>CM069905.1:69738103-70248103 GCA_036172215.1 Camellia granthamiana
GGTTGCATTCTTCTATATATAGAGAGGCTTCTCTATAGTTTTTAAGGTTAGAAAGATTTTAGGAGTGAAATATTTTGAGGAGTCTCTCTCTCTACATTTCTCTATCTCTACACTTCTCTCTCTCTTGAACCTTAGTACATACCAGTGTAGATACACTTCTCCTTTGCCTATACATCCTTGATCAAAGTTGTTGATCTTTGAGCTGAGGTTCTACAAGGTCTTCTTGGAGCTCCTTAAGGTGGTTTTGACTTGGTTTTGTGGCCTAAAGTTGTGTTGTGCTTCAAGAGGTATAGCTCTCTCCCTTTAAACTTGTCTTTTATACTTGCTTTGCCATCTTTTTCCACCATTTCAAGGCTGGTTTTGGCATGTAAAACGTTCTATTTTTCAGTCCTAAAAGGTGTGGTTTGAGCCTTTGTGAGTTAGGGGGTTGTTCCCCTTTTTTGCTCTTTAGCTTGTTAAGCTTTTTGCACCATTTCTCATCACCTTCAAACCAACTTTTTGGAGCCTTTTTACCACTGAAACTCAGAGGTTTTTCAGTGACAAAAACCATGATTTAAGGTCCAAATAGGAGGGGGTGGCCTCCCCTCCTTGTGTCTTGTTTGCATGTGTTGATGGCCTAAGATATGAGCATGCTTTTCTACCTTTTTGTAGCTTAGTTCAAGCATGTTTTAGGCTTTATTTTGACCTACTTTAACTCTATTTTTGGCTGGTTGGATCACTTCTTGCTTGTTTCTTGCACTTGTAGTGCAATCATGCTTACTAGCCTAACATATTTGATGATTTAGCCTATTGTTCTAGCTTGTGTTAGCTTGACTCCAGCACATTTTTGCTAATGTTTTGACATGCTTTAGCTCTATTTTGGGTGGTTTTGGTCATATATGCTTTGTATAGCTATAGTGTAGTTGGCCTCACTAGCCTTGTGTTTCAAGGCCTCCAACATGCTTTGCTTGTGTTGTTTGCATGCCATAGCATCATTTAGCATGTAATTCCAGTGCATAAACCTCTGTCACACTCACATATATCACTCTTTCATTGCTTTTGAGAGTTGTGCTTTGATGCCTTGTTTGTGAGCCAACAAGTGAGCATGCTTCTTTTGCCTTTTGTGCCTAGATTTCAGCATGTTTAGACCATTGTTTTGGCATGTTTAAGCTCTATCCAGAGCTGGTTTGGCCATTTGAGTTTGATAATGCATGCCTCTAGTGTAGTGCTCTTCACTAGTTTCAATGTTTTTGGCCCTTAACATGTTGTGCATGTGTTGCTTGCATGTTTTAGCATTATTTCTCATGCCATTTCAGTACTGAAATTTTGCAACCTCCCTCATTTCTTCACTTTTAATTTGCTTTGAGGGTTGGTTGGCTTTAGGGTAGTGTTTAAGCTTGAGGTAGAGTTTATGCTCAATGGCTTTAACTCTCTTTTGAGGGTTCCTCCTAGCCAAAGGCATGAGTTCCCTCATGTTTTAAACCGTCCTTTGGTTAACCCCTCTCCCATTAAAGAACAATCACTTGGACTTAACCGGTTAATGAATGGCTCGGTAATGTAAAATGTGTAAACAAGAATTGAGCAAAGTAAAACTTGTGCAAGATAAGCATTTGTGTTGCATTGCATGTGTTTCGATCAGACGTTAATCCAAACACAAGAAATGCGAGACGTTTCATACTCATAGTGATGAAACGTGTCATGTTTCTTGGTCTCCATTACCTTTGATCATCCATGATAAGGTAGTGGACTTGAGTCTTTGTTTTGTGCATTTATTGAATGTGTGCAAGTTGGATCCTTGGCCATCATGCATCAAAAATGCTTGGCTGGTGGCTTTAGATCCGATAGCCCCCCTCCTTTGATGTTTTGAGATGATTATGAGAGGGTGCAGTACAAACATGTCCCAGAAAAACCCTCCATTTTCCACTGTGCGTGCTCTATTGCAGTTTGGTGAATCAGCACACCAGTGGCCGGCAGCACTTCATCATTGGCCGACAGTGCTTCATTGTTGGCTGGCAAAGCTCACCCTTGGCCGGCAGGTGGCCGGCAGCAAGTCCTCATGGCCGGCAGGCCACTGGTGCACTCCCCAGCATTGTTTTGGTAAGGTGGAGCAGAAAGTTCTTGGAGTAACCCTGCAAACAGAGCCTCTCAAGAGCAAACCGGTGGGCTTTTCGAGGCAAAAAACCGAATGCATGCATCTTCTACATTCCGGAGCAGTGTAGTAGTAGCATAGTTTAATGTGTTAATTACTTTGTTAATTTGTATTGATTGTTGTAATAATTAAGTAGCTTTAGCTTTGCTATTTCTTTATGTTGTGTTGTAATAATTAGTAAGTAGTTTACTAGTTATTCAATTTGGTTCGTAATAATTGGTCTAATTAGTTTAATTAGATTGATTTAATTAGCTTAGCTTAGTGTTAGCTTAGCTTATTTATTCAGACCCTCCTGCGAGGAGGCGCAATGTTGTAATAAGCGTGCGTGTGTGTGTACATGTCTTCCAACGCCACTTCTTTCTCCCTTTTATTTATCCGTTTTTGATGGTTAGATTAGGGATCATTTTCAATTAGCATACCTTATGCTTGTATGTTTGCATCATTCATTTGTTTTGCATGCACCGGGCTCGGCGCATCATTCAAACTGTATTGTATTTCAATACACTTCCTTGAATACGTGTATCAAAGTGTTGCATTCATATGCCATATTAGTAGCCGAGCCTATTAATCTCATATTGCATGTGTTGCATTAGGCACCTTGTATAGTTAGGATCATGCATATTTCTAACTAATTTTCTATTTTGGCTTGGAGTACACTGTAAGTGTCACGCTTTAGCATATTTGCATGAGTGTAAGTGTTGCCATGATAGCATGCTTGCCATGAGGCTATTTGCTTAAGTGCTTAATTGCTTGAATGCCTGTGGATGAAGGCTTTATTACTTGAATTGGGATAATTCGATAAATGTGAGTTTTAAGCCCACTTTGCAAAGTGGCAAAATCATGTTTCAAGCCCACTTGAGGGTGGCAAATCCGCGCTTTAGCCCACTTGAGGGTGGCATTTTGAAACCATTTTTGAAAAACAAACATAAGTTGTTTTGTTCCAATTCTTGTGATTTTAGTCTATACTTGTATGTTGTGCACATCACATAGTAAGTTAGCTAATAACCGGAATAAGAACACATGTGTTTATAAAACAACATATCATGCTTAGTAGAGGCCGATCTTTTGATCGGGCGAGCGGGGGTGCTCATTTCAGGACCTTCCCCTCTCGTACCCAAGTTCCCGAGTCAAGGCAACTTTGGTGATGACGGACACTTGGCCTTTGGCACGAGTTAGGGTTTCCTAAATTTCCCAAAAATAAAATATTTAGGTGGAGACTTCGTAATCTGGCAAAGCAGTCCAGTTTTGGCATTATTTGATTCAAAATCGATTTTTCAAAATAATTTGCCGGATTGGACTCTTTGGTGTTTATCATTCTCACATTGCACATTGTGAGATTAGATTCAAAACCGTGACAAGAGTTCCGAACTGTAGGAGACCAATTCACGCCTCTCCGAAAGGGGGGCGCGCGAAGAAAGTCAAGTCCACAAGAACCAAATCCCATAACCCAAAGTCCCATTAACATACTTAATGGTGTGTTTGACTGCAAGAAGATGACACTCTTTTGGACAGGCATGGTAAAGGGCACAGACACCTACATTAAATGCAATATCAGGTCGACTGGCTGTGAGATAAAGAAGACTCCCTATCATACTCCTATCAAGGGTAGGATCAACATTAGTACCAAATGAATCTTTGAAAAGGTGAAGACTGGTGCTCATGGGAGTACGAGCATGTTTGGCTGACTCTAGACTGAACTTTAACATAAGGTTTTTGGCATACTTAGTCTGAGAGACAAACATACCCGAAGGAGACTGTTTAATTTGAAGACCCAAGAAATAAGACAACTCTCTCATCATGCTCATCTCAAACTCATGTGTCATGCAATCCGAAAAATATTTCACAAGATGATCAGTTGTGGATCCAAACACAATATCATCAACATAAATCTGAGCAACAAGTATATGAGACTTAGTATGTTTTACAAATAAAGTCTTGTTCACATTACCGCTTTGAAAATCATTATCAAGAAGAAATGTAGTAAGTCTATCATACCAAGCCCGAGGGGCTTGTTTCAACCCATACAAAGTCTTGTCTAACTTGTAGACATGGTTTAGACATTTAGGGTCCTCAAACCCTTTTGATTGCTCAACATAAGCCTCTTCTTTCAAATACCCATTCAAAAAGACACTTTTCACATCCATTTGAAACAATTTGAAACCAAGAAAGCATGCAACACCAAGTAAAATACGAATAGATTCGAGACGTGCAACCTGGGCAAACGTCTCATCATAATCAACACCCTCTACTTGAGTATAGCCGTGAGCAACCAACCTAGCTTTATTTCTAACTACAGTACCATTCTCATCAAATTTATTCTTAAAGATCCACTTGGTACCTATCACATTCATGTCTCTAGGTCTGGGGACAAGAGTCCAAACATTGTTATGTTCAAATTGACCTAATTCTTCATGCATAGAATTGACCCAACTATCATCTAATAAGGCATCTTTTATATTCTTAGGTTTAATTGATGAAACATAACACATATGAGATACCTCCTCCCGAATTTGTCTTCGGGTTTTCATTCGATTTGAGACACTTCCAATCACCTATTGAGCCAGATGATTTGGTTTCACCCTTGCTGATGATTTGAACTCTGGACTGGTGGTGACAGAGGCATCAAAAGTGGTGTCTCTTTGTGCACTCTTTGGACTCTGACTTACCTTAGAAATTAGTGTTGGCTTACCTTAGAAATTAGTGCTGGCTTACCTTCTTGTGCTTGGACCTTAGCTTCTCTTTGACTTTGCAGTTCAGTATCCAAGATTGGAGACTCACCATTTTCTTCCTCATTTATGGCTAAAGTAGGAGAACCTGTGTCATTAATAACCACATTGATCGATTCCATTAAAGATAAGGTTCGCAGGTTATAGACACGAAAAGCTCTACTAGTGGTTAACTGCCCTAGAAAAATACCTTCATCACTTCGGGAGTCAAATTTGGCCAAAAGCTCTCTATCTTTGAAAATGTAACATTTACTCACAAAACTTTTGAATTATTTTACATTAGGTTTCAATCCCTTCCACAATTCATATGGAGTTTGTAAAGTGTCAGGCCTTAAATACGCACGATTCACAACATAAACGGCGGTATTTAAGGCTTCAGCCCAAAACTTTGGAGGAACTTTCTTACTTAGGAGCATGACCCTAGCCATCTTTTGAACAACCCTGTTCTTCCTCTCAACAACTCCATTTTGTTGTGGAGTAATCGGAGTAGAAAATTCATGGTTAATTCCATGCATATCACAAAAATTTGAAAATGAACTATTTTCAAACTCACGACCATGATTAGTTCAAATTCTTATGATACGCCCAATAGAAACACCCTTTTCATTTTGGATTTTAAGGACTAAGGCCTGAAAAGCATCAAACGTATCAGATTTTTCTCTTAAAAAATTTACCCATGAAAAATGAGTAAAATCATCAACAGTTAAAAAAATATATCTTTTACGTCCAATGCTTTCAATGCGAGTGGGTCCCACAAGATCCATATGAACCAGTTCAAGAGGACGTTTGGTTATGAAGCTATTCACCTTTTTATGAGGGGCACGGGTTTGCTTCCCAAGTTAACATGGTCCACACACATGGTTCATATTCTTAACCACTTTAGGTACTCCTCTCACAAGCTCTTTGTTAGCTATCTTAGTTAGGTCTTTGAAATTCATGTGACCTAATCTTTGATGCCATAGATCAATATTACTTATGATGGCTGAGTGGCAAATGAGATCATTAGTGGTAACAATCCCATAGTAGTTATCAGATGTGCGAACCCCATACATGACAGTATTTCCCTTCTTATCTAAAATTTCACATTTATTTTTTGAAAATAATACTTCATGGTAGGAATCACACATTTGACTGATGCTCAAAAGAGTTGCTTTAAGGCCATCAACAAGTAATGCATTTTCAAGCTTGGGAAGACCAGCCACACTTATAGAGCCCTTACCAATGACTCTCGAAGTGCCACCATCTCCAAAGGTAACAATTTCTCCTTCATATTTTTCAAGGGAGGTGAAGTAGGATTTGTCACCTCACATGTGACGAAAGCACCCACTATCAAGGTACCACATGTGTGAGTCACATGCTTTTAGAGCAGTGTGAACAACAAAACAAGTCAAGTCACCCTTTCTCACCCATATCTTTTTAATCTTAACAAAGTCAGGACTGGTAGTCTTGGTAAATGTCTTAGTGTTGTGAACACCCTCATGAATCTTGGTGTTCCGCCTAGACATGTAAGGTTGTCTCCTAACCCAAAAAGTATTAGAAATTCTACCCTTTTGAGACACCTTACCAAACAACTCAAAACAATATGGACGAATATGGCCATACCTACCACAATGATGACAAATAAAAACAGGTTTTACCTTATTTTTGTAGATCTTACCCCCGTTAAGCAGATGAAGAGAGGGATCACCCTGTTGCACCTTCAGCTTTCCCTTTTTTTGAGTCTTCAGGTCATGTGATGTAGAGGCTTGTCCCTTATGAACTATTGCATTACCATAGCCTAGCCCACTTTTATCACAACCTATTTGTTGAGACCCAAGGAGGTCTTTTAATGTCTTGGAACCTTTGTTCCACATGGCAATTGTGGCTCTAACATCTCTAAGTTCTTCATCTTTTTGACCAACCATCTCTTCCAATGCAGCTTGTGACATCTCAAGGTTTTCAATCTTCTCTTCATATGTGGCATATATTTTCAAAAGTTCATTCCTTTCAGTCACACAAGATAGAAGTTTTCCACATAGGCCTTGCCTGTCAGATCTTGATGAGATTCTGCTTTGCTATTGCAATCTCTCCTTTTAGCTTGACATTCTTGCTTTCACATACTTTGAGCTTGAGAGTGAGTTTGTCATTAATCTTGGACAAATTCAGAGATTCATCGTAAAGCTTTTCATAAGCTTGTTGTAGGTCATCACCATCAATCTCATCATTGTCTTCTGAGGTCTCATCATCTTCTTTTTGCTCCTCTTTCTCCTACACCTCATCCAGTCGAGCAACTAAAGCATGAAAATTGATAGATAGTGGTGAAGACGACTCTCTTCTTTCATGAAATTGACTCAGACTGTCCCATGCATCTTTGGCCTTTGTGCAGTGAGCAATCCGTTGCTGTTCTTCGTCAAAAATTGCTTCATGAATGGTCGTCAGAATTCTTTGATTACTCCAATTGTCAGTGCTTTCAACATCCTCTTCAATGGCTTACCAGCCCTCAGGGTCGTAAGCTCTCAGAAACATCCTCATTCTGATCTTCCAGAACAAATAATTACTCTCATCAAAGGTAGGAGCACGATGCAGATTCTAACCATGAGCAAATTCCACTGGCATTGGAGGAGGTTGAGTGACAGTAGACCAGAATGCCATGTAAGTACTATCTCTGCCTTCACCGGATTCAATTTCTTCGAGTTCTTGCTCTGACCCGCTTTCATCATCCCAAGTCACTGTATAGACTTTCTTTCGGTTCTTTTTCGAAAGACATTCAAAAGCAATATGTCCAAACCCTTGACATTTGTAACACTTGACACCTTGCCCTTCCACAATCTTCTTTTCAGGTTTTGGAGCAATTTTTGGTGGAAAAGTCTTGAGTTTTTTATTCCCCTTATCTTTTGAACTAGGGTCCTTGAACATAGGCTTTTTCTTCTTTAAATTTTTTTTGAACTGTTTGGTAAACATAGCCGTCATTTCATACTCTAGATCAAACTCAATCTCAAGGGTCTTAGCAATCTCATGAGCAATAGAAAAAGTCACACTATCTTTTTGTTTTTTCTTAGAAATCTGGTGTGCTTCATAAGTCTGCAAGTTTCCAACCAACTGATCAAGCTTGAGGGTATCAATAGTTGTAACTTTTGATTGGAGCCTCTCGGGTAAAGACCTCAAAATTTTTCCAACAACCTTAGCTTCAAGGATTTTTCCACCGAGTGTGAAACACGATGTCACTAAGTTTAACATAAAAATCATCAAACGTCTCATCATCACGCATAAAAAGAGTTTCAAAAGAAGATGTGAGACGTTGAAGTTTTGACCTTTTAACATAATTAGTACCCTCGTGAATTGTTTCAAGAATGTCCCGAGCCTCTTTTGCTACCTCACATGTGCAAATACGACAAAACTCTTCAAGTGTGACGAAGCAAAAGAGGGAATTGAGAGCCTTACTGTTCCAACTCGAGTTTTGATAGTCAAATGCGTCCCATTTATCAAGGGGTTTGGGAATATCAACACCATTAATGGTGACAATAGGTTCACTCTGCCCATAGATCACACAACGCCAAACTTTCTCATCAATAAATTTTCAAAATGCTCTCACACGAGCTTTCCAATAAGAATAGCTTGTACCATCAAGTAACGGAGGTCTATGGGTCGAGTTACCTTCACAAATTGAATCCATATCACCAATCACACAAAATCACACTCCTATAGTTTTGATAAAAACAAAGAGTGACCTGCTCTGATACTGATTGAAAAACCTAAGTGATTCGTGATTAGATCAAGATTTAATTGTGCCAATTCCCAACCAATTAAAACTAACAATCTAAATCATCAAGCATGTACGAAAGTGATTTAGATTGTTGTTTCAGAAACAATAAATAGACACAAACAATTTTTACATGGAAAAAATCACTATTGGAGCACCTCCAATTGTTATTAAAAAAATCACGACTGAAACGCCACAAATCAATCCACTACTGAAGAAAGAAAGATTACAAATATACCAAACAAATTACCTAAACGCTGTCAATTTGTCTTCAACAATCTGTATATCTTTCATTGCGGTCTCAAAATTGATCAGATTGATGTTGAATCCACAACATCCATTGTCGAATCAACGACTACGCACAATATCAAACTCCTTCGACTTCTCTGCTCTTGAATCTTCGGATTCCGCCGAAGAAGAACACTCTTAAAGATGAACAATCAAACTCCTTGATGTGTGCTTATCAAAACATGAGTTTAATACTCAATCAAACTTCAAGGAAAACTAGCAAAACAGTCCCAAAAGAAAACCCTAAAACCCTTAAAGAAGATCTCAAAAATGTACCCTAGATTTGGAGCAACCTATAATTTTATAGCTACTGAAATCGCAAAGTCCGCTCGAGTGTAGGAATGGACGCTCGAGCAGGGACGCTAAAACGCTTGTTCCAAACTAGGATTCATGCTCGAGCGTAAGAACTTACGCTTGAGCGTAAAATCACACCACACGGTATTTTTTGTGGACAAGCCAAAGTACTGCAATGGTGGAAACTCCGCTCGAGCGCCACGTTCCCCGTTTGAGCGGGAAGACCAAAAACAGAAGAAAATTACAACTTAATGAAACCCAAGTTTGTTCACAGAATTGACAGTAAGTAGGGTCCTAACAATATATATGTGTGTGTGTGTGTGTGTATATAATGTCCTTTATCAAATAGTGGTGTAATTTGTATTTGTATACTCCCCATATGTATATATTTATACTTGTTCCTTTATTATTTTTATTGAGCCAATTCTAATGCTTTTTCTTCTTCTAACACTACATAAATTCAAGTTTCCTAAGGTTTTTATTATTTTATTATTATTTTTATTTCTAAATTGATTTGCAAAGTGACCTATTTCTCCACATACCAACATTTACAAATCTTTTTTCCTTGGAACAATAATTATTTTTTCTGAAAAATCTTCTTCTTTTATTGAAATTATAGAGTTTTTTTTATAATACTTTCTTGTGCACTTGGCCCATAAATCTAAATTTAGATTTTATTTATTCAAAAATTCGCATCCTAAAATATTTTATCCATAAGTACATACTGATGTAAAATATCCAAACTACCCATCTAATAAATATATTGTATAACCCATTTACACACCATCAGCGTCTATCTGTCTGTCTATCTGTCTGTCTCGCTTCACTATCCTCTTCATCTTTTTCTGATCTGTCGACTGACCACCACCTCCGTCACGGCCAATCTGAATAGATCGTAAACCGTCAGTGATCGGATCTCACCACTGACGATCTCGCCGACTGTTGAAGGCGATTAGCTGTGATTCAGATCTCGCCGCCGTGGTCAGTCGATAAATTTTGCCCACCGTGGTGCTTTAATTTGAGCTGATCTGATGATTGTTTAGTTCTTTGTGGAAAACTATAATGATTATTTTTGTAATTATGTGCATTGATGCTCAAGAGGTGGAACCAAATCCCTAAAATGTTCCAAGGAATACTCATAATCACTTGAAGAATTATCTAAACATGTCATCTTCTCCTGTATGGAACTCGCTTATTTGTCTTACCGATTTCCTCAATCAATGAGTTTAATTTTATTACAATCACAATTTCTTATTTTATTTATTTATTTATGTTTCCATTACATGTACACATTACACATAGATATGCATATGCATATTTATATACAATGGCCCCGTTTGGTAGAGCTATGGGAAAGTGATTATAGATTATAGCTTACAGCTGTGACCATAAGCTGGTAACCTGTTTGTTGTAGCTGTGGGATTATCGATTTAAATAGCAGAGTAGTGTTTGGTAAATAAGCTGTAAAATAGCTTTTTGCTGTGTAATTGTCATTTTTGCCCTTATGAACATAAAAATTGTAATTTTGTCATTTTCTTCACTTTAAATTTTGAAAAAGTTATTTCATTAATGGAAGTTGATTAATTAGTACCTAATTTAGTACATTTTTACAGTACCACAATTTATTTTTTTTTAATAATATTGAGTTCACAACAAAACAAAAAAATGTCATTGCAATAAAAATACAATAAATTACTATTAAGGCAATAAAAATAAAACTTCCTAGATATTTAAAGAACTCCTAATTTCGTCTGCAAATTGACATACAAATATTATGTCTCATCACTTCCATCTCGTTGTCATCACATGCAACATCATTTCCATGACATGCTTATTGAAATGAAGATCCTTCCTCTTCATTAGGCATATAATCCGTGAATCTATCATAAGAGTCAAATGCAATATCGCGGAACTCACTTCGTCGAATGAAATTATGAATTGCCATTATTGCACAAACAAGTTTGACTTGGATCGACCACTTGTAGTTTGGTGGGATATCTTTTATCATCGGCCATTTTGCTTTCCAAACCCCAAACGTACTTTCTATTACACTTCTAAATGATGAATGTACTTGGTTGAATTTTTCTTGTGCATTTTGGGGGGAGGGGGGTTAACCATGTTCAAAATTGAGCTAGATGGTATCTCTCTCCTTTGTAAGGTGCAAGATATCCTTTCATGTTTGGATACCCAGCATCCACCAAGTAAAACTCATCTATTTTAAAATTCCAAAATAAAAATAAAGTAAGCAATTATAAATGTAAAAATAAATATGAAGATGTGAGTGTGGTGCATCTACTGTAGCAATCAACTATAAAACAGTTACCTCCTTGTGGTTTTGGAAAATTATAACTAGGATTCCTAATTGTATCTAAAAATATCTAAATATCGTGTGCACTTCCTTCCCATCCTGGTAAGCAAAATGTGAAACACATATCAAAGTCACATGCGGCCATTATGTTTTGAGTCGCATACCTCTTTCTACCTATTAAACGAGCTTGCTTATTATAGACACCCCATTTTTGACCGTCCTCAAGACTTGGACGTCACCGCTTGAATACTCGGTGATTACCCATGTTTGTGTTTGTTTGGAGTCCCCGGAGTTCTCGGCTACGCGCCCTGCCTCAGGACCTCCGAACTTCACCGTTTTGTGTTTGGTTTTGCACCAAACACTTGTGTTTTGCCTTGGAGGGGCAGGGAATGCCTTCTCAGGCATCCCCACATACCACCGGCTGTGGCTAGAGGCCACCGGCCGGCTGGTGTTGCCATCGGCACTTTATTGTGCCGATCGGCACTATTTTGTGCCGGTCGGCACTATTTTTGGCAAAATGACCATTTTGCCCTGCCGACCACTTTACAGCTGTTTTTGGAGATATTTTTAGGCAGCTGTATCACACTTTCTTCCCCTCCATACACGTGTATGGAGGGATGAGCCTCTTGTTTGCTTAGTTGCTAAGCTTACAAGATTGCCTCCTCTATAAGAGGAGGCCTTGTCTTCTTGGCTTGAGGGTTAGCCACTTTGAGAGACTAAAAACCAGAGCTCACATACCTCTCTCTCTATATTTACCATCTCTCATCCTTGTGTGTGTGTGTTCTAAGCCTAAAAGGTGTGTTTTACCATACTTTTGCACCATTACACACACCATTACACCTTAGCTCGAGATTGAGAGACTTGGGAGGTTGTTTGTTGAAGTTTTGGACTGACTTTGATCACTAGAGAGTGGCTGGACCACCTATTCTTCAAGGGATCTTCAAGGGTAAACTCTTTACTTTAGTTTCCCCATTCTTGCAACTAGTTTCTACCCCTCTTGCTTTGTGATTTAAGCTTTGTGCATAACATAAAAAAATCTTGTTTTTACTTGTTCAAGAACATTCATTAAGGTCACTTTTTGGTTTGAGTGAAAACTCACCTCCTTAGGCCTTGTTTTGGTCCTTTTAGTGTCTTTTCTTGAAGCTTTGCTTACTTGGTGTTTTTGGTCTTCTCACCACTGAAAACCAGCGGATTTTCAGTGGTGAGGAAGGTACTTCCAAGTCTCAAATAAGGGAGGGACACCCCCTCTCCCCCTTGTCCTTTGCTTGCCTTTGTATTTGGCCTAAAGAGTAGCATGTATGCATACTTGCATTTAGCTTCATTTCAGAATTTTTTTGAGTGTTTTGGAGCATGTTTAACCTCTGTTTTTGGTCGGATTTGTAGCCCTTAGTACGTATCTTATACTTGCTTTGAAATGCTCTATTATGCTAGGAAGAATGCCTTGCATTTAGGTCATGTTCTTTGCATGTATTAGCCCCACTTCATGAAGATACTAGTATTATTTTGCCACATTTAAGGGCTGTGGGCCACTGTTTTTATCATGTTTGATGTGCTTGACATGGTTGTTTTGTATTCTAGGCCTGTAAGCCTCATGCATTTTGGTTCCTAGCATGTTCAACATTGATCATCCTCATGATTTGGCATCATTTGTGACCCTATTTCAGTCCATAAATCATGTGTGTATGTTTACATATGTGACCATTTTCATGCTTCAAGGGTGTCCCCTTTTATGTCTAGGAATTGGCATTGTGTATGCTTGCATGATTAATACATTTTGGGGCTGCCATATGTGGGTTTTGGGTGTCATTTTGCATGATAGAAGTCTGTTTTTGGTTGTTAGATGCATGCCATGAGTGGCCTTGATAATGGTAGTAAGGTACTCTCTTTGGTGCCCTTGGTTTTGGGCATATTGCCTTGCATGCTTGCATGAGTTTTGGTCATCATTTTGGGCATGTTTTGCCACTGTTTTAGGGAGGTTTGAGGGCTGTCCCATTGTAGCTTAGTCTACCATTGCATGTTTAGTATATGTGTGTTGCATGCTTAGTCAACATGGTCTTGACATGAGACAATCCTATTGCCTTAGGTGTTCATGTTTGTATCACACTTTGCATTATGCATGCTTAGTATTGTATACTTCCCATGATGTGTTACATAGCATTTGGCATGCCTTACACTTTTGTGTCATGTTGCATTGTTGATGCATGGATTGCATTTCATTACTTGGTTTGGGGTGTCAAACCAAGTGTGGGAAATGAGGGGTGTTTGTACTCCAAGTGACAAAACACACCTGAATTCCCATGTCACTAAGGCCCTTGACTTTGGCATGATAGGGACTTAGTTATCATTGTTGTGTTGCATGCATTTTTACATTGAAATGCAACCTTGGTATCTTAGGCTATCATGCACCAAGGTGCACAATTGATAGCCCTAGAACCAAGAGCCATGTTTCCTTGAGTCCCATTCATGATAGGAAGCATTGGCCATGCATAAATATGCTCAAAAATCCAATACCATGCACTGCTGCCTGCTGTTGCTGTCAAACTGTCTTCTGCAGGAATTTTGTGCTAACCGGCAGGAAAGAGTGCCGACCGGCACTGTATTGCTAGCCGATAGATTATTTTGCAGCCGGTAGCCACTATAAGCAGCCGGTGGTAATTCCTTCCAGTCGGTGGCACTCAGCAGCATGCAAGGAAGGTGTTCTGGGGCTTTGGCAAATTTTGGAGAAGCAGGGCAGTAAAAACAGAGGCACCAATGGCACGGTGTAGGCTTTCCGGGCAAGTCGGATCGAGCATGCATCATTCGCGCATCCCGAGGCAGGGCTGAAGCCCCATTTCTTTTATTTATTTGATTTAATTTTAATAATTAGAATTCTGTAATAATTTATTCGTTTATTCTTCGGACTGTATTATTCTTTTTGTCCCTCCGAGTGAGGGCACATTTGTAATAAGTGTGTGTGAGTGGGTGTATGTCTTCCAACCCCCATTTCTTTCTACCCTTTTATTTACCTGCTTATGATGGTAGATTAGGGCACATCTAAATTAGCATACCTTATGCAATGCATGCGTGCATTCATGCATTTGTTTACACGCACCGGGCTCGGTACATCATACAAACTGCATTGTACTTCCAATTCCAAATTGAATACATGCTATTTGTCGCATTTCACATGCCAAGCTTAGGATAGCCGAGCCTGTCTAATTGCATTCTGTATGCGATGCATTAGCCACTTAACATGAACTAGGTCATGCATGTATGCATTAGCCACTAACATGAACGATGTAAGTTTTTACGCTTTAGCATATCGCATGCGTGTGAATGTCTTGCCATGACAGTATGATTGCCATGCGGCTAAATGCTTATGTGTTATAAACTGTTTGAATGCCTGTGGGTGGAGGTTGGATTGCCTGAGTTGGAACAACTCATTGAAATCCGTATTTTTTAGCCTACTTGAGAGTAGCAAAATCTAACGCGTTTTTCGAGACAAAACGGATATGCAATGTTTATTTCCAAGTTAGGCGATCTAGTCTATACTTTTGTGTTGTGCGCATCACATAGTAATTCTAGGTTAATAACCGGAATAAGAACGCATAAAGTTTTCAAAATCGGATATCACGGTTAGTAGAGGCCGGTCTTCGGACCGGGCGAAAGGGGGGCTCATAGCTGACCTTCCCCGATCGTACCCAAGCTCCCGAGCCAAGACCACTTTGGTGATGACGGACATGTGGCCTTCGGCACCGAGTCAGGGTTTTCCTAAATTTCCCATTAAAAAATATTTAGGTGGCGACTCTGTAATCTGGCAAAGCAGTCCATGTTTGGCACTACTTTTCAAAAATCTGTTTTCTCAAACGATTTGCCAGAGGTGGACTCTTTGGTTCAGATTGAGAACCGCACCATCCAAACAAAACGGAAGAGTCCGAGCTGTAGCGCGGTCCCTCGTGGGGCGCGGCTACAGTTTCTGGCGACTCTGCTGGGAACTTTGAGAGAGCTTGACTCGAACTCGTGATATACTGTTTTGACTACGCTTATGTGTTTCTTTGCATTGCATGTGCATTGGTGCGCCTAGGACACAGTGTTTGCCATCTGCCATTCCTGAACGGTTTGCCGGAGGCTTGTCTTGTCAAGGCATGACCATAAGGCTGACCGGTTATGGGCTCTGACAGCATGGGAACACAAACCCCGGTTTTACCGGGGCACCCCTTTTGACCATTCGACCTAGTGCATATTCGGATCCATAGTGACCATTCCAAACTAGGACAGGTTGCTTACCCGATGTTAGGTTGTTTGAAACCGCTGCGTGCGTAGTGAAACTCTAGCTCCTAACAAAATAGGACAGGGAAACCCTACCCCAACATAGGGGTGTATTGGCTCTCATTTATCTGCTATGTGCTTTTAGAGTGTATCTCTACAGGAACACACATGTCAGTTTGCAAGGTTGGGTATCAGGCCTGAGGGCACCAGTAACGGTATTTTGGGGAATCAGTTATCTGTGGGTACGAGGTTCAGACTTGGGGGCAATGATTCAGAAACAGTGATCAGTATTTGAGGAACAGTGTATCGAGTTCAGCGTGTTATCCAACCGTGTGTTATTTATTTTATGCTGTTATGCTGTCTGATTTTTTTTTTTTTTGTTTATTTATACGCTTTATTTATCTTTTTATTAGGTAGTTGAGCACAATTGCTACCGACCCGATAGATATCCCCCAAGCACCCTGGGTTAGAGGCCGTCGACTCCTTCGATCTGAGGATCTGATAGACGGACAACCAGTGTACTACTCGCTACCCCCGGTTACTAAACGGAGGTCAGTAAGGCAAAGGACATCAGTACAACAGTCAGCTCAGAGAGCTTTGTCCACCCCACCTGTGTTCAGTAGGGATCGGGATTCTGTGTCACCGACAGAGAGAGAATATATACCAGTAATCCAACCAGAGCAGGATAGTATGGCTAGTTTGGAGGAGATGGTGCGCCACCTTCAAGAGAGCATGAAAGCAATGCAGCAGGATGCCGTCCGTCAGGCAGATTTCGCCAGGCAACAGGCCACAGTTGTGAGGGAACAGGCAGAGACAATTGCCAGGCTGGAACAGCAAACCGGAGCATCTGCTTCGCATCAAGCTCCTTCCCCACCAGGAATTCCTAACGTCGGGGAGACAACCAATGTTCAGAATGATACAGAGCTGCCCACAGGACCACCCCCGACTCCAACCCTACCTCAAATCCAACCTCAGCTATCAAAAACACCCACCAATCTACCGGACTCTCCCTTTGAGTTCGAGACTGATCCCACCGCACTCAAGTTGAGCAAGCTTGAAAAGTTGTTCAAGAGATCCCAAGGGGTCAAGACTATCCCCGACATTGAAGATGGTTACACTGACGCAGCTGTGACGCTGCCCGACAGATTCAAAATGCCTCATATTGATCGATTTGACGGGTCCGGGGACCCCATGGTACACTTAAGACTGTTTTCGGACGTTCTAAGGCCAATGGGCCTCAGTAGGCTCTAGAAGTTGTCTTTATTTGGTCGGACCCTGTCGGGTGTGGCATCCGCATGGTATGCCAAGCTAGAAGATGACGTCAAGAGAAATTGGGACGAAATGGCTGAGGCCTTCATCGCACAGTACTCATACAACACACAGATTGAGATCACGACCCGTGATCTCGAGACAACTAGGCAAGAGCCTAAGGAGAGTTTTTCAGAGTTCGTAACCAGATGGAGGGCCAAGGCTTCGATGATGACCTTGAGGCCTACGGACAAAGACCAGATTCGGATGATTGTGCGCAATCTACAGCCGAAGTTGATGCAAAAGATGATAGTAGTCCCATTTCCCACTTTTTCTGACCTACATGAAATGGGGGTGCAGATTGAAGATGCCTTGAAGCAAGGCTGGATTGATAATGATCGGGAGCAACCCCGAAGGACCTTCAACCGCAACACTAATGCAGGCCCGAGTGGCGCATCTACTACGAGAGCCTCCGAAGTGAGCATGGTCACCACTAACCCCCCACAAAGAAATACGGCAGCTTCGCCATTCTCCGGTGCGTCTGGAAGCAACCCGCAAACTACTAAATACCCACCCAGAAACACCAGAACTTTCGCTCCACTCTAGATGCCCCTATCCAAAGCTCTGGGGGTTTTGATCAAGAAAGGGCACCTGAAGCCCCTGGAGCCGCGGCCCCTACCAGAAAAACTCCCTCCTACCCATAACCCGGCCAAGTATTGTGCATTTCACCAACAGCACGGTCACGACACCGACCAGTGCTATCGGTTACGCCATGAAATTCAAGACCTTATCGATAACGGGGTGATTTTGCCTCCCGAGAAGCCCAATGTTACTACAAATCCCCTCCCTGCACATAACCAAGCTCCACCACCTAAAAGACTTAATTTCATCCATACTGGGGTCGTGTCCTACGACCCTAGTATCTATATCACACCCACGCACTTGCCTAAACCAGAGGTGTTCCTCCCCGATTGCACCGACTTGTGCATGATGGACATCTCCATGACCCAACTCAAGCCAGCGGCGGTGACCGCCGATAACAGGAGAAAGGAGACCCTGAAGGAAAAAAGAGTTATTGAGTCAGAGTTTGCGGAATCTGGGAGTTAAGTTGGGAAGACATACAGTCCGAGTGACTACATTTCGTCGATAGGCCAGGATAGGCCCGGGATAGAATTGCCAACAGGGGAAGAGTTGTGTATGATCCAAGGGGATAGTCTAGGACAGGGAACAGATGATGTAACAGCTGTGGAGGTGGACCTGGCCAATCTCCAATTTTACAGTGACCAATACCCAGAAGACGCAGTAGTTGCGTGGTTCGATTATGAGGATTCAGTAGAAGCTACCGGGTGGTTGGACGATCAGCCCGATGTGGTAGAAGAATTTCAGGCAGGGCAGAGTTCAGCAGGAATGAGAATATCAGCGACGGCTGGAAGGGTCGAAGAACAGAATACATCGCCGGAGGGCGCCGGTGTCAAGAATTTTGCCCGAGATTGGAGCGTTTTGAGTACGGAGATGATTGAACAATCAATTGTGTCAGAACAAGCAAGTTTTGAGGATTCCGAGAGAATCAGAAAGGCAAAGGCCCATGAGGGAGTGAAAACTGCTGTGTGCACAGGAACCGAGAATGCCGTGGGCATGTGGATGAAAGGCGCTGCGAGCACAAGAACAGTCATACCAGAGCCGGACAGGTGTCTGTCGGCCGCTGATGGAATGTGGTGGGAAGATGAGGACCTATGTCTTGCCCATACGGATGAAGATTGGGGGAATGACCAACCCGATAACACTTGGTACCTTGGAGAGGTCGACCACATGACAAGGAGTGGACGATATTTCAAACCTCCACACTTGGATCAACCAGAGGCCTCAGGGAAGGACAGAGAGGCTGAGAAGCAAAAAGAGAAGCAGCTCGAAGAGGAAGCCGTACTCAAACAGCTGAAAAAGATACAAGCAGACATTTCCATTTGGGGACTGCTCATGGCCTCGCGAGTACACAGGCAGGCTGTTTTGACAGCCATGGATAAGGCCAAGCTCTCCATAGAGACTACACCAGAGCAGCTGGTTGGACTGGTCTTCCCGGGAGGAGGTTCCCCGACGTTGACCTTTTCGGATAAAGAGCTTCCGCCTGAGGGCGCAAATCACAATAAACCCCTCTACATCTCCGTGGAATGTAGAGATAAGTGGATACCGGTGGTACTCGTCGATACCGGGTCCACCATCAACGTCTGCCCAGCAAGGACGGCGTATGCAATTGGCTTGAAAACTGCAGATTTCATACCAACAGCCCAAGTCATCCGGGCGTACGACAATACAAGTAGAGAAGTGATGGGAACGGTTAAAGTTCAAACAAAGGTTGGGCCGGGACGACATGAGATAGATTTCCACGTCCTAGAAGTTCCCGCGACTTTTAATTTGCTTTTGGGGCGGCCGTGGCTGCATCAGGTGAAGGTAGTGTCATCCACTTTGCATCAAATGGTGAAATACCCCTACGGGAAGGGAGTAGCCATCGTCTTTGGGAATTCATCAATCCACCCACCACCCGAGGTATCCACGCCTGTTCTGGAAATCGAGCATGGCATGGAGAACGTATTCATATCAGGTTTTACCTTGGCTGAGGCTCAGGTCGTACAGAATATCATGGCCGCTAATGAAGGGATATATGTTAGTGCCCAAGCAGTGTACCTCATGAACAAACTCCAATACATCCCCGGGATGGGATTAGGGAAGAGCGGCCGTAAGGGCATTGCGACGTTGGCCGAAGTGCCGCACAACCCTCACGCCTTCGGCTTGGGTTACCTGCCCACAAAGGAAGATTGGGTAAGAAAAGGAAAAGAGGTGGCTGGAAGAGCCAAAGCAAAACAGATGGGGAAACCTTTTGAATTGATGCATCGGCCCATCCGGGGTACCCTGAACGGACGTTTCGTCCGGGAGGGGGAAGACTTCCCATTCTGTGGTTTTCCGGAGCCATGGCTGAATAAAGAAAAGAAACGCATGCCGGGATTTGAAATTTTCTTCGACTTGCAGTTATCTGGGGATGATGTTGCTGAAGAGCAGACAGACCCGACAGTTGAGGCTGAACATAGCAAGGAATTGGAGTCTGCGGACGCAGAGTTTGAAATGGGGGTAGCACTGGCATGTCTACTTTCAGATCCTTTGATCAACCAGTTGTGCTTGGGGGATGACTCCTCGGTGTCCATGATCGGAGATGAAACGGCTGCGGGCCTACCATCAGCTATTTTGGATGCATCCATCGCACCCTCCCTCACCTGGCAGTACGAGGAGGGATTTTTGTCAAGCAGCACCGGGTCAGGTAGTGAGCCGGAATCTGATTCCACCGAGTCTTGTGAGTCGGAATCAGGTTCCAACTCGTCTGAGTCTGCGTCCGGTATTCCTGGGGGTGATAACCCGGATGCCACAGTCCTGTCCAGGTCGTCTTTTTCTTTCTCTTTTGAGTCTGTTGTAACAGAAGAATTGGACGGTTCGGAAGTATCTAATGAGAATGAGGTGACTGTGGTTTTCGAGTACTTTTCTGTGCCTTTGATTTATTGCTTAAATCAGGACTTTCAAAATTTTGATGAAAACGACGAGGATGAAATCCCTCCGGTTTTGCAACGATTAATTGAACAAGAGCAGGAGAGGTTTGTTAAACCCTTAATGGATGAAATCACTACCGTGAACGTTGGTACTGAGAAGGACCCGCGGCTGGTCCAGATCGGGTCCACGTTGTCTTCGGAGGAACGCGAGCGCTTAGTCGCTTTATTAAAAGATTTCAAAGATGTTTTCGCATGGTCCTACGAAGACATGCCTGGAATCGATCCTGAGATTGTATAGCACCGGATCCCTCTTGACCCTGAGGCCCGACCTGTCAAACAGAAACTCAGAAGGATCCGCCCTGACTGGGCCATTAAAATCAAGGAAAAGGTCACCAAGCAAATTGACGCAGGCTTCCTGCTGGTATCCGAATACCCGACTTAGCTGGCCAACATTGTTCCGGTGCCGAAGAAGGATGGCAGAATCCGGGTATGTGTGGACTTCAGGGATTTGAACAGAGCCAGTTCGAAGGATGACTTTCCCTTGCCGCATATCGACAAGTTGGTAGATTTCACAGCGGGGCATGCTTTGCTTTCGTTCATGGATGGCTTTTCAGGCTATAATCAGATAGTAATGGCACCCGAAGACCGGGAGAAGACTGCTTTTATCACCCCGTGGGGTACATATTGTTATAGAGTAATGCCGTTTGGGCTGAAGAACGCTAGGGCTACATATCAACGGGCTGCAACCACAATATTACATGACATGATCCATAAAGAGGTTGAGGTGTATGTGGACGACATGATTGTCAAGTCCAAAGAAAGAAAGGGCCACTACACCGCCTTGCAAAAGTTCTTTCAAAGGATCAGGGAATTTAGGCTGCGGCTGAATCCTCAAATGTACGTTTGGTGTTACAGCGGGAAAAATGCTGGGGTTTCTGATTACACAAAGGGGCATCGAAGTCGACCCTTCCAAAATTAAGGCCATCTTAGAAATGCCCCCACCAATGACTGAAAAGGAGGTGCGAGGCTTTCTGGGTAAAGTGCAATTCATAAGGCGGTTTATCTCAAAACTAACCTTAACTTGTGAACCACTTTTTGGTCTTCTGAAGAAAGGAAAGAAGTTCCACTGGGACGGCCGATGCCAAGCTGCATTTGAACAGATTAAAGAGTATCTACAGAATCCACCCGTGTTGTCACCACCAAAGCCGGGAAGACCGTTGATATTGTATCTATCAGTAACCGAGACTACAATGGGCTGCATGCTCGCACAAGAGTCAGAAGATAAAGTGGAAAGGGCCATCTACTATCTGAGCAAGAAGATGCTGGATTACGAGACCCGCTACACTCCGTTGGAGAAGGCTTGTTTGGCCTTAGTATGGGCTACCAGGAAGCTGCGGCACTACCTGTTAGCTCACTCTGTAATGTTGGTTTCACGACTTGATCCCATCAAATATCTTTTCGAGAAACCAGCACTTACGGGTAGGCTAGCTCGTTGGCTGCTGTTGCTCTCCGAATTTGATCTCAAGTATGTGACACGCAAGTCCGTAAAAGGGAGAGCGGTGGCAGAGTTCCTTGCCGACCACCCGGTTGAAGGGGATGAAGCGGTTGAGTACCTATTCCCAGATGAAGCTATTCTGCACATCGAAGATGAAACTTGGACGATGTACTTTGACGGAGCGTCAAATCAATACGGATACGGGATAGGAGTGTTGCTGATAGCACCTGACGATTCCCGTATCCCTTTAGCATTCAAGCTTCGGTTCAAAGTCTTGAACAATGAGGCAGAGTATGAGGCTTGTATTGCCGGTTTAGAAGCTGCCCTAGAACTAGGGGCAAGGCGATTGAACGTCATTGGGGATTCGAACCTAGTTGTGTCTCCAGCTAAAGGAGATTGGAAAGTAAAAGAGGAAAAGATGATAACTTACCACCAGACCTTGGATCTGTTAATTCCTCAGTTTGAAAAGCTAAATTTCACTCACCTAGTGAGAGAGAACAACAGGTTTGCAGATTCGCTAGCAACTCTATCTTCCATGATAGACATCCCATCTGGGGTCCGGATGCGTCCAGTTATTATTGACCAGAAATTTGCACCTGCCTACGAGTCAATCTCTGCCATAGATGAAGTGCAGGATAACAACCCTTGGTATCACGATATATGGAACTTCTTGGAAAAGGAGGCATATCCACCAGGGGCAAATGCCAAGGACAAGAGGGCAATTAGAAGAATGGCTGTTCAGTTTATCATCTGCGGAGGTAAGTTGTACAAGAGAGGTCATCTGGGAATACACAAGCTGTGTGTGGAAGCCGAAAAGTCGAAGCGCCTGATGGAGGCCCTCCATGGAGGAGAATGTGGGGCACACATGAATGGGGTGATGCTGGCACGAAAGATCCTCAGACAAGGCTACTACTGGTCTACCATGGAAGAAGATTGTATCGGCTTTGTTCGGCGATGCCACAAATGCCAGATTCACGCAAACCGCATGAACATCCCGCCGTCAAAGCTGTACAACATGACGTCGCCATGGCCATTTTCAGTTTGGGGGATCGACGTGATTGGAGCTGTTACCCCGAAGGGGTCGAATGGGCATGAGTATATCTTAGTAGCAATAGATTACTTTACAAAGTGGGTTGAGGCCCAATCTTATGCCGTGTTGAAGGCTTCGCATGTCACAAAGTTTATCAGAAACAACATTATCTGCCGTTATGGAGTCCTGAATGAGGTCATTTCGGACAATGGTTCTCACTTCAAGAAGGAGGTGATTGATTTGTTGGAGAAGTATAATGTGGCTTTTCATAAGTCATCCACGTATCGGCCGCAGACCAACGGAGCAGTTGAGGCCGCCAACAAAAACATCAAACACATACTGCAGAAGATGGTGGAGACCTATCGGGATTGGCCAGATAAGTTGCCGTTCGCTCTGTGGGGCTACCGAACTTCAATTAGAACTTCTACCGGGGCGACTCCGTATTCCTTGGTATACGGGATGGAGGCCGTTCTACCTATAGAGATTGAGGTCCCGTCTCTACGAGTATTGGCTGAGTGTCAGATAGCCGAGGCAGATTGGCAGCAGAGCAGATTCGAGGAACTCATGCTCTTTGATGAAATGAGATTAAAAGCACTGTACCATGTCCAAGGATATCAACGCAGAATTGCCCGGGCTTTTAACAAGAAGGTTAAGTCCAGGAATTTGAAGGAAGGAGATTTGGTGCTCAAAGACAACCAAGCTCCCATCCACGACCCAAGGGGCAAGTTCAGACCTAATTGGACGGGTCCCTATATCATCAAGTCTATCTGGTCAGGTGGAGCTGTGGTTCTGATGGACCTAGATGGCCTAGAGTTCTCCCAACCGATCAACATGGACAAGTTGAAGAAATATCACCCCTGAGAGGCTCGCTAGGCCGAAAACCCGGAAGGGCGACCTAGGCAAAATTCAGAGCACAAAAAAATAGAAAATATAAAAACTGACCTCGCAAGGTTGAAAACCCGCAAAGGGCGGCCTTGGCAAAAGTTAGAGCGCAAAAGGAGAGTGAAAATACTCGAGTGAACCCAAGCCTGAACTACGTAAGGCTTGATTCCCATCTTTGGGATACGTAGGCAGCTTCATCTTGAAGTTCAGCCATAAATTCTTCCCCGATCAGCTTTGTCCATTTGATCATCTTGGTCATCTTTGTCCATCAGCATTCATCGCAATCTCTGGTACAGTGTTATTCAGACTAGGGGCAACTTTCCGTTGCCATACAATGCCGCGGTACCATTCAAACAAGGGGCAACTTTCCAGTTGCTAGGATCCGGGTTTGTACATCTCAGCGACAGATCTCAGGCGTGTCCAGTTCTGATCCATATCGAAAATAGTTTTGGAAAATTTTTGATGAAGATGACTTTGTTCAAATAAATCTTTTTACAACTAAGACCATTTCTGGACCAAAACGGAAAATTTTCAGTACCACAACCTTCAATTTCATTGATTTCAAATAGAGTTCTCTTGCTCTTGCATACAATCGAAGTTGTTTTTTTATTACATTCATAAAGAAAACTTGAAAGTACGAACAAAGCAATAAATCCGGGGCACGGTCAGGTCAAATGTCCCTGCGCCCCCTCCCAGAGCTGACCGAAGCCTCTGATGCCAAAGTGGGCCCTTCCTGTGCTTCTTCATTGAGCCAATCTAAGCACTCATCAGACAAAGTGCAATTGAAAGTAGGGGCGGGAGGCAGGAGTTCTCTAGTCCTCCATGCAGCTGCCTGTCGGATAAGCTGCACACCTCGGACTGTAAAAGTAGTCGGATACTCTATCCCTTCCGGTGGACAAGTCTGGTCATGACCAAACTGGCGCAGGATACGGAATGGAAAGTAGAAGACACAGTGAGTTAGGCCAATCAAGCGGATCCCAGTGTCCTGGAACATGCTATAGCTCATTGCCGGGAGATTGAGCCAAGGACAACGCCACGCAATGCGGTCTGCTGACAAACTGCACATCCACTCGAACCACCAGCCCTCATCAAGGGCGTCGACTAGGCGTTGCCGAAAGAAGTAACCGCGAGCTGAGTAAGCCGGACAAGAGTCCACAACCCGCAGTTTATCCATCAACCATACCTGGGGAGGGATGAAAAATGAGAGAATAAAGAATAGAGAGATGTATGATAAGAGAACAAGTGAGAAAAGGGTTTTGTGAGGAAAAATCGAGCTCGAGAGCCGAGTGGTGTGAGCAGACATAAATGTAAGATTGGGTGGGAAATATTACCTGCAGTAATAGTGGACTCCCTACTAATCTGGTCGTCTCTCGATGGTAAAAGGCGTCTAAACCCAGCAACGTCTCAGCCAGAGTCATGGCAATGCAGCTTTTGCCTTCCTTCAAGCCTTGGGCAACCTCAATCAACCGGACACTAGACCCTCCGGAACCAGAGACGAACAGGAAATGAGATAGCATGCACAAACAGAGGGCATGCCGTCGAAAGCCTTGCCAATAATGGTCACTACGGTCACCCATATCAGAAAACTGATGAACCAGGCTAGGAATGTCCAGCATTCCGTCGCGAATCAGAGATCGAGAATTGTGCATGGTAAAGCCACACATCCGTCCTAAAGCTCGGGCATGGCCGAAATTGAGTTGGGGGAGAATCTCCTCATTGCGTTCAGATTCCATTAGAGCTTGGAAATCTTCAAAAGTGGGACACACCTCTTGCCCGCTAAAGCTAAAGACATGTGTTACCGGGTTCCAAAACCTTGCCGCGGCATGGAGGAATGGAAAATGCAGCGGGGTACGGCGTAAAGTGAATAGTGCGTTTATGCCGAAAGCCCGGAAATTCAGCTTTTCTGAGCCATCCAAGTTGTTAATCCAAGTTGCGAGATTTTGGGCAAGAAATTCTTCCATTTGGAGCAAATCAGTGTGGATATGAAGGAAACCCCGAAGTTGAGACCCTTTTGAAGAGGATAGGGTTGAGTGGAGGACACATGTCAACATTCTGCTAGCGCAGACAGTCTACGGCCGACCGGCAGTAAATAGTGCCGACCGGCCATAATTTTGTGCCGACCGACCAAATTATGTGCTGATGACCATTCTCCTCAGCCGATGACCTTTGTGTCCAGCCGATGGTCTTCCCCCTGTGTTTTCTAAGCTGTTTATGCTGAATATTGGGGAATTCCACCACTTCCAGCACTCTCCGGTGATTGATTCCCGCCGAGTCGCGCGTATTTGTTTATCGAGTTGTTGTATATTTGCTTATCGAGTTGTATGTCACTCTCTTTAAGTCTTTGCTTTGTCTATCAAGTTGTACTTGCACTTGGCTAGTCTGTCGAGTCTTTGTTTTGCTTATCGAGTTGTAATTGGTTTACTACCTGATTATTACGATGCGATGCTTTGTTTTCAAAACACAGTTTCAATTTCAGTCACATTGTTATGTGATGCCTCGCGATGCGATGCATAGAATGCGCAAATGTAACACCTTTTGAACAAATAGCTGTTTCATTTCCATCATATGTTTTACAAACAACACACGCTTTTGAGAAATAAAACCTGCCCGAGGCAGTGCAATGTGCTTAAACTCCTAGTAAAAGGGAAAGTAAAGCAGAAGAATAGCAGGGTAGCAGAGTGCTGGGTTTGACACCGGTAACCTCCCCCTTTCGGCCATTGTACCTTTTGTGCCCTTGTTCGGGTCAGTCATGTGATTTGGCACCTTCATCGCTTAAGGCAGTCCAAGAAATGGCGCCTTCAGAACATAAGCGGAGCTTCGAGTTGACCTCGTACCACAACTTTTGTGAGCGATGCTTGGAACATGCGAAGGATGTCCCTTCCCGTATCCTTTTATATTTTGTGAATTCCATAAATCAATTTCAATTATACTGTGTTGCAATACGTTGCATTTCAACATCATGTCTTACCATGATTCAATTTCAAGTTTCTATATATACACATTGCATTGTATGCGTGCTTTGCTTTACTGATATGTGTTCAAGTTTCCCTATATACACATTGCATTGTATGCGTGCTTTGCTTTACTGATATGTGTTCAAGTTTCGCTATATACACATTGCATTGTATGCGTGCTTTGCTTTACTGATATGTGTTCAAGTTTCCCTATATACACATTGCATGGTATGCGTGCTTTGCTTTACTGATATGTGTTCAAGTTTCTATATACACATTGCATTGTATGCGTGCTTTGCTTTACTGATATGTGTTCAAGTTTCTATATACACATTGCATTGTATGCGTGCTTTGCTTTACTGATATGTGTTCAAGTTTCGCTATATACACATTGCATTGTATGCGTGCTTTGCTTTACTGATATGTGTTCAAGTTTCTATATACACATTGCATTGTATGCGTGCTTTGCTTTACTGATATGTGTTCAAGTTTCTCTATATACACATTGCATTGTATGCGTGCTTTGCTTTACTGATATGTGTTCAAGTTTCTCTATATACACATTGCATTGTATGCGTGCTTTGCTTTACTAATATGTGTTCAAGTTTCCTTTTATATACACATTGCATTGTATGCGTGCATTGTTTTACCCACATGTGTTCAAGTTCTCTTTCCATACACATTGCGTGCATATGTGCATTGCTTTACTCACATGTGTTCAATCCTACTATCTTGCTGCACACATTGCATGCATTATCACACACTTTCGACTGCCTTGTCATGCATATGGCTAACAATGTTGTACCTGTTAAGTTTACTTTCTTTGCAGGCACGATATTGTATGTACGGCTCATTTGAGGCCGGCGTAACCGGACGAGCCGCACAGGTATTGTATCCTCCGAGTGAGACGTTTTGAGAATTACATAATTCTCTTACATCCTTTCTGCATTGTAGTGTAGATTGGCGTATGCTAGCTTATAACTGTTGCATGCGTGCTTCATTACAGCTTCCTTTGCATGATCATAAGTTATGCTCGGCTTCTTGCATCGTCTTGCATTTTGCCCCTGCCTTCGGGCGTATACCCTGTTTTGTCTTGCATGTTTGTCCAAGTCTTCGGCCTTGTCAAAAATGGGTCGTCTCTGGACTTTGACATTCACTCCCGTCATTGTTATGACTTTCGAGTTCTGTCAAAGAGGGGCAACTGTAGACACCCCATTTTTGACCGTCCTCAAGACTTGGACGTCACCGCTTGAATACTCGGTGATTACCCATGTTTGTGTTTGTTTGGAGTCCCCGGAGTTCTCGGCTACGCGCCCTGCCTCAGGACCTCCGAACTTCACCGTTTTGTGTCTGGTTTTGCACCAAACACTTGTGTTTTGCCTTGGAGGGGCAGGGAATGCCTTCTCAGGCATCCCCACATACCACCGGCTGTGGCTAGAGGCCACCGGCCGGCTGGTGTTGCCATCGGCACTTTATTGTGCCGATCGGCACTATTTTGTGCCGGTCGGCACTATTTTTGGCAAAATGACCATTTTGCCCTGCCGACCACTTTACAGCTGTTTTTGGAGATATTTTTAGGCAGCTGTATCACACTTTCTTCCCCTCCATACACGTGTATGGAGGGATGAGCCTCTTGTTTGCTTAGTTGCTAAGCTTACAAGATTGCCTCCTCTATAAGAGGAGGCCTTGTCTTCTTGGCTTGAGGGTTAGCCACTTTGAGAGACTAAAAACCAGAGCTTACATACCTCTCTCTCTATATTTACCATCTCTCATCCTTGTGTGTGTGTGTGTTCTAAGCCTAAAAGGTGTGTTTTACCATACTTTTGCACCATTACACACACCATTACACCTTAGCTCGAGATTGAGAGACTTGGGAGGTTGTTTGTTGAAGTTTTGGACTAACTTTGATCACTAGAGAGTGGCTGGACCACCTATTCTTCAAGGGTAAACTCTTTACTTTAGTTTCCCCATTCTTGCAACTAGTTTCTACCCCTCTTTCTTTGTGATTTAAGCTTTGTGCATAACATAAAAAAATCTTGTTTTTACTTGCTCAAGAACATTCATTAAGGTCACTTTTTGGTTTGAGTGAAAACTCACCTCCTTAGGCCTTGTTTTGGTCCTTTTAGTGTCTTTTCTTGAAGCTTTGCTTACTTGGTGTTTTTGGTCTTCTCACCACTGAAAACCAGCGGGTTTTCAGTGGTGAGGAAGGTACTTCCAAGTCTCAAATAAGGGAGGGACACCCCCTCTCCCCCTTGTCCTTTGCTTGCCTTTGTATTTGGCCTAAAGAGTAGCATGTATGCATACTTGCATTTAGCTTCATTTCAGAATTTTTTTGAGTGTTTTGGAGCATGTTTAACCTCTGTTTTTGGTCGGATTTGTAGCCCTTAGTACGTATCTTATACTTGCTTTGAAATGCTCTATTATGCTAGGAAGAATGCCTTGCATTTAGGTCATGTTCTTTGCATGTATTAGCCCCACTTCATGAAGATACTAGTATTATTTTGCCACATTTAAGGGCTGTGGGCCACTGTTTTTATCATGTTTGATGTGCTTGACATGGTTGTTTTGTATTCTAGGCTTGTAAGCCTCATGCATTTTGGTTCCTAGCATGTTCAACATTGATCATCCTCATGATTTGGCATCATTTGTGACCCTATTTCAGTCCATAAATCATGTGTGTATGTTTACATATGTGACCATTTTCATGCTTCAAGGGTGTCCCCTTTTATGTCTAGGAATTGGCATTGTGTATGCTTGCATGATTAATACATTTTGGGGCTGCCATATGTGGGTTTTGGGTGTCATTTTGCATGATAGAAGTCTGTTTTTGGTTGTTAGATGCATGCCATGAGTGGCCTTGATAATGGTAGTAAGGTACTCTCTTTGGTGCCCTTGGTTTTGGGCCTATTGCCTTGCATGCTTGCATGAGTTTTGGTCATCATTTTGGGCATGTTTTGCCACTGTTTTAGGGAGGTTTGAGGGCTGTCCCATTGTAGCTTAGTCTACCATTGCATGTTTAGTATATGTGTGTTGCATGCTTAGTCAACATGGTCTTGACATGAGACAATCCTATTGCCTTAGGTGTTCATGTTTGTATCACACTTTGCATTATGCATGCTTAGTATTGTATACTTCCCATGATGTGTTACATAGCATTTGGCATGCCTTACACTTTTGTGTCATGTTGCATTGTTGATGCATGGATTGCATTTCATTACTTGGTTTGGGGTGTCAAACCAAGTGTGGGAAATGAGGGGTGTTTGTACTCCAAGTGACAAAACACACCTGAATTCCCATGTCACTAAGGCCCTTGACTTTGGCATGATAGGGACTTAGTTATCATTGTTGTGTTGCATGCATTTTTACATTGAAATGCAACCTTGGTATCTTAGGCTATCATGCACCAAGGTGCACAATTGATAGCCCTAGAACCAAGAGCCATGTTTCCTTGAGTCCCATTCATGATAGGAAGCATTGGCCATGCATAAATATGCTCAAAAATCCAATACCATGCACTGCTGCCTGCTGTTGCTGTCAAACTGTCTTCTGCAGGAATTTTGTGCTAACCGGCAGGAAAGAGTGCCGACCGGCACTGTATTGCTAGCCGATAGATTATTTTGCAGCCGGTAGCCACTATAAGCAGCCGGTGGTAATTCCTTCCAGTCGGTGGCACTCAGCAGCATGCAAGGAAGGTGTTCTGGGGCTTTGGCAAATTTTGGAGAAGCAGGGCAGTAAAAACAGAGGCACCAATGGCACGGTGTAGGCTTTCCGGGCAAGTCGGATCGAGCATGCATCATTCGCGCATCCCGAGGCAGGGCTGAAGCCCCATTTCTTTTATTTATTTGATTTAATTTTAATAATTAGAATTCTGTAATAATTTATTCGTTTATTCTTCGGACTGTATTATTCTTTTTGTCCCTCCGAGTGAGGGCGCATTTGTAATAAGTGTGTGTGAGTGGGTGTATGTCTTCCAACCCCTATTTCTTTCTACCCTTTTATTTACCTGCTTATGATGGTAGATTAGGGCACATCTAAATTAGCATACCTTATGCAATGCATGCGTGCATTCATGCATTTGTTTACACGCACCGGGCTCGGTACATCATACAAACTGCATTGTACTTCCAATTCCAAATTGAATACATGCTATTTGTCGCATTTCACATGCCAAGCTTAGGATAGCCGAGCCTGTCTAATTGCATTCTATATGCGATGCATTAGCCACTTAACATGAACTAGGTCATGCATGTTTGCTAACCGGGTTATTGTTTTTGGCACGGAGTACGATGTAAGTTTTTACGCTTTAGCATATCGCATGCGTGTGAATGTCTTGCCATGACAGTATGATTGCCATGCAGCTAAATGCTTATGTGTTATAAACTGTTTGAATGCCTGTGGGTGGAGGTTGGATTGCCTGAGTTGGAACAACTCATTGAAATCCGTATTTTTTAGCCTACTTGAGAGTAGCAAAATCTAACGCGTTTTTCGAGACAAAACGGATATGCAATGTTTATTTCCAAGTTAGGCGATCTAGTCTATACTTTTGTGTTGTGCGCATCACATAGTAATTCTAGGTTAATAACCGGAATAAGAACGCATAAAGTTTTCAAAATCGGATATCACGGTTAGTAGAGGCCGGTCTTCGGACCGGGCGAAAGGGGGTGCTCATAGCTGACCTTCCCCGATCGTACCCAAGCTCCCGAGCCAAGACCACTTTGGTGATGACGGACATGTGGCCTTCGGCACCGAGTCAGGGTTTTCCTAAATTTCCCATTAAAAAATATTTAGGTGGCGACTCTGTAATCTAGCAAAGCAGTCCATGTTTGGCACTACTTTTCAAAAATCTGTTTTCTCAAACGATTTGCCAGAGGTGGACTCTTTGGTTCAGATTGAGAACCGCACCATCCAAACAAAACGGAAGAGTCCGAGCTGTAGCGCGGTCCCTCGTGGGGCGCGGCTACACTTATCTGGAAATATATATGCTTTTATGTGTGTTCTGTCAATTGCTCCAATACAATCCTATTACAAAATAGTGAATAAAAATATTTTTAGTCACAGATTATTAGAAATATCCTACCCACATTAATTATATGTAACACCCAAGTTGCACTTGTAGTTAATTATTTACCTTGAAATGAGGATAATATTTGCAGTTGCGTCAAATATATGGATGCACACCATTACTCGGTTGAGTCCTTACCCAATCAATGGACATCATTGTAACAGCTTTTAACACCTTCTTGAAGTATTTTGAAATAGTCTCGCCGGAATGTTGAAATCTTTCTTGGACATTTCTATTTCGAATGTCACCGCCAACAATATACAAAAATATTGCAACCTACTCTTGAACCGAGACTTTTCGTCCAGTTTCAAGGCCATACTTTGTCTGTAACAAATTACACAATTGATAAAATACCTCTCTTTCATTCGGAAATTTTCAAATATTTTTGTCCGATTCCCTTCTTGTAATTCCACCATCCACTTCCCTCCTGTTAAACTAGATGTCCTACATGGTTCTTTTATCAAATAATTTGTCACATATGTCACTGCAACTGTAGCCGCCGTAGCTAAGAGCATATTATTATTTTTGTTAGACTTATTTATTTTGATGATTTATTTAATTATGTTTTAATTTATTTCAAAGAGAAAAATAGAATCCAAATTTATTTTGATGATTTATTTAATTATATTTTAATTTATTTGAAAAAGAAAAATAAAATCCAAAATTTATTTTGATGATTTATTTAATTATGTTTTAATTTATTTGAAAGAGAAAAATAGAATCAAAATTTATTTTGTCCCATTATTTCTCACCTAAACTTTTATCCTAAATATTGTTTGAATGTATTTAATATTTACTTAAATCAGGAGTTCATTTTAACCCAAAAATAATGCCCAAACTAGAGGTTCAAATAGCCCAAAACAAATGTTCAAACAGCCCAGCACAGCAGGAGGCCAAAAGGTTTAAGTGGAAGATATTCAAAATAAGTAATGATGGAGTGGAAGATATTCAAATGAATACAACGGCTATAAACGACTATAAGTTTCATTATATATACCAAAGCCTCTAATGTAAACAAGTTACAAAAAAAACTAGAAAATATTCTTTGATCTATAATCACTCACATCTATTCTCTGAAAAATTCTCTAAGAAGTGTTCTTTAACTTTTGTTTACATCCTCTTTCAGAAATTATACACTGAGACGTATAGTTTTAAGCCCAACTTTCCTGTATGAGGTTGACAAAAAAACCAGAGCTTCATTTTTATATCTATCTTTGAGAGATAATTCTTGCAGCTTTCTGTGAAAACAAAAACACCTTCTTTTTAACCTTGTAAGAGTGTAGTACACTCGGTGTTCTTGACTTAGAAAGTCTATGTAAAATCTGTGGAGGATTGCTCCATCTGTGAAAAGGTTGCTAGCATCCTGTAAAGCTAGAGTATAGTGGAAAATCTCAAGTGAAGCTTGAGGAGTGGACGTAGGCCAAGTTGAAACCGAACCACCATAAATTTGTTTGCCTCTCTCTTCCTTATCTCTTTATTTTATTTAAATTGCCATAGCTATATTTCATATTTTCACTGTACTAAAATCATTAACTAACATAGTTGTTAGAACACTTGTTTTAATTATTTTTATTTCATTAACTATATTTATCTATTGTACTAGTCATAATTTTTATTAGGGTATTATTATTTTTATTTGTAAAAACCTAATTCACCCCCCTCTTAGGTTATCTTTTGGGTAACAATTTTGTTGGGTTTGCGATGTGCTACCTTCATCTTAGTATCTTCATCATCGTGATCATCATTCCGTTCATCTTCATCACTGTTACTCATCTCCAAAATACCTACTCATTTAAAGGCTTAGTTACTATTTAATTCAAACAAAATAGGGTGAGATCAAGAGGGGGCCATCTTCCATACGTGGCAGTACCAAATTTACATATTATAACAAAACTTACGTATTATATATTCAAATTTTGAATAATTTTCTAACTACATAGCATTTTTGTTTACCATAAATTGTGTTGTCACATGAGGGTGATCATTAATTGTGTTATGTTCTATTAATTGAGTGAGGGTGATAAGTTGGCACATATGTATAAGTTATGGAGAGATTACATGATCCTATTTTTTTGTACAAGAGTTCTTTAGAGCTAAACATTGCAAGCATCAAATAGACACTAAGAAAAAGTGAAAATCCAATGTACCAAAGGCATAAAATCTACACAGCACCTAGCTACTTGCTTCTGCTTTCAAAACCCTTAGGATCAAGTCTGCTCTCTGATATAGGAAAAAGAAAATCACAGAGACAAGAAAGCATGAACCTTTCAGAGCATAAAGTAAAACAAAGAATAAAATAAAAATGGCAATGGCTTAGTAACAAACACCTCACCAGACCAACAAAACGAAAGCAGATTCCCTTTTCCCCTCTTTTTGTTTATGGGTTGAAGAAATTAATAATCATTTTTTTTTTTTCATCCTCCACACAATTGAACACTAGTTTTGATCTAAAGCAAGCTTAATCTCTTAATTTGAGACCCAAACGATGAAAACAAATTAAGATTCAAATTCTACTTGAATTATTTTTTTTTATTTTTGATCAAGAAATTCTACTTGAATTGAAATTGACAGGAGTCTAAACAGTGCTCATAAATTGGGTATTTGATAGAACCCTGGAGATATTCAAATGTAAAGGAAAAAAATTATGCCTTCAACTTCAAACAACACAACAATACAGCAGCAAATACAGCAAAATAGATGCCGAAAAAAAATACAGCATAGCACCAAATAGGAATTCAGCACAGCAACAGTCTTCACCATTCACCATTCACCTACATATACATATATATTAAAGTCTTCAGCATTCACCTACCATTCACATTCAAGATTTAAATCAACCATTCAACCATTCAACTAACATTCAACAAGTCAACCATTCACCTACCATTCAACTGAGAAAATGCCACATACCCACCAACTATTCAACCATTTAACTAACAAAGTCTACAATAATCAAAGTTCAACAAATATTAATAAAAGTCCAAATAATGAATCCAACATAAAAGTCCAACATAGTCAATATTAATAAAAGAAAAAATTAGGAAATTCAGAATGGTCCACAATTAATAAAATAAAAGTCCAACACAACAGTCCACAATTAATAATAAAAGTCTTAAGAACAACCGGGGCAGTCCATAATTAGCTGCAATAACCTGTGGTGGTCTTCTCCGTCTCAATCTCCAACTTTAGAAACCTCAGCCGAACTTCATCCGTAGGAAGAGTCATGAAGCACTCACGACGCTTGTCTGGTAAGAACAATCGGGCAGCCCATACATACAGCTCATCATCCGGGGATATACCAGGGATGCTTTCCAACTTTGCCAAACATTCTGCAATTGAAGGATATCTTGATGAGGTCTGTGTTGAAGTTGTTGAAGATGACTCAACCACGTTGACTATACGATCAAGTGTCTTGTTAAGTAGAGCTGCACTAGTAAATTTCTTCTGTCTTGCTCTTGGTTGATGAACCATCAGTGTTTGATGGACATTTTTTGTTTAACTCGGAAGGATGAACCACCTCCAAATCAGCATCATTATGAAATTTAGCATCATGTGGGGTATGAAATTCCTCCACAGTCTCATCAGTGTGAGGCATAACCCCTGAGCTATGAGTGTATGTCCATTCTCCTGTAGCAGCTGCGTTTGAGAATAGTATGTCTAAGTCTTCAGTGAATTGCAAAGACGTACGCCGGAATTTAGCAACATCAAGATACCTCTACAACAATTACAAAGGAAAATTTAACAATTTTAAGTAACAAAATTTGGTCTGTTTAAACAAAAAAACAAACAGAATATGTACATTAAGCAATTCACTTACCTCCAATTTCTTGCTCCACCACTCATCAGATGCAGATATTGCTTCAGTCAATGTATCATGGCCTAAGCCTATCTCACCCCTTAACAGATTATTCCATAAAAGCCAATCTTTTTTCAGCACATCCCAATGATTTTTCATTTGTATTCGTTGGTATGCTTTTCCAGTCATACTTTTAAACTTAGTTATCACATTTTCCCACCCGACCCTATCTAAGTGTGTACCAGGTCTGTGTGTCCAACCTTCACTTGCTCAACACAAACCTTAATAAAAATTTCATTTGATTTTGCATCCCAATGAGCTTTAACAGATGGTACTTGAATTGATTTTCCCTTGTTCTTCCTATTTTCAGATTGTGTTTCCTCTTGGGTACTCATTCTATGAAAGAAAAAAAAATTAAAACAAACTCATTCATCAATGCTTGCTTTACAATAGCTAGATCAGTACAAAATAACCATACATAGCAACTACGTCAACATTCATTGGGCAGAAAGCTTAGTACAATAGTTCATGGTAAACTACATTAGCACAAAAATACCAGGTATCTTTAAACGGCACCTGTCATCATTTGAAGAGTAATGCAACTGACATAACAATACAAACCGTGATCAGACCCACAACAAGCTACTTCATGAAAGCATTGGATTGCTCAAGCATTTGGTTCTTCACTTCTAGTCCTACAGTCTCCATTTTTTATTTTGATCATGCATTCTCTCGTTCCTCAACCTCTCTACCATCGTCACAGATTTTGGGGTACACCACCTCCAAAATTGACAATTTCTCTTCTCACAAATGAAATACAGTCTCCCTTTAGATGGCTTGTCAGACTCGGTAACCCTTATGGCAGCTCTTAGCCCACAATCACATTTTAAAGCCTCATACCTCAAGTCAAAGCTCTCACCACTAGAATAATAGTTACTAGAGGATGACATGCCTCTGCATTAATTAGGAAGAATTGAATCCAAATCCTCTAAAGATTAGGAAGCTAATTGTAAATACATTGCACCCATGAAGTATTGATTGAATAAAATGTTTCTAAGTTCCGATTCATCAAGTAAGAGCAAGAAAAAGTGAAAGTTCCTCCTACGTTCAATTTGCATTACAATGCGAGCCATTGAAATTGTTCTTTATCGGCAAGGATTCTTTTACTAATCCATGTTGAAGTATTTGATACAATCTAGTTATCTCAATACTACCTAGGTATTGTAAGGTTTCTGTTATTTTTACAGAGTGGTACCAAAGAGTTTGGTTTGTAGTATATAAAGTTTCAAAGATTTATTGTGTAGGGATAAATTAGAGGATCTAATACCGTTTTAATACCACTGTCATTTCAGCAACATTAAAATTATTAGTTTCTTCGGAGTATTCTAGGATATTATTTTCTTTTTCTTTTTCTGCGTCATTACTTCCCAATACTTGTTCTAAGTCTTCAAGGGGAATGCGTTTCATTTCTCCAAACTGATTATTCCTAAGTGTTTATATATTTCTTCTACTTCTATTATATTATTATTTATCTCTTCTATTATCTCTTCATCTATTTTATCTAGTTGTTCAACTATTTCTAATATGATTTTATATTTCATTTCATTATCATTTTCTATTTCAACAATTTTTTCTAACTATTCTAGATTATGTTTACTTAACTCCATTATTTTTTTGATTTTCAGATGAAACTGAAAAATCTAGAAATTCCCTAGATATTGATTTATGATTGTGTATCAATTTTAATCAATAAATAGCAATCCCAATCAAACAATGAAAGACAAATCAATACAACGATTTTACGTGAAAAAATCACAATTGGAGAACCTCCAATTGTGATAAATAAATAAAAAAATCACAGACAAAAGTCACAAAATAATCCACTAAAAAGACATAAAGGAATTATACAGGTATACTCTCAATTACCTAGCGAATCCACGCCTAAATTGAACTAACCCCTATGTGCCTCTTCCAACCCCGTCTTCACCTCGGAATTGTCTTGCCCAACGTTGAATCCACAACGCCAATGTCGAATCACGACGATGAGCCACTCCAGAATCCACCAAAGCTTCAAGTTCGAATTCTCCAAAATCCACCAAAGAACAACTCTCTCTCTTGTATAGAATGAACAAACAATCCTTTGATATATACTTCTTAAACCATGAGTTGAATACTCACTCAAACATCAAAAAAAATTAGCAAAATAGCTCCAAATATAAACCCTAATACCCAAGAAGAAGATCTGGAAGTGTAACTCTAAAATCTGACTAAAACACATATTTATAGCATTCTATTCCGCGATCTCTGCTCGAGCGTCGGAATGGCCGCTCGAGCGAACCGACGCTCGAGCGCAGAAAATTCCGCTCGAGCGGGAAAAAACATGTCCCAGTATTTTTGCAAGCGATTAAACTTTTGGAACTAAGGATTCTCTGCTTGAGCGGGGGAATGTCCCAGCTCGATCCCCGTCATAGTCAGCGAAGTGGTAAATATGAAATAATTATCTTCTGAAACTTCTCTGCAAGGCACAATTCGGATTGGATTCGCATCTAAGTACTCATGACCTTACTGAAATAAAAGAGCGAATAAAAGTACAACTGAAAGGAGTTTTGTCAAACGGGATTGCCAAGAATAAAAACCTAACAAAAACTAATTCGAACGATTTTTCTGGATTATTTACTTTATACGGGTAAGGATAGGAATCTAAATATTTTTATTTTTCACCTAAAATAACTACTTGTTTTTCTAGGTCTTGTATTAAATGCCTAATTTCGTTTATTATTTATAATTTGATTATTTCTAAGACTTTCACTAATTTGTTTTAATAACTTAAGTAAGGTATTATTTTGTTCTATTATTATTTGTAAAGAAGTATTATTATTTAAGTTATTAGATTCTACTTCTTTACTATATTTAATATTCATGCAAATGTTATTGGCAAGCCGAGAAACCAGACTCTTATACCATTTTCAAATGCGGATTTAATTTAATATTAAGTCTTATAAAAAATTTAGTTGGTAATCTATACTTGCTTTTTCTAAGGATATTTTTTTCTTTAATACTACCAATTTTTCGACTATAATTTATTATAGATTATGTAAAAGTAATAGTCAAAAGAAAGTTTCTAATTCAGAAATATAATTTAAATTATTTGTTATTCCAGCTTTAAGAGCTGTAATTAAAAATATATATAATTATTGTTTATAAGATTCTACACAAATATAATTTTTTCTAATATTTTTATTTTTTTTTTGGTAATTTTTTCAATTTACAGGGGTAGATTTATAATATTTAAAACTTGATGATGATTGAGCTGGATGACTTGGCGTGACGTGTATGGTTTTCAAGCAATTTCGTCTTGCGGTGGACGAAGAATTATTGTAATCTCATCTGTAAGTTTTTTCTCGTTACAAACACCCCCTATCTAGTTTTAAAATTTTAATTTTTTTAATTTATTTAAATTATTTTTACTTAATAAATTAAATAAAAATCATATTAAATAATCTGATAAAAACTCTTAAAATAAATAAATTATAAGCGGTCAAATCAGAAAAAATAAAAATAAATTATAAGAAGTCCATCGTTATCGTTGTTTTAGGGATGATAAAAGCAACTGAATCGAAGTGGGAGAAAGAAACAATCAAGTTAGTGATGATAAAAGCAACTAATCTGAGTGGGAGGAAGAAACGAGTCCAAATTCTCTCCAACCCTCTCTCTCCAGCCCTTCCTCCAGCCAACGGTCAGGATTTGGCCACGTCACCCCTAACAAAAGTTACGGCTTAGATTAGCTTAAAAAAAATCGAATTGAATTCAGCACAGCAAAACAGAGGATCTCTGCCTCTCTTCCTCTGTTTGTCTCCTTCTCCCTTAGCACATCATCCTTACTCCGAAGATTTCTACCCCGAATCAAGCCCTGTTTTGCTGCTAGTTTTTGGTCATTTTTTGTGCTGAAATTAATGTTATTTGTTGCTGCTGAAAATGTTGTTGATTTGCTGCTGTGTGGGTGATGTTTTGCTGCTTTTTTTTGTCATTTTTTGTGCTGAAATTACTGCTATTAGTTGCTGCTGAAATTACCGGCAATCATCGGACAGTAGTCGCCGGACAACCCTCCCTCTCCCTCTCTCTTTTTTTGTTTCTCTCTTTTTTTGTTTGTTGTCTCTTTCACGTGAAAATCTTTGTTTTGTCACTGATTTGTTGTGCTGAATTCAATTTTATTTATTTATTTATTTTGTTAACTAATCTGAGCCGTAGCTTTTGTTAGGAATAGCGTGATCAAATCCTGACCGTTGATCGGAGGAAGAAGATCTGGACTTGAAAGAAACAATCAATCAACACTAGAATTCAACAGAGCACATAGTGGATGTTTTCAATATGTTTAGCACTTTCCTCTTTTTCTTCACAATCACGTGCAGAGTTCGAAACTATCACTTTCTCAGCCTTGTTTTTTACTTAGATATTTTTGGGCCATAGGACCATACATTGCAGGACTTATCCTGCCAGAGGTGATTCTTTTTTCTTTCTTTCTTTCTGTTGTCTGGCTGCTAGACGTTGTCATGCCAAAAGGCAAAGATTGCTAAAAACAAATAAAATAAAATAAAAACAGAATAAATATAAGAGTTGAGCTTCGTTTGAAGGAATCATCTCAATTTGAAAAAACGTTTGGGATAAGTAAGGTCATTCTAAAATTAATTTTGATAATTTGAACTGTTTATATTTTTCAACTCGTTTAATAGAACATTCATACAAAAATCAAGAAGATCAGAAACTATATGTTTAAATAATATTTATTTATTTTTTAAAATGGACGACAAATATAATTTTAAAAATAACTGTCCATTTTTTGTAATACTAAATTGATTTAAACGTATAACTATCAATATCCGATCATTTTTATTTTTTAAATAAATATTTTACTCAATAAATCTTAAAAAGTAAACAGTTTAGATTATCGAAACAGAACATGTGATGGGCTCCATGAGCACAAGTCCATCACATGTTCTATCATGTTAAGATGTGAATATAAGAGAAACATAATCCTAAATATAAATATGTAAAGATTTACATTATTTGATAATAACCTACATCTATGAACATCAAATGAAAAAAGAATTTAAATCAAAATGAGTCGACTCTTTCTCTCAACTCTGTTTTTGAAACTCATAACATCAACCTTAATCCTGAATTCTTGATATAACCCAATATAAATAAGATTTAAAAGCAGCAAACCATTTCAAAATAAACCCAAATAAAAATACAAAGTCATACTTATTGGATAAGGGTGGAGATCCAGTCATATGGAGTTGTGTTCATTTCATATCATTTTGAATCTGTGTCAGATTTAATTCAACACTAACTCACCCCATTTACTATTCCATGTTATTGTGTCACAATATTTTTGGTCTGTATCAGATTTGTGTCGTTTTCACGTGTCATATTAAAAAGTTTCATCATTGATTAAAAAATACCAACTGTATGAATTTTTTTTCTTCTTTTCTACAAGTTAAATTGTATGCGACTAATCTCAAACAAAAAAATTCATAAAATATTTAATTTTAACTTAATTCTATTTTCCTAATTAACAAAAATTATATCATATTATTATTATTATTATTATTATTATTATTATTATTTTGACTAGATTGCCTATAAAATAGTAGACAAAAAATACATTATCTTAAATTTAAAACAAAAGAAAAATCAATATTAACTTTAAAATTTTATTTCACACATTTTTTTAAATAGTTATATAAGAGATTCAAAATTATTATGACAATACGTAGTAGAAATAACATTAAAATAGGTAATAAATTCTTTGTCAAACGGACTATTCATATGAACTTCATATTACACAGGTTCGACATTAACTTAATACGACTTTGCTACAGACCCCCAGTAAGGTGGCAGCGTGTCCAAATCACACAAAAAAAAAAAAAAAGCAAATTTTTTTTTTTAACCAATGGAAAGCCTCCTTACATGACCCCCAGTGACCTCCACTGGGGGTCTTAGGCATTTTTCAGAGGCTTTTCCCAAACTAAGCCCTTTTTGCATGGTATTTCCCAAACTAGGCCACCTTTTGACGGATTTCCCAAACTAAGCTAAAGTGCTATTACAAATCGCGCTTTTACTGTTAGGAGGCCAAAATTTGATGAATAGTGAAATCGCTATTCAAAATCGCGATTTAATTAAGAAAGCGTTGTTTCAAATCGCGCTTTTAACATAAAAAAATTTTATGAAAAAAACGCTATTTAGAATCGCGCTTTCACTGTGTATATAATTTTTTTTTTTTTTTAGAAAACGCGAATTCAAATCGCGTTTCTACTGTTGAGCCACAAACCAAAGCCAACCCACACTCTGACACACACACATCAATGGGGGCACCCACAACACTCAAGCATCATTGAAATAATATAATTTTTATAATTTTCGTAAATATAAATTATTTTTAAGTTATGAATGGTTTGATTTATAATACGTATGCAAGGATAAAAAATTTTATAATCAAAAATAATTTTTACAATTTTTATAATCAAAAATAATTTATAATACGTATGTATTATAAATTTTTTTATAATAATTTATAATACGTATGTATTATTTAAATCTTTACATTTTTTATTTAAAATTTTTTACAATAAATCCATCTTCACATTTTATAATACGTATGTATTATTCAAAATAATTTATAAAAATTTATAATTAATACGTATGTAAATAATTTAATACGTATCTTCACATTTACATTTATAGTAAACCCCATCTTCACATTTACATACGTATGGTTTAAGGGTAAATTTTTTGATAAATGACTTAAATGATAAATCAAACCATCCATAACCTAAATTTTTTTACCCTTACATACGTATGGTTTAAATAATTTATAAAAATTATTGTCATACGTATGTAAAAATCGATTATAAAAATTACAAAAATTATTTATAAATTGATTATAAATTATTTAAAAATTATTATCAAAAATTATTTATCAGTACTAAAATTTTTTACTTTTTAGATAGAAATAACTAAGGTACATCTAAAAAAGTAAAAAAAAAATGTTTAAAATAAAAACAAAAAAAAAAAACGAAAATCAAAAAACTCAGTTTTCAAATAAGTAAATCCAAAAAACTCAAACCAAATATACTGAATACTTTTTAAACAATTATGTTGACATTTTGAAAAAAATTGTATTTTATAGAAAAAAATTTTAGTTAACCAAACAATTGTTTTACTTTTTTTTGATAAAAAAATTATATAATAAATATATAAAGTATAGAGTGAGTGAAAAAAAAAAAAAATAGGAGTTGGCGTGGATTGAACCCGCGCCTATACCAAGCCATACGTATGGTTTAAAAATTGCAATTTATAAATAATTTTTGATAATAATTTTTAAATAATTTATAATCAATTTATAAATAATTTTTGCAATTTTTATAATCGATTTTTACATACGTATGACAATAATTTTTATAAATTATTTAAACCATACGTATGTAAGGGTAAAAAAATTTAGGTTATGGATGGTTTGATTTATCATTTAAGTCATTTATCAAAAAATTTACCCTTAACCATACGTATGTAAATGTGAAGATGGGTTTACTGTAAATGTAAATGTGAAGATACGTATTAAATTATTTACATACGTATTAATTATAAATTTTTATAAATTATTTTTGAATAATACAAACGTATTATAAAATGTGAAGATGGGTTTATTGTAAAAAAATTTAAATAAAAAATGTAAAGATTTAAATAATACATACGTATTATAAATTATTATAAAAAAATTTATAATACATATGTATTATAAATTATTTTTGATTATAAAAATTGTAAAAATTATTTTTGATTATAAAATTTTTTATCCTTGCATACGTATTATAAATTAAACCATTCATAACCTAAAAATAATTTATATTTACGAAAATTATAAAAATTATATAATTGATTATTATAAATTATTATTATATATAAAAATTATATTATTTCAATGATGCTTAAGTGTTGTGGGTGCCCCCATTGATGTGTGTGTGTCAGAGTGTGGGTTGGCTTTGGTTTGTGGCTCAACAGTAGAAACGCGATTTGAATTCGCGTTTTCTAAAATTAAAAAAATAAAAAAAATTATATACACAGTGAAAGTGCGATTCTAAATAGCGTTTTTTTCACAAAATTTTTTTATGTTAAAAGCGCGATTTGAAACAGCGCTTTCTTAATTAAAATCGCGATTTTGAATAGCGATTTCACTATTTATCAAATTTTAGCTTTCTAACAGTAAAAATGCGATTTGTAATAACGCTTTAACTTAGTTTGAGAAATCCGTCAAAAGATGGCCTAATTTGAAAAATACTATGCAAAAAGGGCTTAAGCCCCCATTTTTCAACTTAATATCTGTGGTAACAGGCTATGTCAATCTTAATCCATTAACTTTGTGTCCGGTTCATATTATCATGTTGTTTGGAAAAAATTTACCCTTATTATTGTGTCGGTTCTTGGACTTGTCCACAAACGGATAAATAAATATCAAGACACTGACAACAGATGTAGTACAATCAATAAATCGTACTCGGCTGTCCTAAAATAATGGTTTTTTTTTTTTTTTTTTTTTTTTTTTTTTTTGAGGAATTTAACTTTTTTTTGATAATATAATTATTACATTTGAAAAAAGTTAATTTTTTAAAACAACAATGTTAGGTAGTTTAAAATTTTGTAACTCAAATGGCTCAAATCACTTAAAACGATTTTTGTTTTAACAGATTTTGAGTATAAAACGACATCGTTTTAACAGATTTAAGTTATTTGAATCACAAAATTTTGAGCTACCAAATATTTTCTTTTTCAAAATTACCCTTTTAATAGTATATTTTTTGAGAATATCAATGTCATAATTGTACTTTTTATATTGTTTATTAATTTAAAAGAATAGCAAAATAAAAAATTTATATTATTTTTGTACTTGATTTTTGAAGAAAAATTAATGTTTTGAGATAATGAAAAATGAAATAAGAGACTAATATTTTGGAAAGGAGAAAGTATAAAAGTGCAAGAATAAATGATCTCTTGTTGAACTGTGAATGAAGCATGGAGTCTTACCTTCAGCTTCAAGCTTTCACGGTTCTTGGACTTTGTCTTCATTGTTGTTTGTCTCAATATGATTATGGCCAAATCCAACCTCCACAAGAAGAGAGACAGAACGCCTCCAGAGCCAGCCGGAGCATGGCCTCTCATCGGTCACCTCCATCTTCTCGGGGCAAACAAGCTACTGCATCGAACGTTGGGCGCCATGGCCGATAACTATGGACCGGCCTTCTCTATCCGTCTAGGCATTAAGCAAGCTCTTGTGGTTAGTAGCTGGGAAGTTGCAAAAGATTGTTTCACCACAAATGATAAAATCTTCTCAACCCGACCAAAATCTTTAGCTCTAAAGCTCATGGCCTATGACCACGCCGTGCTTGGCTTCGCTCCTTATGGACCATACTGGCGCGATTTACGCAAGCTAGCCATTATTGAGCTCCTATCAAGCCGTAGACTTGAGATTCTTAAGCATGTCCGGGACTCAGAGGTCAATTTTTTCATGAAAGAGGTATATGAGCAGTGGGTAGGGAAAGGGAGTAGGAAACCGGTGTTGGTGGAAATGAAGGAGAAGTTTGGGGATTTGGTAATGAAAATAATGCTAAGAATTGTCAATAAGAATTACCGGTATGTTGGCAACTGTAGAAGCAGCAAGGAGGAGTTGAGGAGATGCCAGAAGGCTTTGGGAGATTTTATGCATCTAGTGGGCTTGCTTCTGATTTCTGATGCAATTCCATTTCTTGGTTGGTTTGATGTGCTGAATGGATATAGGGGCAAAATGAAGAGATCTGCAAGAGAGGTGGATGATGTGATTGGGAGCTGGGTGGAGGAACACCGGCGAAAGAGAGTCGCTGGAAGCATCGATGAGGGGGAGCAAGATTTCATCGATGTCCTGATATCTGCCATGGAGGAGAGTCAGCTTTCCCATGGCCATGACACTGATACTGTCATCAAGGCCATTTGCTTGGTATGTCCCTAGAATTCCCTGTTGATTGAATAACATGAACTCACCAACAGTTTTGAAAAAAGTTAAAAGCCTGAAAAAGTAACTGAAAAGTTATCAGAGAATGAAGTTTATCAGCAAAATTCTATAAATTGTGTTGGTTTCAGTCACAATATGTAGGTGATTACAAGCAAGGATGGAACCAGATTCTAGCATATGGGCCGAACATATATATACTAACAAAAATTTTAAAATATATTTATATATATATAGACTACAACATCAATTTCTACCAACATAAAATGTGAAAAATGACATAAACATATATAAACAAACATGTTTTCTTATATTTATGTTGAGTTACAAAAGATAACAATTGTAAAATATTCTGTCGACACTAGTTGTGAGAAATTTTTTTTTTTGTTTTCTTATATTTTTTCCAAATTGTTAAACTCTATAGTTTGATCCCCATGTGTCACCCCATCTTGCCGCCCTCTAGGTCCATCATTGATTAAAAGTTGTGACAAGAGGATGATCAATATAACAACTGCTGGTACTAGTTCTTATAACTACATGAACACTGCTAGTACATTATGTGCATGCTAACCAAATCATCACCAAGAATTTATTTGATGTTTGTTTGCAGAGTATGATTTTAGGTGGCAGTGAAACGACAGGAGTCTCTTTGACGTGGGCGATCTCCTTACTACTGAACAACCATCACGTATTAAAGAAAGCACAAGATGAGTTGGACATCCACGTGGGCAAGAACCGCCAAGTGGATGAATCTGATATAAAAAATCTTGTATACTTACAAGCCATTGTTAAGGAAACATTGCGGCTATACCCTGCCCTGCCATTGTCAGTGGCACGTGAAGCCATGGAAGACTGCACCGTGGCTGGCTTCCACATCCCCGCTGGCACACGCCTGTTAGTTAACCTCTGGAAGTTGCACCGTGACCCAAACATTTGGTCCAACCCCTTAGATTTTCAACCCGAGAGGTTTCTTGTGGATCAGATAGATTTGGATGTCAAGGGTCACCATTTTGAATTTATACCATTTGGATCTGGCAGGAGGATATGCCCTGGGATCACATTCGCACTTCAGGTCTTGCACTTAACATTGGCTAGGCTACTTCATGGCTTCGAATTGGGAACGGTCTCAGACCTGGAGGTTAATATGACTGAAAGTCCGGGGCTGAGTGCTACAAAAGCAACTCCAGTGGAGGTCCTCCTCACCCCACGACTCTCTTCCGCACTATACAACTGCTACGCACCATCTTAAAAAGGGACAAGTTAGGTAGATCACAACAGCTTACGAGTACTTATGGAAAGAATTTGAACATCACTTTATTTATATTTGCATATTCAATCTATAATGTACGGTGTAATGCCCTACGTGCATATCGCTTTTAAAGCTATAAACTTCTTGCAAGCATTAATTGATTTCACCTTGTGAATTGTTTAGACAAAACCAATAGAATTGAACATCCAAGTAGACAAATTACATACACATCATTCAGTATTTGTTGACTATGTTACACGCAAGGTTCATTTTATTCATCGTGGAAAAAAATTGGTGCAAAGTTTATGGTACTAATGTTTTTTGCTCTTTTTGTTTCTACGGAAAATAATTTCTTGTGTTGGTTGCAAACTCAAAAATGATGTGCTAGTGGTTTGTGGTAGTGTTGGTGTGGTTGTGGTGGTGGGGTGGCAGTAGTGGTAACCGGGTGGTGGTGGTGACATCAGTGATGGAGGTGGTGGTTGTGTGGTAATAGACCAAATGGCATTACCGCTCTAGTTCTGAAAACATTTTATGCCTTCAAGAAGTCCAAAATGGTTTTTTTTTCTTTTTCTTTTTCTTTTTCTTTTTTTTTTTTTCTTTTTTTTTTTTTTTTGCTTAAATCAACTCATTTTTCATGTTGTATCAAATGCCAGAAAATGTGGAAAATATTTTCCAAAAAACATTTTCTGCTGAAACAAACAGATCATGAAAAATTGTAATTTCTGTTTGAGACAAACTCCAAAAACTTGTTCACAAAACCTGGCAGTAAGAAATAGTTTGTTGTCTGTGACACCAAAGGCATCATGTGCAACCTGCAAAGAAGAGATACGATGCCAACTACCAAGAGCTCCAATCTTAAATGTCAAAATCCTGACAAAGACAGACATTAAGCTGCATGTTTAAATGTGAAAAGTAATTCCAAAGTGCTATTACATAAAACAGAAGCCATTAAAAGGTTATAGATTTTGTGAATTAGTCAAATTCTGCATTTGCAAAGTTAAGAAAAGAAAAAACGGATGAACAAAATTACACAATCTTCTGCAAAAGCCAGCTGCAAGGGAAGGAAAAGAAAGAAAAGAAAAGGGCACTTAAGTAAAGAGCAAGTATTTAAATTAAAAAAAAAAAAAAAACACGCTATCTGGTACCTTTGTTCAACTATATAAATGAGACACTCAAAAGAAGTATATAACAATAAATGTATCTGTCACCTTTGACAACCCACATTCTGCAAATTAATCTGCCGACTCTCTTCCTCAGCTAAGAAAATTTGTTCCCGGTGCACAAAGCTCATGTTGAGGGCTGGAACTAGGAGAGGTAGTATGTAAACAAGCTAACCCTATTTTTTGTGGATGTGACTCAAAGCTGTATTGTGGTGTGTATATGACTTGCTTTCAAGTCAAGCCACAACCTCTAAAGAGCAGCCCAGTGCATGAAGCTCCAACCACTATGGGGTGTGGGGAGGATCATATGCACACAGTTTTACTCCTGCGCGGGGAGAGGTTGTTTCCCTATTCTTCAAAAAGTACACAAAATAAAATAGTATGAAAAATGGAATGGAACTTGCATGAAAGACAACGCAGCATAGAAAATTTATCTGACTCGCACAACATCCAGCACATTAGCAAGCTAAGAATATTTTCACATCAAATAAATCTTTACAGCAACTTAGTTAACTGTCTCCTCGTCAGTTGAACTAATCATTCCGCCATAACAAAAAGTTAATTTTCTCTCGTTAGCCCAAAATAAGCTACCAACAACATAGAAATTCTTTTAAGGAAACTTATTTAAGCATCATCTATCAAACAACTAGTACTTATCTTGCAAAACATATATAGAATCGCCTCACAGCAGCTGTTGCATGAACAGACAAGAATTACCACAGGCAAAATTTGTAAAAACCTTTCAGCATTTTTTTTTCTCCAGATAGTCACTCTTAGCCCTTAGGCGTGAGTATGCTCTATAAAATGTTCAAAATTTAAACATCTTTAAAGTACAGAGTAGACACATACACTCTTACAACGCATAAAAATGAAAAGAAGCTTGTAGAACCATACAATGAAGCATGTGCATAGCCGATGTAAGGCTTTTATGAAACTCTTTCAAGTTTTCCATGTCTACTTTCAGAATTTTCCAATGGTGTGAGATCTGGGCAGAAGATTTCCTTTGGCTTGTATTCAAAGTTTCTAAACAAAAATCTTCCAGACGAAAACACTTCTGGAACATCTCTTTCTGCCACAGGTAGAATTATTGGCAAACAAACTTGCTCACAGACCATTACTTTCCATAAACTTCTCAACTTTGCCTATCCCTTCAATTAAAGTAAAATATGTGCTGTCATCAGGGATAATGCCTTTGCTAACCATTTCTTTGAGGAGCTCTTCTGCATGATCTCCCTCCTGGTTTTTGCATAAGCCTTGTATTAGAGCATTGTAAGTGAGAAGGGTTGGATTGAATCCTATACTTAACATCTCATCTCGAACTCTAAAGGCATCCTTTATATCACCTCTCCTACTGTACCCACTAATGAGGGTGTTGTAACTGATGTGATCTGGTTTAATCCCCCTTCTCTTCATCTCATCAAGAAGCTCACGAGCTTCTTCAACTTTACCCTTTCTGCAATGACCCTGCATTAAAGTGTTGTATGTCACTTCATCTGGAGGAACCTTCATCCTATCCATCTCCTTCAAAAGGCAAAGTGCACGGCCCACGTTCTCATTGGCACAGTGCCCATCAATCAGCGCGTTGAACATTATAACATCTGGCAAAACACCTTTGTCCATTATCTTCACAAATAAGTTATCTGCTTCCTTCATTCTATTCCGCTTGCTCAAAACGTATATAAGAGATGTGTAAGTAACCCGTGTAGGCTGAATCCCTCTACTAAGCATCTCATCATGCAGGTTGAAAGCTTTCTTTGCATTGCCAGACCTACAATACCCATTGATCAATATGTTATACGTGATGGCATCCGGAGCCATTCCTTTTCCTTCCATCTCGTTTATCATATCATCGGCTTCAACGACCCTACCTTCCATAAATAGTGCATGAATAAACAAATTATACGTGGACACAGTTGGCATTATGGCTTTCTTTACCATCTCATCCCTATAACTAAAAGCCCTTTCCAAGTTCCCTTTGTTGCAGTATCCATCAATCAAAGCGTTATATGTCACAGCAGTTGGAAACAATCCATTTTCCTCCATTTTCTCAAGAAACACAGATGCCTCCTCAACCCTTCCCGCCTTACACATACCACTAATAAGCGAACCAAATGTATACGAATCTGGCATGATCCCTTTAGCTTTCATTACCTCAAAAAGCCGACGAGCCCCTTCAAGGTTCTCCCTCCAACAATACCCATGAATGATGGTATTGTAAGTAACAACATTTGGTTTAAATCCTAAACCCTCCATGTACCCAATAAATTCTTTAGCCTTCTTTAATTTCCCTTCTTTACACAATACATTAATCATTATATTAAAAGTGTACACAGTTGAATTAATCTTCAACCTAAACATCTCGGCATACAAAACCCACGCTGTCTCTGTCCGGTTCAATTTCAGAAACAAACTCAACATATCATTACAAGTTTCAATCTTGGGCAATATACCCTTATCTTTCATCATATAAAAGCACTCAAACGCCTCATCAGCTCTCTTCAACTCACAAAAAGCCCTAATTAACAAATCAAACACAATTGAGCTCGATATATCTAATCGCTCTCGGGCACCCACTAAATCATCGAAAATCTCCCTATTCGTCGAAACCCTGAAGTTAATTACGTTCTTTATGAGTTGCAGAGCTTGTTTGGGCGATGGAAGGCGGGAGATTATGGCAATGGCGATGCAATGGTATTGAATGTTGAGGCGGTGAGGTTCGATTTGGTCGATGAATTTGAGAATGAGGTCTGGGTTTGCACGGAGCTTATAAAGGACTGTTGAGACTAAGGTGGGGGTGAGATTGGGTGAAACGTGTTTGATGAAATGCCACTGAGAAGACAAGATTGATTCTTGCAAGGAGAGTTGGGTTATGGGTGGGGTATTGGGGGGTTCAGGGGTTGAAGGTGGAGTGAGGGTGTGTTGGGATGGTTTAGAGAGAGAGAGTGAAGAAGAGGACTGACCTTGGTTTGTGGAGAAGGCAGTTGTGAGCTTGTGGGGCTTGAGTGTCCTGAGATCAATGGATTTGAGAGTTTTCATGGTCTGGTAACAATGGGTTCCCTTGCTTGCTATCTTGCAGAATTCAGAGAGAAGAAGCAGGAGAAATGTACAAAAATGGAGGGTGGGGGGATAACTGGGAAGCTCGGGAAGGGTGTTTCTCAACGGACGGAGACCAATTACATTATTATTATTATTATTATTAGGGTAAATTACACATTTCAAGGGAAAAACCTTTTTGGTTCAACTTAAATAAAAAATTAAATTTTCTTTTTTTCATATTTTTTTTATTAGATTTTTTTTAATTTTTAATTTTTTAGATATATCTAATTCAGATATACTTAAAAAAATATAATATTTTGAGATTTTTTTTTTAAATTCACTAAATATCAAAATATATATATATATATATAAATTCAATACATTATCTTATTTTATTGTATTCAATAAATTTTTTTAAAAATTTTTTGTACAAATTTTATATCTTTAAAATATTAATCTAATCTACATATAATGGTAGAAATAAAAATGAAAAATTATATTCATGTATACAAATTTATACAAAAAATATCATAAAAATGTTATAATAGTGATATTATTGTAAATATAAATCATGTTTATAAGTGTTTTGTTTTAAAGTGAAATATCATCATTAAGCTAAATTATTGTGTTTGAAAATTATATTAAATGTTAGAGACATTTACATATAAGTCCTAATTTATGAACTTATATTCCATTAAGTCCTAATTAAAAAATTTTGGACCTTCAAGTCCCATTAGATTTTTAATAATTGAAATTGCCCTTCAAATAATAATTGTTCATCATTTATGATTATATATAAAGGAACATGATAATTTGACATTTATTTTGATTTTTAACTTTAAAATATCAACTTTCAAATTGAAAAAAAAAAATTAAATTATGTTCAAAAAAAAAATTTTTTTTTTTTTTGAAAAAATTAAAAAAGGTGAATTATTGAAAATTTTGTGTCTATAAAGGAGCATGATAATGGAACAATGATTTGCAAAATTGAAGGAAAAAAAAAAAAACTTTTAGAATGAAAAAACTGATAATGTTCTTAGTTTTAAAACTGAAAAACTAATAATCTTCTCGATTTTATTAGATAGTTGAATCAAACCAATAAGTAGAAGAGCAAAAACGTTTAATTTTATATTCAGTTTTTTTTTTATCAGTTAATGAAACAATTATCCGGAACATTATTATGTCCAATTGATAATTTTCTTAGTTTTAAAATTTGAGAACATTTTGATAATATTCTCAGTTTTACGAAATAAGACTTATTGGTTTAAAAAATCTTAGATGGGACCTGAACTATCATAACATTTGTAAATAGAACTTTTAGGTAATTAACTCTATAAAGAAATTAGTATGTTTTGAATGACTTTTTTATTTTTTTACTAAAAGATGTGCAAAAAGTAGAGAGAAAAGAAAATATTTGATAGCGTTTGCTAGAGTTTTAGAATTATGATTTGATAATAAAGTTGTATTTTAAGTTTGTGAGTTTTGTAATTATAATTTGAGTGTAGAAAATTTGTTTGGTTATGAGTTTTGAAAAGAGTTTTGAATTGAGTTTGAAATTTTTGTTGTGACATATGATATTTGATTCAAAAACTTATAACTTATAACCAAACACACAATTCAAAATTCATAAAAAAATTCATAAAAAAATTTTAAAAAAAATCGAAAATATTTTTTATTTAAAAGATAAAAATAACAAGTGTCAAAAAAAAAAAAACGAACACTGTTCCGATCAACTGACCGAACGTCCGAGGGATGATCGGGTAAATGTGTTTTGAAGAGTGGATGTGAAATCAATTTTTGAAAGCTCGAACCAAACACTACATTCAAACCAAGGGGTGGGATCAAGTTTTCAAAGTCTTACCAAACACAATCTTTAACTTTTTAGTATAAATTGTTAGTTTTTTAGATTTTTTAATGATTTTTTAACTTTTAAATTAAAATAATAAAATGCTAAACGAATAGTAAATGTAAACATCCAAGCACTTATCACAAGCCCCTCTCAGTAATGACCCCTAGTTGTGGCAATGGTTGTCACGGGAAAGTAGGACAAGATGACACAAAGTTCCTAATGGACAAGGGTACTTGTAAAGGGAAGACAATGAAGAAGAAATATGAGAGTTGTTTCATCATTTAGGCCTCGTTTGGTAATGTTTTTGTTTGCAGTTTACTATTTTTGTTTTCATTTTTTATGTAAATTGAAAACAAAAATGTGTTTGGTTCAATGTTTTAGTTTTTTTAAAAAAGTAAAACTGATTTGCAATTTTTTAAAACTTTTCAATACAACAAATTGGTGCGTTCACTTTTTTAAAAAATAAGAAACAACGCTATTTGTTACGACCCGCTCCATACTCAAAGGTTAATCATCTTGATGGCCAATAATCATAGTTTCCCCAAGGTCAATTCTAAAACTAAACAAATTAACAAACGTGAGTGGTAAAGGCCATTAACTAAATAGACTGATATTTACAAAATAAATAGTTAACCTTGTACAAATAGATTTATAAATATTACAAAAGTGTTTTGTGTGTCTATTCCATAGCCCCGCTTCTGGGACTCTCCAAAAACTATTTCTGAATTGTATTATCTTCTAAAAATTGGTTAATCAATTATAAGTACATTGTAGAGTGAGAAGTATTATACCGAGGGTATAAAATCACCATGGATAAACATCTAAGCCAAAACTGATCAGATGATAACATTCCAGACAAAACATGTATGTGTGATATCATATGTCACGACTCAACCCCAGGTGCTTAGGACTGGATTCGCAACTAGCTAATTAATTCTAGTTTTAACAAATTAAATGGCGCAGGCGGAGATGAGATAAAGTAGTAAAGAAATTAAATAAGTAAAAAAATAATAGATCAGTTTTAATCGTAAAAAAAAAAACATTCCTCTGGACTTTTATTTATTTTATTGATGATCAGACAATTATCACAAAAATATATATATACACATACAAAATGTCCCCATTAAGTCTTGTGCTAATCCCATTACACGAGGTTACCACTTTTCTTTATATTTCATCACCTGAAATGAGATAATAGTTATAAGCACGTAGCAGAGTGAGAAAGTATAGGGCACAAAATCATCATGGATATTATTTAGGCTAAAGCATTGTACATTATTTGATTGAAGTTAATCAATAATTTAAATAGTAGAAATGAATTTTAGAATATAAATAAAATAATCATAACCACAGTACAGAATGACGATCAGAACAGAGGTCACCGAAGTAAAAATCAGAACAGAGGTCAATGGATTCATGACAAAAAGAATGTCATAAAGTGACTATACATATTTTTTTGTACATCATTTTTCATTTCTAAATGTGAAAAATTGTCGTTTTGTTAAACATAAGTTTTCTCTCACATACATACACTAGTAAGCTGAGCCATTTCAAAGTGCTTCATTTGTTAAGCGTAAACTGGAGAGAATTGAGTTGAAGCATGCTTCTAATAAAACTAAAGTCTTATTCTATTTTGAGATTAAATAATATTTTTGTCGGCTATAATTTACACACACACTGAATATAGAGGTAGATAATTATTCTTACTAATTACTAGTATTCTAAACTTTGATAATTCTTTTGCTAATATATTAAAATTAACAATGATCTTTGTGAATATTTTTCTTCAAAAAAATGTTTTTTTTTAAAAAAAAAAATTGAATTTTGTGGGTATATTCACTGTAAACCTTCACGAGGCTACAACTCGTCCACTAGGGACAATTTAGGGGTTCAAAGGCTAGTTGCATACACTCAATGCAATCGTGTTCTATGAAAATAGCATAGATATATTTTATTTTATTTTATTTTATTTTAAATTTTTTTTACTTGAGGACTAGCAAAATGTAAGTTGGAGAGGTGTGATTGGAGCCTAAATGTTACACATTTGACCCTCTAAAATATATTTTATTAGTCTATTTATTTTTATTATTTTATAATTTTATATGTTTTATGTGTTTTTATATATTTTAAATGTTTGTATAAATATTAATATAAATAATACATTTTAGATATTTAATATATTATATTATATTTATTAATTATATAAAAAAAATGCAAACACGCAAATATTATTATATTATCTTATTTATTTTTATACAAGTTGAATTGCCTATAAAAGGCAAGCAAAAAAATAAAGCAATTGGAGGGGAAAAAGCAGGCGAAGGTAGGAATGGCAATGAGCTGGGGCGGGGATCACATCCCCCCTCCTCAATCCCCGATTGTGAAAATATCCCCGTCCCTAACCCTGATCCTCGACAGCGAACCTATCACCGTCCCCCGTCCCCGTTCCTGTCCCCTCCCCCTAACAGGGATTAGGTTTCCCCGACCCCAAAAATTCCCCGGCCCAAATCTGTTTCAACAACACCATCAACAACATCAACATACATGTATACATACATACATAAACAGACCTGTTTCAACAACACCATACATGTATACATACATACATACATACATAAATAGATCTGAGATCTAAGATCTGTGTATCTGCGTTGCAGACGAAGGCGATGGACGACGAAGAAGGACGATCGGTGACTCTGACTGGGACGACAAAGAAGGACGATAGGTGACTGTGACTGCGATGATAGAGGCGATGGACGACGGAGGAGGACGATCGGCGTCACGAACAGTGGTGGTGGCGCTGAGAAGGAAAGGTGCGAGAGTGAAAAAGAGAGAGAAAGAGTAGAGGGAAGAGAGAAAGAGAGAGACGGAGACAGAGAGGAAGAGAGAAGTGAGATGAGGATGAGAGTTTGGTTTATATATATATATATAGAGGGGTAAAATAGTAATTTCACTTCAGGGACAAACGGAAATGGGAAGGGGGACGGGCCGGGTACGGGGCTGGGACACTTATTCCCGTTCTCGACCCGAAACTTGTCACACCTCAAACTCGGGTATAATCAGCCGTGGCCCACAGGGCCTTAACCCAAGGCACACGTAAGCCTAAACACGAATCCATAATCACATTGAACAACTATACAAAAGTCCAGTAATAAATAACTAAACTCAATCCAGTGACAAGTCACAAGTATAAACGACAAACCAACCGTAATCAATACCATCCAAACTTAAGGGATATAAACAACCCACATATCAAAATAATCCTAAATGAAACCCAATAAAAATAAAAATAAATATGCCAAACTTGACATAACAATCTAAAACAAAATAAATGAATGTCTTAGAGGTCCATGCAATTGAGTCCCCGCTACGTCATGAGTCCACCCTAAGTCCTTCTAACACCTGGAATTGATAAACAACAAAGTCAACTGATAGCTCAGTGAGTAACAACATGGATAGCATGTATAGTTTTGAAAGTATGGATCAATTCCAAAATAAGATATGTTTCACAAAAACTAGATTGGCATATAGTTTGGTAAAGACAATCTATTTCAAAAAGAAGGTTTCACAGTTTAACAGTTAAAATACTCATGTCTCTCAAGAACATGATAAATGACATTTCTACTTAAAAGGGATTACAACATGAACACCAATAATTTTCTGGATACCAAGAATAACAAATAACATGCCACACAATTCTCAAGGCTATAAGCCCATTGGATCCAATACCGAACTAAGAGTCATCCTCAAGGTGGCAACCTAGGCCTTTTCTCGAAGACGATCCGATTGAAGGTCACCTAGCCTAACCTAGGTCTTTTCCTTACAATCGTTGAGCACTAGAGTCATCGCGGCCCAACCTGGATCTGTTCCCTAGTGGCCAGAGTCACCACACACAGTAGAATAATTTTCCTAGACTAAATTATACAGATGGTCCCAATAATCAATACACATCAGTTTCACAAAACATGGTAGTTCACCATTATAAACATGAGGCCGAAACAAATAGTTTACAGTATGCCAAGTTCATACATGTTTCAGAAATAATTTGATTCCATTGATAATATGATAATTTATCAAAACAGTTTAGTCCTGAAACAACAATTTAATTTTCCAACAGTTCAGAATATGGGAACATTTATAAAAATATGTAACATGAAACTACTCAATGGAAAACGAAATAATATAATCCTCCAATAGAGTATGAAAGTCCAACTAGTGCCCTGAACCAAGTATGAAGACTACATATCACTGCTAATTTAAAAATACTAAAGAGAATAATAAACTAAGTACCCCCACACTAAAGCGCACTAACACAGCTCAACCCCACTCACCGTTACTCTTAAATAATACCTAAGTTCATGTTCTTCAAGGTCTAAATTTACCCAAGACATGGGTTCCGATCGAAACTTAACTAAAAGTAACTTTAAGATAAAACAGAATTTTAAACAAGTTTTCCCAATCTATTTGCTAACTTTAAAAATTAAAAACCCACTCCATGTTGTTCGAAAAATTCCAAAACCCTTCAGATACCAACTAATATATCCTCAGTTTCAAACCCAATTGGTTTTAGTTGATTTGCTTATCAAAATAATTATTTACAATTAATTATATCCAAACAGGTTGTTTTCTGCAGCACTTTAAAGAAATTGACGGTTCTCTTAGTATACACGAGAATTCAATGCAAGGCCAAAAATTTAAGAAACTAGACTCATAACTAGTTCTAATGGTGCTGATTTGATAATTTTCGGATTTATACCCAAAGAGAACAACACTTCCGAAGTTACTGTTTTAAACCAGTTTTCTGGACAGATTTGAACGCATCAGTTTATATGGATTTTGACTCCCAAAAATTATGAAAAAATTCATATATGCAATTCAATATGTAATTAATATACTGTAAAAATTTGTGTACAAAATTCATCCGTTTGATATGGTTTCTTGATTTTTAAAGTTTGTAACTCTGTGCAGAATTTTTAAACTAGGAATTACACCCATTCTTTACACACAATTTATTTCCTCAGGTTCCTTAACAGTGTATATGTATACAAAATACATAAACCTACAACCTCTCCATCAATGAATAAAAAAATAATAGAATAAGGATGAAGAATAAAGAAAGAAGAGAAGAAAACCTAGGAGGTCTATCCTTTGACGATCACACACAACACAATACACCCAATTCCTTCCTTAGTTGCAACCTTTTGTTTCTCTTCTGTCTCACGGCTGTTCCTACTAGGGAAATTGTTAGAAGAGCTAGGGTTTTGTTTTGTTTTGTTTTTATATATATAATTAACAACCCCTCTTATTTATTATCTTTTATTATTATTATTATTATTATTATTATCTTTTAAAATTGTGGACATCCATAACAATTTTATTTTAGGTTTAAAATTAATTAAAAGGCCCTCCAAATATTTACTTTGCACTTAAAAGATTCACAATAAAATATTTGAGATTGTAAAATAATCATTACTTAACTAATTATTTGATTTGTATAATCAGGTTCCCACTAATTGGGGATTGATTTTTAAATACCATCCCTGCCCCATTGGGGATATTTTTCGAAAAAAAAAAAGGGCTCAAATTGGGGTCGGATCCTCGTCGGGCCGATTTCAAATTGCCATCCCTAGGCAGAGGCTTCGGCTAAGGAAGCCAATGGAAGAAAGAGAGAAGAAAGAAAGAAAGGGAAAGTAGGAGAGTGTAATTTGTATATATTAGCGTGTGGTAGATACATGAGTGTTAGGAACTAATATTTTCCTTTTAGGGTAGATATGAAACCTTGACCAAGTAATTAAGATTTATTGTATTTAGTATTTTAGTTTTGATTTGATTTAGATAAATTATATAACTTTCAAATATTTTTGTGCAATAAATGTTTTATTCAAATAATGTTATACAATTGTTTTCACTGCTGTTTATTAAAATTATTAGATAAGTCATACCTAGTAAGACGGATCGTGCATCAACCATAATTAGTTTAGTTTAGTGGTGACGGTCTATACTAAGCGAAGCTGATTCGTGACTTTTTGGTTTTAATATACAAATTCTCTTAACGATATATTTCCGATCAATTTACATCATTTTATCAAAATTAATAATTTTCTAACCCCTGATTGATTATTAGGTTAGTGGTGGATTCAAAACTCTGAGATATTTTTTATTTTATTTTATTTATTTGATGTTTTAATATTTTTAAATTACTTTAATTATTATTTTTGTATCATAACCATTCAATTAGTCCCTGATGATCAACACCTGATCTTAACTGCTACTCTACGGAGTAATAGTTATTACGTAGTTTTAAATTAATATTTTGATATACAAATGACAACATCAATATTATTATAGATGACATTTTTGATGTCTCTATTTCATCAAATTATGTAAATTATATATGAAAATGAAATAAAATTTAGATTAGCAAACACGTTTTCGTGTTTTCATTTTAAATTTTTTTACAACAAATTGGTACAACCAAACATGTTTTCTATTTCAGTTTTTATAAAAAAATTGTGGTGAAATAGATTTAGAAATACTCTTTCGTCCAAACAGAACCTCTTAATCCCCTCTTTCTATTCCTTTTTTTCTCCCATTTTCCTTGAGCATGGCTCTTCCTTTTGTAATGATTCCTCCCGAGACCATCCATGGGCCCACTGCTTTTTGGGCTTTAATCTATACGTTACCGAAGTAGTCTCCATAGACAGTTCCTATGTCGGTTTAGTGATAAAATTTGCGTAAGTGGGTGGCATTCCATGGTCAAGGAAGCTTTTTGCCAGCCATGTCAAAGAGCCGATATGCCCCTACCCCAACAATTGAGTCTATCTGATATGGGTCGTGCCAATTGGAGCCCAGCTTGCCATCGGCCGGATTTTTAGTGGGAGGAAGCACTTTGTTGAGAACTAACTCTCTGGGGACGTAATGGTGCGGTTGTACGCGCTGGTTATATGATTTAGCGAGTTGCCGTTGATAGTGCGCCAATGCACAAGAGCCCGATCGCGGCGTTCCTCAATCAAATTCAAATCCAAGGCCAACATCATGTCATTCTGTCTTATGTCAAATGCTTTTGATCTTAGAGTGGGCAAACCGATTTCAAGGGAAATAATAGCTTTGGTGCCAAAACATAAGGTGAAGGGTGTTTCACCGGTAGGTCGCCTTAGAGTAGTGTGATGGGCTCAAAGTACACTAGGCAGTTCTTCAACCCACTTGCCCTTGGCCTTTTCTAACCATTTTTTGACTCCATCCAAGATCACTTTATTGGAGGCCGCAGCTTGGCTGTTGCTCTGTGGATAGGTTGGTGAGGAGAAGTATGGTCTAATGTTGTATATGTCACACAACTCACGATAGGCACCAGAGTCGAATTAGGTGCTGTTGTCGGATATGAGCGCTCGCGGTATGCCGAATCTGGTTATAATGTTTCTCCAGACAAAACGTTTGACATCTACGTCTCGAATGTAAGCCAATGGTTCCGCCTTGACCCATTTCGTGAAGTAATTCGTTACAACAATCAGGAATCGTTTGTTTTCTGGAGCTCTTAGTAGTGGTCCGACAATGTCCAAACCCCATTGAGCAAAAGGCCAAGGACTAGTGATAGAGTTCAGTTCTTCCGTGGGTAGATGAATCAAAGGAGAGAATTTTTGGCATTGCTCACAATTCTTTACGTAGTTCTCTGCATCAGTCCGCATGGTAGACCAGTAATATCCCTGGGTTATGGCTCGGTGGACTAGTGAACGCCCTCCAGAATGGGCGCCGCAACTGCCTTCATGTATTTCAGCCAAAAAATCTTCTACCAAGTCCAGGTGCATATATTCCAGATACGGCCCTGAGGGGGATTTTTTATAGAGTTTTCCATCGGGATCCAAATAGTAGCGTAGGGCCTTATTCCGTAGCTTATGGGCCTTTTTCTTGTCTGCGAGCAATTGTTCTGAAGATAAAAAGGCGGTAATGGGATCCATCCAACTCAGCCCCAAGTCAATAACATTGATGCAAACAGAATCCAAGAGATCAATACTCAGCTCACTGATGAATCCCATCTTGATGGTCCGCTTAACCTCAGAGTTAATAGCAGAAGCCAAGCAAGCAAGCGTATCCACATGGGTATTTTGGTCGCGGGTAATTTGATTCAGGTCATGGTAGTCAAACTTCGCGAGTAATGAGTTTGCCATTTTCATGTATGCTGTCATTCGGTCGTTCCTAGCTGCATACTCCCCCTTTAATTGATTGATAATCAACTTTGAATTGTAGAAAACCTGTAATCACTTAGCACTGAGTCGATGCACATTACAAAGGCCAATAAGCAAAGCCTCATATTCGGCTTTGTTATTTGATACGTCAAAATTGAGCTTGATCACTTGCTCGATTACGCCACCCTCAGGAGTCATAATCACTACTCCACCCTCGCAACCATGTTTGTTGGATGAACCATCACAGTACATCTTCCAAATATCTCCAACGTACATCCTCCACTCCTGTTGAGGTTGGAAGACCGGTTGCTCTTGCTTAAAGTCGGCGTGACAACCAGTAAATTCGGTAACAAAGTCGGCCAAAACCTGCTCTTTGATAGCCGTTCTGGAAGAGAATTAGATGTCATATTGGCCAAGTTCTGACACCCATTTGGAGACGCACCCTGATGATTCCGCACTGCGAAGTACTGTTCAGAGAGGGTAGTCCATTAGCACAGTTATTGCATGGGCTTGGAAATAGTGCATTAACTTCCTGGCGGCAACTACCAAGGCCAAAATCAGCTTTTCCAGTGGTAGGTATCGCGTCTTGGCATCCACCATTGCTTTACTAACATAGAAAATAGGTCGTTGCTCCCCTAGCTCTTCTTTGAGCAATATGGCGCTGACTGCACGATTTGAGACTGTAAGGTACAAGATGAGTGTGTTGCCCGGCGACAAAGTTGTTAAAAGCGGTATTGAACAGAGATAAGCTTTTAAGCCATCTAGGGCGGTCTAGTACTCGGGGGTCTAAATGAATGCTTTCTCTAGTTGAAGGGTGTGAAGAAACGGTTAGTAACGATCCGAAGAACGGCTAATGAATCTGTTGAGGGCTGCAGCCATTCCCATAAACTTCTATACTTCTTTTACTGACTGAGGGGAGCCGAGTTCCAAGATTGTTGTAATTTGTTTCAGATTGGCCTCTATTCCGCGATAGTTCACAATATAGCCCAGGAATATGCTAGATCCGATACCGAACGCACACTCTGAGGTATTAAGTTTCATTTTGTATTTTCTGGAGGATGTTGAAGGTTGTAGACAAGTTAGTTAAGTGGACATGCTTTTCCTTAGACTTTACCACCATATCATCAATGTACACCTCCATGGTATGGCCGAGTTGCTCCTTAAATATGGTGGTGACAAGCCTCTGATAAGTTGCCCCGGCATTTTTCAGGCCAAAGGGCATGACTTTGTAACAATAAGTGCCTCTCGGGGTGAGGAATGCCATTTTTTCTTGATCCTCAGGATGCATGGCTATTTGATGATATCTCCTGTATGCATCCAAGAAGCTCATACGCTGATGATGCACAGTTGCGTCCACTAATTGGTCGATTCGTGAGAGGGGGAAGCAATTCTTAGGACAGGCCTTATTTAGGCCCGTGAAGTATACGCAGATGCACCAAGACTCGTTTTTCTTCTTTACAACAACCGTGTTGGACAACCATGTGGGGTAATTCACTTCGTGGATTGCAGCGGCCTTAAGAAGCTTGTCAACTTCTTCGACAACGGCTGAAATATGCTCGGCTGCCGATCGACGACTCTTTTGGATGATGGGCTTAACCTTTGGGTCCATATTCAAACGATGTTGTGCTATAGTGGGGTCTATTCCTAGCATTTCATAAGGCGTTGTCACGACCCAAACCCGCCCCTATGAGTTTAGCACCGTAACCGGCCAGTAATCCGTGATTATCGAAGGCCTGCTTAACAGTAAAGACAGTAATACAGAGTACAGGGGCTGGCGGAAGCCAACACAGTAATAAAAGATGTCCAATGAGCTGTGACAGTCTGTATGCAAAAAGACTTTTCTGTACATAATCACATTGATAAACAAAATGTATATACACCATATGTACAAACATTCAGGTTAGGGACCAAATCCCTAATTAGCATAGTAGTACAAGTCTTAAACAGTATTACAAAACAGAGACGGAAGGGTGAAACTGAGACACCCTAAAACAGCCTTAGCTCGGTCAGACTTGGAACCTCGAGGTGAGGCACAATGGTTGGCTTGACAAAAAGGAAGTTAACTCGATGCTCCTAGCTCCGGTCCGGTGCTTGGACACCTACATATAAATATAAACAGTGAACTAAAGCCCAGTGAATAACAATTGTATAAAGAGGTTAAGAATGAATGTCCTTTCAGTCATTAAGCAGTCATATCAGTCATTTAGAAGCCATAGCAGTTATATGTGGTACATCTAATAGAACTAGTACAGTAGGTCTTAACAGACCGAACAGTCAGTTGATAGCCATCATAACAGTAAACAGTAGTGGTTCCAACATAGGAACCGACAGAGATCTCTATGACAGTAGCAGTACCAGTACAGTAACAGTAAATTACTATGGATGCCACGAATACAGTTTACAAATAGGACAAACTTTCATTCATTAAACAATAGCATTTCGGTAAGAAGAACAGTTGATCATTCAGAAAATATTCATAATTGAACATATCTTTACAACTTTGTTACTCGCAGAGCACTGGGCTAATAGCAGCTAAAGAGCGTTCTTGGATGTCAACCCTACACAGTACAAAACGAACACACACTAAGTTACACACTTGGGAATCAACAACTTAGTCCCTATCTTGACTCGGTGTGGTTCTACATCAATAGCCTCATTAAGATGCCTTAAACTAGGCCTAGGAATGCCTAGGATGAAATGAAGATGCAAAGATATACTTTAAAACACTTTTCAAAATTTTCAGAAAACAGGGGTCTCGCTTGAGCGTGACTTTCTTCGCTGGAGCGAGCTTGTCAAAACAGTGGGGTCACTCGAGCATGGACTTCCTCGCTCGAGCGGTCTGTAAAAATGCAAAAAGTGTTGGATGTTGAAAATCCCCAATCGACGCTCACTCGACGCTTGCTCGAGCGTGACACACAGTCCTCGCTCGAGCGTAGGTTCTCTCGCTCGAGCGTGCGTCTGTGTGCATAAAAAACCTGAGAGTTTGCAATCTACGCTCGAGCCAGTATCCCTTCGCTCGAGCGGAGCTCTGAACAAAAGATGGTCACTCGAGCGTGGAATCCTTCGCTCGAGCGTGGAAGCCAAAATTTGGAATTTCCAGATTTGCCTCCCAAGCTCAAACCAAGCATTCAACACATCAAAACTCAACCTTTTGGGCCCATTTTCTAGAAAACACTTGAAAAATCATACTACAACATGTTTTGAAGATCAATTTTGTAAAATCAGGCCCAAAGGTAAGTCAATTGAACAAAATTTCAAAGAAACTCTCATGAACTATGTAAAAACATAACATGCAAGAACTCTTATGAATTAAGTGCTCTAAAACTTGGCCAAATGCAAGATTAAGCTTAAGAACATGATGAATTCATGGACTACATTCAAAATATACATATGCATGGAAGAAATTCATGCTAAACAACCTCAAAATGCAAGAATATGAACATGCATGCATAAATTAGCTCATAATTCAACTCTTTAAATTAATCATTGACTTTAAACTCTAAATTACCATGAACCTTGCAAGATACAACTCAAATTCACAATGAAGAAAGTGAAATCTCTACCTTAGGTCTTGAATTTAAGGTGTGGAAGCTTAAATATGCAAATTCCCTTCAATTCCTCTAAGTTTCAAGTCAATCTAGGTGAACTTAACTTCTTTCCTCTCACTCTCCTCTCACCCACAGTTTGGTCTTCAAAGATGAGCAAATGATATAAAACTAAGCTCTAAACAATGTTTAACAAAGTAGCCCACTATAATGGCAAAAATGTAATTAAGTCCAACTAATGTACTTTAACTTAAATAACTCTAATTTAATCATTCCAAATCAAATTTAAATTAAAGCTACCACAAAATCACATAAATTCTACCTAGCATAAAATACCAAACAATTTTTGAATCGGCCGTCGATAAGGCCTTCAATTCGCAATTCGAAACTAAAAACATGAACAGATCAATTTATGACAAACAGATAGAAAATGCAATCAAGCAACATACTCATGCGTTCAGTTCAGAATTTCAGTCTGTTAAATTACTTATCATGTTTAATCATAGATTAGCACTAATCAGAGATGAGGGTTGTCACAGGCGTCTAGGCGAATACATCACTATTGCCGCCTAGGAATGAAATTAACTCCTGGCGTTTGTTGACCTTTAGACAGACACTGATCAAGAAGAATTTATTTGGTTCCTGACCGAGTTGAATTCGCACGAGATCCTCAGTTGTCTTATTAGTGGGGAGTTTTCCAACATCCTTGAGGTTCTCCCAGTTCGGGATTTCAATTGAATTAACCTTTAGCTCCCTTGGCTTCTTGTCGGAAGCAGTAAGGTAGTAATCCTTTGTTGACTTCTGAGAGCCTCGAATCTGCTCAATGCCATGTTGTGTTGGGAAGCGGAGTAGCTGATGATAGGTGCTTGGTATGGCCTGCATTGCGTGCAGCCAAGTTCTTCCCATGATGATATTATACGGCGATAGCAGTTTAACGACCAGAAACTCCATATCGAAGGTCTTAGTGCCTGCACATACCGCAACCATGACCTTGCTCAGAGGGTATTCTGGATTCGTGTTGAAGCCAAACAAGGGGTATGTTGTCGGCAGTAGATCTGAATTCGTGAAGCCAAGCTTCAGAAATGTCTTGTAGTACTTTATCTCTGATGTGCTCCCCTAGTCAACCAAAATGCATTCGACAGCGAATTTGTTTATTCGCAACTCGATAACAAGAGCATCATTGTGGGGAAGGATTAGCCCCTCCAGATCTACGTCGTCGAAGCTAATCTTGCCGATCTGATGGGGTCATTTGGCTGGTGTGGACGGCTTGGATGGGAATTGTTGAGATGTTTGGGACTGGATCGTATGGATGCTGGTCGGTGTTAGAAGAAAGTATATCATATGAATGGTGCCCATCGGAGGTGAGTCTGGGCGTAGAGCCACTACATTAGGTTGAATAATCTTGTGGGGGAGGTATTGGAGGAGTCGACCATCCTGCACTAACTCCTCAAGGTAGTCTTTCAAGGGGTAGTATCTGTCGGTTTCATTTCCATGGTCCTTGTGGTATTCACATCGTCGATTCCTGCGTCATGTGTCGGGGGGTCCAATCATCTTAGTCAGCCATTTAAAGAAAGACTAATGCTGGACTTTGGGAAGTATCTTGCTAATCAGCTCGGTCAACTCAATATACTTCTTCTCGGACTGCCTGGGGTGTCTGCTATCCACTTGATATTACTCGCTTGATCAGCACGAGTGCTGATCCCTCGATCGGCGTGGCTCGCGATGACTTTCTCGTTTTGATTTGCCTTAAAGCTCAGGGCTTCTTTCTAGTGGGGCTACGCTTATCGGCTATACCAAGACAAGCACAGCCGTCTCCATGACCTTCTATCCGACTTTGATGCGGTGGGCGTCATCTTCCACTTTGCAATACTCTTTAACCTTTTTCATTAAAGCCCACACTGTTGTAGGAGGTCGTCTAGTTAATAAGCTCCGAAGCAGACTGTCGAGTTGCAAGCCCATCTTGAAGGCAGTAATGGCCATGGAGTCATTACAGGCATTGTCAACCAAATTGAAACACTCCTAATAGCGCGCTGAATATTCACGGAAGGTTTCTTCTAGCCTAATTTGCATTGCCTAAAGCGAGTTAGCTTGCTTAGGCTGGACCTCGTTGGTGATAAATCTTGCCTGGAAAGATTTTTGGAGCTGGTGAAAACTCTTGACCGAGGCTGGTTCAAGTTTGTAATACCACTGAACTGCCAGCGAACCTAAGCTGCTTGGGAATATGCGACACATAAGCACTTCATCATCAGCGTGCAACGTCATTACCTGCTTGTAATGGCGAATGTGGTCCGTTGAGTCAGACTTACCATCATACAACGTAAATGTCGGGGTTTTAAATTTTTTCGACAGGATGGCCCTGGCTAAGGGTCATGCCTATCTTTTCTGTCTGACCCATCTTCCTTCCCTTGTCTATGCCGCACATATGGACTTTCCTCAGATGAGTTGGACACGCCAACACGCCCATTTTTCGGAGGTTTCTGAGCTGATGAGTCAAAGGTACTACTGCTATCGTGTTTCCGATGCCGACGTCGTTGAATTCCCTTATGCTGTTCACGCGACCGGTCTCTCTCGTGATGTGGTGCAGTCTGTTGAGATTTGGCTCACTTCAAAGCCAGCTCTTTACATAAGCACTCGTTGTCAGCTGCTATCTCTTCCAAACATTGCTCGTTTCGTTTTGCTTGATCCATGATTGTCTGTCTGGTTTCCTGCATGGAGGTTGATAGTGAAGACTAAACGACTAGGTCAAAATTTAAGGCTCTTCGAGCGGTGATATTCTCCGGACCAAGCATAGTTCTTGGTGTAACATTTGGTGTAACATCATCTGCTATGAACGGAGGGTCGTTGATGACGTCTGTCATGGATGTGCTTGAGTATTCCCATAGACAGCACCAATTGTGGTGAAATGGATTTAGAAATGCTCTTCGTCCAAACAGAACCTCTTAATCCTCTTTCTCTGTTCCTTTTTTCTCCTATTTTCCTTGAGCATGGCTCTTCCTTTTATAATGATTCCTCCAGGGCCCATCCATGGGCCCACTGCTTTCTGGGCTTTAATCTTGTCCCTAGGCCTCTCAAATATGAAAGGGTGTAGTCGGCCCCTTCGGCATCCATAACTTGCTGGTACTCGGCTTCTATACTTGCCTCTCCTGGCATAGCCGACTTTTATTCGGCTATACGATGAGCACTTGAGTCATAAATAATAATCTATTTATTTGGCCACCACAAAAATAAACAAAAATGAGCTTTTAGTTTTTTAAAAATAGAAAATAATAACTTGACAACGTTAACAAATGAGGCCTTAAAGTGTAGATTTCTATCATTTTGTAATTATTATAACTATTTTTTTGCCTTTAAGTACAATTGATTTATACTTGTTTGAAAACATATTATTGTAGTAATTTTTTGACTTTTTAACTAAAATATGAAGCAAAAAGACAGTATGTTTTGAGATGATTTTTTAATTTTTTTACTAAAAAACGTGCAAAAAATAGAGAGAAAGCGAATTTTTGGCTTTTTTTTGTATAATTTATTAGTTTTCACTAACTTTTTTAATGATTTTTTTGATTGAGTAATGTTAGAAACTCACACATTTATACTCACAAATTCACCAATAATGATGTAGCATGAGAGTTGGGCCACGATCATTAAGTGTATAACAAATCAAAAGTTGACATATTACCACATCATTGTGAGAACTTTTTGAGGGTCTCAAATACTTTCCTTTTTTATTTTTAGGTTAAAACATAAAGTTGTCAAACAGGGACTCTTTTGCAATGTTAAAAACAAATAAAGTAAGGGAAAATTATTAGAAAATCCCATATGAGAATCAGTTACTCCAAATAGTCCCATGTACACTGATAGGTTCTGTTTATTTTGATAACTTTACCGTGAGATTGTATTTTAAAATTTGATATGATTTGGTAGACATTCCTATCATTTCTCATTGGGGGACGCCATATTAAGGAAGTTGGATCTAATTTTTGGATTACGTTTCTGTCACTCTAATGAAACAACGTAATATATTAAAAAATTTCTTAATGTGCTTTTAAAAACATAACACTCCTCAACGTAACATATTAAAAGACTCTTCCATCGTAACACTCTAACGTAATACATTAAAAGACTCCTTAATGTATTTTTTTCTAAATATAACACTCTAATAACGTAACACATTGAAAAACTCCTCCAACGTAACACATTACACTAAATAACTTCTTAGTATACTTTCCACAAACGTAACACACTGAAAACTTCTCCAACGTAACATACTATATTAAAAAATTTCCTTAGCGTACTTTTCACAAACATAACATTCCCCCAACATAACACATTAAAAAACTTCTCCAAGCTAATACTCCTATATAACTAGGGGTGTAAATCTAGCTCGGCCCGACCTATGTCGGATCTCGCGGGCTCCCGTCAAAATTCGGCCGAGTTGGCCAGCCCACAGGCCAAAAAATTAGGCACAAGCCCAAGCCTAGGCCTAGGGGTATTCGGGCCTTGGGTGGGTCGGGCCTCGGGCTCAGGTTGGGCTTGGGCAGGCCTGAACATTTTTTTTTATTTTTTAAAATTTTTTCTATCAAAATTTTATTATTTTTCACAAAAAAGACACTGGGTTTTGGGCGGCGCGGGGGCTTCCGGCTGGTCCTTGGGTGAGCCTTTAAGCGGGTTAATGGGTCGGGCCACAGGCTGGACCCACGGGTCGGGCCAGACTTCAAAATGATGGCCTAGGCCCAAACAGGCAGGACCCACCTCGGGTTGCGGGTCATTTTTACATTCCTATATATAACACACTTTTTAGTATACTTTTTTTCAAATATAATACTCTAATATAATACTAAGGAACAAATTTTTTTTTTTAAATATATATATTTTTTCAAATATAACATTCCAACCTAACTATCCAAATAAAACACTCCACTGACAAACAAATAATTCATCAACAATGATAGAGACCACTAATTATGGAACTCTAAAAAGGCCACTAATGACATAACACACAATAAAAAAAGAAAAAAAATACAACACAAAGGCCAAAACATCAAATCATTCATGGTGGGGCCCACTGCCACATCATTAATAGTAGCACTAATTAGTACTCTCACTCATTTTCCATAATTCATTACACATCTAAAAGATTTAAAAAAAAAAAAAAAAACAGAAAAAAAAGAAAAGAAAAGATCTATTTGAAATCACAAGTCCACTTTATTGGTGAAATCTCCCATAAAAAGCATGTTGTGTGGGTTTTCTTGCAAGTGAAGGATGAGTTCCTAATATACACAGCGGAAACGAATGACAACAGGTAAGGTAAGGCAAGCAGAAGTAGAAACAGTGAATGTTTATACAGGGAGAAAAGGAGGGAATATGAAAGAGGGAGATGCAAAGACACAACTTGGGGAGCTATAATCATGCAAGGACTCCACCACCAACAACAGCAGCTAGTCGCTTTGCTCACCGTCGCTCGAGGCGGCGGCGATTCAACATCGTCTTCCTCCACCACCGCCTCCGCCTCCGCCTCCGCCGAAGGAGACGAGTCCTCTCGCCTCGCCGCCATCAACTCTCTCCACCGCGCCATTCTATACCCTCCGAACTCACTTCTCGTCACTCACTCCGCTTCTTTCCTCTCCCAGGGTTTCTCTCAACTTCTCTCCGACAAGTACGTAATCCAATCCTCCCTTTGCTTCTCTTTCTTGATTGCTTTTTCTTTTCAATCCACCCTTGATTTCAACGCAAATTTGACTTTATTAAATGGATTTTTATTATATATATATTTTTTGCAAACTACACCATTAATTTTCACCTTTAAATTTCTCTTGTTAGTTGAATTCCAAAGGTAATTTAGGGGCTAAGAAATCGATACATGAGCTAATTTATATTCGAAAAGCTTACGCGATTGGATTCCGAACTGTCCAGTTTTATGTAGCGGGTCATTTGATCTCAAAAAGATTTCTTAGCAAGTGCTTGCTTGTTAATTTGACTAAAATGCTGTTGATTTCAACCCAAAATCGCTGCACTGAGGTTCGAATTTGACTTTACTCACAGTTTTTTGATCAATTTTTTGCTAAATGTACCATTGTTTTTTCACCTTTGAATTGCTCTTGTTACACCAGTTACAATAGTTGAATTCTTTATGCTGTGTTTGGATCATAGATTTTGAAAAATCTAGAAACCCTAGATGTTGATTTGTGATTATGTACCAATTTTAAGCAGAATATAACAATCTCAATCAAACAATAAAAGACAAATCGACACAACGATTTTACGTGGAAAAACCACAATTGGACACCTCTAAATGTGATTAAAAAACCACGGGCAATAGCCACAAAACAATCCACTAAGAGGATTTAAAGGAATTACATAGGTATACTCTCAATTACCTAGCGAATCCACAACGCTTAATTGAACCAACCTCTATGTGCCTCTTCCAACCCCATCTTCACTACGGAATTGTCTTTTTGATGAGCCACTCTAGAATCCACCGAAGCTTCAGGCTCGAATTTTTCAGAATCCACCGAAGAAAAACTCTCTCTTTTGTATAACAAACAAAACCTTTGATGTACTCTTTTTTAAACCATGAGTTGAATACTCAATAAAAACATCAAAGAAAACCTAACAAAATATCTCCAGATATAAACCTTAAGATCCAAAAAGAAGATCTGGAGAAGTACAATCAATTTAGTTTTGGGAGAAAACCAACTACTTATAGAAAACAAAAGTAATCCTAGTTTTGAAAGAAAACCAACTCCTTAAGAAATCCGGAAAACTGTATTCGCGCGGTCCGCTCGAGCGTGGGACTTCTCGCTCGAGCGGAGACTTCAAATTCTGTGATTTCATACAGGCTCCACGCTCGAGCGTCGGTTTCCCCGATCGAGTGGGGAATCACACCATCCAGCACTTTTTCAGGCATAGCAGAGATACTACGAGCTTGCAAACCCCGCTCGAGCGTCACTTTCCCCGCTCGAACGGGAAGACCAAAACCGAAAAATCTGGAACTAAAAATTGTTACAATTTTGAATGCAATATTGCATTTTGCTTCGGCCCGCGAGCTGACCGGGCAGCTCGACCCCCGTCATAATTAGCGAAGTGGCAATCTTGAAGGCATTAACATTATTCGGATTGGATTCGCATCTAATAAACTCATAACCTTACTGAAATATAAATGCGAATAAAATTACAACTCAAAGGAGTTTTGTTAAACGGGGTTGCCAATAATAAAAACCTAACAATCTCCCCCTTTGGCAATGCCGTGACAAAACACACCTAACAAATAAAATCCTAATCACCCCAACCCATAACAGCCAACAAAAGCCAACTTCTATCTCAAGGTCATGGTCTGCAAAACAGTTATTAGTGCCACAATCTCCAAAACAACTATTAGTGCCACAAGAGTATATGAAAAAGCAATAGACATATGACACGATTATCTTGAAACATGAGATGAAAAACATGAATAGATGAAAACTAAGACTCATGAACAACAACTCTCATACAACAAAAGCAAGATCATAAAACCACACAAGCAATGATATGACGATGTAAATATCAGGAGTATGCAAGAAGGAAATAATTTGCAAACAGTGCACAGAAACATGCAAAACAACTATCGCCAATTTCCCTTACCAAACAAATCAAAGTGTTCATGCTAACAAACTCTTGCAATGATAAACCAAACTCCCTTACCAACCCAAATCAAGATGAACTAAACTTCCCCTCACTAAAAGCAACCACAAACACTGAAAAACAGTGAACAAGAAAAAAACGACAAAAATAATATGGTGGAGCAAGCAAGGAATTTCAGATTAGTACCTTAAAACACACAAGACTATCCAAGAAGCACAATTACAAGAAAAAACAATGTGCACAGTCTGTAGAAGATTCCTCATGCAAGAAAGTGATGCATTATGTGAAAAGCATAGATCCCATAATAAAAGTGTGTGTGTGACTCTTGGAGTTCGACAAACACTAGATTCAAATTCTAGTAGTGATATGAAAGCTGGACCTCTGACAAGAGAATCTAAGCACAATACGGGAAAGTCAAACCACTAGGAATCAAGGGTATTTGTTGAGTAAAGGCGGAGGCTCCCCCTCAATCAATGAATCTTTTATTTATTTATTTTTTTTCACATCTTTTTCTTTTCTTTCTTTTGCACATTTTTTTTTCTTCTGTCTTTTGCACATCTTTTCTTTTCTTTCTTTTGCACACTCATTGGCGGCTGACACGCTCAAGAGTATGGAAACCGAACCAGAGAAGCATGGATATAATAAGGATGGCTTGGTTGGTGACTCTGAGGTAGCCTTTTCCTCATGCCTGGACTACAAAGAACAGAGGGGAAAGCCATGGAGATGCAAAAAGATGGAAGGTGGTTAAGAAATTCAACATCACCCATGATGTGGTAGTATAGGTCAATTCCTCTAGAAAAACAAAAGATACAATGCCAGAAGTCCATAAGAAAAAAAATCACTAAGTCGGAAGACTCTGATATTTGCTAATCCAAGAGTGTGTACAGAATGAGACATACTAATCAAAGAACACACACTCCAAAATGAGTAATGACCACAGAAAGCACACACATATTAACATGTAATGGATATTCTCATCAATTCCAATATGCACCAAGGACATCTCAAAAAAATTTCAAGCTTGCACAACCATACTAAGAAAATCTTTTTGGGGTTTTTTTTTTATTTTTAACCAAAGTAAGATAAAAAAACAAACATTCACACATTTTTTTCTCATTAAAAAAAAAAACACACAGAGACCCAAAAAACAAAACAGAGTAAGCACATTAACACAAGTCAAGTTTTCTCACCCAAATCTTTTTGGTCTTAACAAAATCAGGTCTAGCGGACTTGGTAAGAGTTGTGGTGTTATGAACACCCTCATGAATCTTGGTATTCCTAGACATGTAAGGTTTGTCCTAACCCAAAAAGTATTCGAATTTCGACCCTTTTGAGACACTCTCCCATGCAACTTATAACAATAAGGGCGAATATGATCATGTATACCACAATGATGACAAATAAAAACAGGGCGTACCTTCTTTTCTTTTACCTTACCAACTCTAGGAAGTTTGAGAAGTCTATCCTCATGTTGAATCTTTTGTCCTCCCTTTCCTTGAGTTCTTGTATCATGAGATGTGGGAGCACTCTATTTTTGCTCTCTCTTATTTCCAAAGCCAATGCCACTCTTGTCTGAACAGATTTGTTGAGACCCAATGATATCCTCCAAAGTCTTTGATCCTTTGTTCCAAAGACCAATGGTAGCCATGGCACACTTGAGCTCTTCCTCTTTCTTGATCATTAGTTCTTCCAAAGCAACTTGTGACATCTCGAGAGATTCAATCTTTTCTTTAAACATGGTATGGGTTTCCTGTAGCTCATTCCTCTCTGTCTCACAAGTCAACAGTTTTGTACAAAGAACTTGTTGATCATTAGCTATCTTGATGGCATCAATCCTGGCCTCGGAAATCTCCTCCTTAAGTTTGACATTCTCACTTTCACATGCTTTGAGTTTCTTTGTGAGTTTGTCGTTCAACTTGAATAAGTTAAGAGACTCCTTATACAACTTTTCATAAGCTTGCTCAAGCTCTTCATGATCACTCTCTGAGGATTCATCATCAGTGGTATTCTCAACCAACCTCTTCAGAGACTCTGTTTGTCCTTCAGTTTCGGAAGCCACCATGAAAGCAAGGAATTGTTTATGTCCCTCTTCGCCTTGATCTTCATTGTCACTCTCATCTTCATCAGATTCTGAGTCATCATCCCAAGTGATAGCGAGGGCTTTCTTCTTTTTCAAACGAGTGGGGCATTCTGAAGCAAAGTGGCCAAATCCTTGGCATTCATAGCATTGGACGCTTTCAGAGTTCCCTTGTATCTTTCCTTTCTCCTTCTTGGCTATAGAATTAATTTTGACTTTATCTTTGCCTTTGGATTTATGAGAATGAGTAGATTCCAAAAGATTAGGATTTTTATTCAAAAAAGATTTTTTAAATTGTTTAACAAAAGCAGTCATAATCTTGGAATCTATCTCACAATCTTCATCAGAATCCTCTATCACTTTACGAGCACTACTAAAAGCAAAATCTTTTTGTTTCTTTTTGAAATTTCTATGCGCCTCATAAGTTTGGAGATTTCTAACCAACTGATCTAGCTTGAGGGTGTCAACATCTTGAGCTTTCTCAATTGCCGTAACTTTTGGTTGGAACCAATCGGGCAAGGATCTGAAAATTTTTCCCACAACTTTGGATTCTGGTATTTTTTCACCTAAATTGAAGCTGGAATTGACAATGTCACTCAACTTTGCATAAAATTCATCAAAGGTCTCGCTATCTTTCATTAAAAGGTTTTCGAAACTAGATGTGAGCCTTTGAAGTTTTGAGCGTTTAACAGAAGGAGTGCCCTCATGAATAGTTTGTAAGATATCCCAAGCCTCTTTTGCGACTTCACAATTACAAATACGACTAAACTCTTCAGGTGTGACAGCGCAAAAGAGAGAATTGATAGCTTTACTATTCCAGCTACTATTTTGGTAATCAATTGTGTCCCACTTATCAATTGGTTTGGGGAAAGTTACTCCATCAATAGTAATTGTTGGTTCAATCCACCCATTCATGACGGATTGCCAAATTTTTTCATCAATAGATTTTAAAAAAGATCTCATCCGAGCTTTCCAAAAAGAATAATTGGATCCGTCAAGTAGGGGTGGTCGAACCATAGAATTTCCCTCACGAATTGTATCAATTATCACAAATCAAACAAGATCTCGTTCTAAAAGAATTTTTAAAAAACTAGAACGACCCGCTCTGATACCAATTGAAAAATCTAGAAACCCTAGATGTTGATTTGTGATTATGTACCAATTTTAAGCAGAATATAACAATCCCAATCAAACAATAAAAGACAAATTGACACAACGATTTTACGTGGAAAAACCACAATTGGACACCTCCAACTGTGATTAAAAAACCACGGGCAACAGCCACAAAACAATCCACTAAGAAGATTTAAAGGAATTACACAGGTATACTCTCAATTACCTAGCGAATCCACAACGCCTAATTGAACCAACCTCTATGTGCCTCTTCTAACCCCATCTTCACCACGGAATTGTCTTTCTGATGAGCCACTCCAGAATCCACCGAAGCTTCAGGCTCAAATTTTTCAGAATCCACCGAAGAACAACTCTCTCTTTTGTATAACAAACAAAACCTTTAATGTACTCTCTTTTAAACCATGAGTTGAATACTCAATAAAAAATATCAAAGAAAACCTAACAAAATATCTCCAAATATAAACCTTAAGATCCAAAAAGAAGATCTGGAGAAGTACAATCAATTTTATTTTGGGAGAAAACCAACTACTTATAGAAAACAAAAGTAATCCTAGTTTTAAAAGAAAACCAACTCCTTAAGAAATCCGGAAAACTGTGTTCGCGTGGTCCGCTCGAGCGTGGGACTTCCCGCTCGAGCGGAGACTTCAAATTCCGTGATTTCATACAAGCTCCACGCTTGAGCGTCGGTTTCCCCGATTGAGTGGGGAATCACACCATCCAGCACTTTTTCAGGCATAACAGAGATACTGTGAGCTTGCAAACCTCGCTCGAGCATCACTTTCCCCGCTCGAGCGGGAAGACCAAAACTAGAAAATCTGGAACTAAAAATTGTTACAATTTTGAATGCAATATTGCATTTTGCTTCGGCCTGCGAGCTGACCGGGCAGCTCGACCCCCGTCATAATCAGCGAAGTGGCAATCTTGAAAGCATTAACATCATTTGGGTTGGATTCGCATCTAATAAACTCATAACCTTACTGAAATATAAATGCGAATAAAATTACAACTCAAAGGAGTTTTGTTAAACGGGGTTGCCAATAATAAAAACTTAACAGATTTGAATAGAGATTTCGGATAGAGATTTCAGAAGTGTGAGGGAAATGTGAATAAAATATAATCTAATTTTTTCATTATTTTTCCATTTCCCTTTTCCTTTTCCTTTCCCTTTCCAATTCTATATCTAAATTCATGATCCAAACACAACATTACATGAACTAGTTTCAATTAGAAAAAATTACACCATTGATTCTGTATTGTCCAAGGGTCATTTGATCTAAAAAACAACTTCTTAATAAGTTTTTGCTTGTTAATTGGACTTGAAAGGATGGGATTATCACTGCACTATGTTTGAACTTTGACTTCTTTCACAGGATTTTGATCATATTTTTTAAGATATGCCATTACTTTACACCTTTAAATTTCTCTTGATATACCACTTACAATGATTGAATTCAAAAGGTAATTTAGGGGAACAAATTGATACATGAAGTAATATCAATTAGAAAAACTTACACGTCTGGATTTTGTATTATCCAATCTTGGGTAGTGGGTCACTTGAGGAATGCTTTTTGTCTTATTAACGCTTTCGTTTTTTTCTTTTTCTTTTGGTGAAACCATGGCTTAGATCATACTCAGTGTGTCAGGCAGCAGCTACAGCATATGGGGCTTTGTGTTCTGTGCTGTGTTCAATACTTATATCATCAAATGGAAGGCAAAACAATGTGATATTGGGCAGTTTGGTTGACCGGTTCATTAGTTGGGCACTGCCATTGCTTACAAATGTCGGCACTGGAGATGGGAAAACAGAATTGGCACTGGAAGCTTTCCGTGAGTTTCTTAATGTTGGAGATGTTGGTGCAATTGAAAGATATGCGTTGCCAATTCTTAAAGCCTGTCAAGAACTTCTCGAGGATGAGAGAACCTCCTTGAGTTTACTGCACCAGCTTTTGGGTGTTTTAACTCTGATATCCTTGAAATTTTTTAGATGCTTTCAACCCCATTTTGTTGACATTGTCGATCTGCTTCTTGGGTGGGCAATGGTACCTGACCTTGCTGAGTCTGATAGACGTGTTATTATGGATAGCTTCTTGCAGTTTCAGAAACATTGGGTGAATAGTCTGCAGTTCTCTTTGGGATTGTTGTCAAAGTTCTTGGGTGACATGGATGTATTGCTCCAGGATGGAAGTCTTGGCACCCCACAACAATTTCAGAGATTGCTTGCTTTGCTGTCGTGTTTTTGTACAGTTTTGCAGTCGACAGCTTCTGGTTTGCTAGAGATGCATTTACTTGAACAAATAATTGAACCTCTTAGCAAAATGATTCCTTTGTTGTTGGGATGCTTATCCATGGTTGGGAGGAAATTTGGGTGGTCAAAATGGATTGTGGATTCCTGGAGGTGCCTGACTCTTTTGGCAGAAATTCTAAGCGAGAGGTTTTCTACCTTTTACCCCCTTGCAGTTGATGTCTTGTTCCAAAGCTTAGCAATGGATAATCTCAATCAAAATGCAGGGGCTGGGAGGATTACATCTTTTCAGGTTCATGGGGTTCTTAAAACTAACCTTCAATTATTATCTCTGCAAAAACTTGGCCTCCTCCCATCATCTGTACATAAGATATTGCAATTTGATTTGCCTGTATCTCAACTGCGTTTGCATCCAAATCACCTAGTCACGGGAAGTTCTGCTGCTACTTATATTTTCTTACTCCAACATGGGAAGAACGAAGTTGTTGAACAAGCAGTGACTTCCTTGGTTGAAGAACTTGAGTTGTTAAAGGGCATGCTGGAACAAACCTCATGTAACAGGGACAAGGTCAATAGTGCGATTGGTCTTAAAATTTATTCTAAGCCTGAGTTGTTTGTGCTGATTAAATTTGATTTGAAAGTTCTATTAAGCTGTGCGTCTGTGGGTGGGGGTAACAGTTTGATTGCCCGGGCAGAACTTGATGCTTTGTGCCTTAGGAGGTCAGAAAGACTGGCCTCCTTTATTGTTGAGAAATTGAATCCTTTTGACTTACCTATTCAGGCTTTTGTGGAGTTGCAAGCTAATGTTGTCAAGACATTGGACCAGCTAACCATGTTTGAATTTTTAAATAAGTGGTCCACGAGGAAGCAAATTAGCAGGAAAGGTTCTTTGAATACTGCAAGTGAAAAACTCCCAAAGGATGACAATATGAATGATGGATTTCCATTTTTGATTTTTGAGCATTTGCAGAAGTACAGTTTTCTCCTTGTCAAAGCTCTTCACATTTCATCCCCTTTGGCGGTCAAAGTAGAAGCCTTACAATGGATCTATAAATTCTGCGAGGGTGTCATTGATATATATGAGAGCATGAATGCAGCAAATGATCCTTGTGATGAATTTGGATTTGTTGGTGTTGTTGGGAATTTGGTTTTCTCAGTATTGGATGCTGCATCTGATAGAGACCCAAAGGTGAGATCTCATGTTGCATCAGTTTTAGAGCAGCTTCTGCAGGCAAAACTTATAAATCCTACGCACTTCTACGCCATTAGTGAAGTCGTCCTCGAAAAACTTGGTGATCCAGATGGTGATATAAAAAATGCATTTGTAAGGATGCTTTCCCATGTGTTGCCCATTACAATTTACACGTGTGGTCTATATGATTGTGGAACAGCTAACACTTACAGGCCTAGTATTCTTAGGTTAGGTAATAGTTGTAACTTGCACTGGAGGCAAGTATTTGCTCTCAAGCAACTGCCTCAGCAACTTCATTCACAACAGCTTGTTTCCATCTTGAGTTTCGTTTCACAAAGATGGAAAGTGCCTCTTTCTTCTTGGATCCAACGGCTTATTCATACCTGCTGGAGTTCAAAGGGCTTGTCTTTGACTCAACTAGAGGAAACAGGAAACAGCATTGTGAATGACGTAGGGTTGGACATTAAAGTAGAGGAAGATATCCTTGAAAGAATTTGTTCAGTAAATATCCTTGCTGGTGCATGGTGGGCTATACATGAAGCGGCAAGATACTGTATTACTACACGCCTTCGTACCAACCTTGGTGGGCCCACCCAAACTTTTGCAGCATTGGAGCGCATGCTTTTGGACATTGCACATGTACTACAGCTTGATACTGAACAAAGTGATGGAAACTTAAATATTATAGGTTCTTCTTATGCTCATTTGTTACCAATGAGGTTACTATTGGATTTTGTTGAGGCCCTGAAGAAAAATGTATATAATGCATACGAAGGATCTGCTGTTTTACCATGTACTTCACGGCAGAGCTCCTTGTTCTTTCGTGCCAATAGAAAAGTCTGTGAGGAGTGGTTTTCTCGCATATGTGAGCCAATGATGAATGCTGGATTGGCACTGCAATGTCATCATGCTACAATCCATTACTGTACTTTGCGTTTGCAGGAGCTTAGAAATCTTGTGGTTTCAGCTTTGAATGACAAGCCTAGGGCTCAGGTGGCTGACAATCTCCATAATATCAAGGGCAGATTTTCTGAAGATATCTTGAGGGTTCTACGACACATGGCATTGGCTTTGTGTAAAAGTCATGAATCAGAGGCTTTGATTGGCCTACAAAAATGGGTTACTCTGACATTTTCCTCCTTGCTTACAGATGAGAACCATAGTTTGAGTAATGGTGAGAACCTGGGACCTTTTTCGTGGATCACTGGACTTGTTTATCAGGCAGAAGGCCAGTATGAAAAGTCTGCTGCTCACTTTACTCATTTGTTACAACTGGAGGAGTCTCTCAGTTCTATGGGTTCTGATGGTGTGCAGTTTGCTATTGCTCGCATCATTGAGAGTTATGCTGCAGTTTCTGATTGGAAGTCGTTAGAGTCTTGGCTATTGGAGCTGCAAACACTTCGTGCTAAGCATGCTGGGAAGAGTTACTCTGGTGCACTAACTACAACTGGAAATGAAATAAATGCAATTCATGCCTTGGCCCGCTTTGATGAGGGTGATTTTCAGGCAGCATGGTCATGCCTGGATTTGACACCTAAAAGTTGCAGTGAACTCACACTTGATCCTAAATTGGCCTTGCAAAGGAGTGAGCAGATGCTTTTGCAGGCAATGCTTCTTCAAATAGAGGGGAAGGTAGAGAAGGTATCACATGAAATACAGAAGTCAAAGTCAATGCTGGAGGAAGCATTATCTGTTTTGCCACTTGATGGGTTGGTGGAGGCTGCGGCATATGCCACCCAGTTGCACTGCATCTCTGCATTTGAAGAAAGTTGCAAGCTTACAGGCAACCAAGACAAACAACTTCAGTCATTATTGAGTTCATATACCCAAGTACTGCATTCTCCAATCAACCCAGTTCATCAAGATTGTAACATGTGGCTGAAAGTTCACCGGCTTTATCGAACAATCCTTCCAACTTCACTGGTGACTCTAAAGCTCTCTAAGAATTTATTAAGTTTAGCCCGTAAGCAAAAAAACCTAGTGTTGGCAAACCGTCTTAATAATTATGTCAGGGATCATGCACTATCTTGCTCTGAAGGGAGGTACCGTGATTTCCTAATGACAAATTTGCAATATGAGGGCATCCTTTTGATGCATGCTGAAAACAGGCTTGAAGATGCTTTCACAAATCTTTGGTCATTTTTGCGTCCTTGTGTGGTTTCTTCATCTGTAGTTTCTGATGCTGATGTCAATGTTTTGACTGCGAAGGCATGCCTGAAACTTTCAGATTGGTTGAGAAGGGATTATTCTGATATGCATTTGGAAAAGGTTGTCCTCAAGGTGCTGGCGGATTTCAGCATAACTGATATTCCTTCTCTTGGCAAAGGGGCAATTGGTTTCAGCGATGATAACTTAAGCTCTAAACCAAATGTGGGTGTTATTGTTGAGGAACTTGTGGGTACAGCTACAAAGTTGTCCTCTCGTCTCTGCCCCTCCTTGGGCAAGTCATGGATTTCTTATGGCTCATGGTGTTATAATCAAGCCAAAGCTTCTCTCTCTGTCCCAAATGAGACTGTCCTTTATTCGTGCTCTTTTTCTTCCATTCTCGCTTCAGAAGTTCTACCTGATAGATTTAAATTAACTGAAGAAGAGCTATTAAAAGTTAAACATACTGTTTTGCAGCTTCTTCAGAAAAGGAGTAATTCAGAAGATTTGAATGAGGAAGGGGAAGAGGATAACTTTCAGCTTGATTCTTCTGAAAATTTGAGCAACGACAACTATGCGAAGGTTTTGGTGCAGCAAGCAGTGAATATAATTGAATCTGCAGCTGGAGTGCTGGGGGCAGAAAGTTCTAGTGGCGACTGCCTTTCTGCAATGCTGACTTCTCAGTTACAGAAATGCTTTCTATGTGCCAATGTTGGCATTGAAGAATCTGCAGTATTGTCCTCAGTTGATGATCTAGTTGATGTTTGGTGGTCTTTGAGGAGGAGAAGGGTTTCTCTATTCGGGCATGCAGCTCAAGCTTTCGTGCATTACCTTTCATATTCGTCTTCCAAACATTCTGATGGGCAGTTAGCTGCCTCTTTTTGCAAAGGTTTAAATCAAAAGACTGTCAGTTACACCCTGAGGGCTACATTATATGTCTTAAACATTCTTCTCAACTACGGAGTGGAGTTGAAAGAGACCCTTGAACCTGCTCTTTCTACAGGTCCGTTGTTGCCATGGCAGGTGAGATACTGATTATTAAATTTTTATGTTAAGCTAAAATAATTTGAGGACATTCTGAATAGTTTGTACTTTTGAAGGAAATTACACCCCAACTCTTTGCTCGGTTAAGTTCTCATCCTGAACAAGTGGTTCGAAAACTGTTGGAGGGCTTACTAGTGATGCTTGCAAAGCTATCTCCTTGGTCTATTGTGTACCCAACTCTTGTTGATGTAAATGCTTGTGAACAGGAACCTTCAGAGGAGCTTCAGCATATACAAGCTTGTTTGGTAATGCAAACTTTTCCTATGAAAGTGTTTGATTCTGGTCTTAGATCTTCAATTTGCTTTGACATTCACAATAGAAAATTTCAGCCCTTTTTATTTAGGACAAGTAGTTATATACAAAAAAAGAGTAATCAGAATTTTCATATAGAATGATGTGGCTTAATGAGAACTATTCTCTTTAAAAACAAAACAACCAGAATGATGAATTTATTTACGATAATGGCATTGTCACGTCATTCTTGTGGAGTTTTATGTATGAATTTTATTTTATGTATGAATAGAGTTTTCCTTAGGACAATGGGCATAAACAATTAAACATTTTGGCTTTATTCACACTATTTGGTATTTTACATCGGTGTTGTCAGTTATGGGCTGCAAATATTATTTTAATAGAGAGAATATTGCAACTGAAGTAAGGAGGAAGCTGGTAATAGAGATGACATAAGAGTTTTTTTTTGGTTATTTTATTCAGCTAACGGCCTTATTTTCCATTAAACTACAGTCTGCAGGGTGATTGTCATCTAGATAGGAATCCCAGTTTCTTCTTTTTTTTTTTTTTGCCCCCCTCCCTTCTTCGTCGTCGTCGTCTTCTTTTTCTGCCTCTAAATCAGCCATAGTCCATCGTTTCTCTAAATGGTACCTCATTCACTCAATCTTGGGATTGCTGGCTAGTAATTAGTGATTGTTAATTGATCCTAAATTTGAAGCTGTTCTGTGTTTTCAAAATGTAAAATTCTGCCATAAAAGTTACCATGGATCACCCACTCCTGCTCAGAAAGTCTTCATGCCACAAGATTTATGACTTAGATGACTGCTCCGTTTTTTTTTTACTGCATCACAAACATTTGCACAATAATATGTATATTGTTTTGATAAGTTAAGGAGACTTGAACTTGAGTCTCTTTGTTGTAGGAATGAGATCTAAGCCGTTGGGGGTGCTCCCTAGGGGACACAGACATTTGCATTATATATATACCTATTTTCAAGATCTTGACAGCTGTCTCTGTATATAAGTCTGGATGTGTGAAGGCTAAGATTGTCAGAGACTGACATAAAAAATCAGACAGTAACTAAGTAAGCAGTTAATGATGACATAAAAGGCCAGATGAAAATAAATTTTTTGATAAGTAAGAATGAAATTGTATTAAAAGGATGCCGCCGGGGGGGGGGGGGGGGGTGTGGGTGGGGTGTTCACCACTGTACGATAGGGGAGAAAAAGAAAAAGTACAAACAGGCAAATATAAGTCCTCCCCAAATAGCAAGGGCTGTCATTCTTGTACAAAGAAGGGATTAAAAGAAAATAGATACAAAGAAAACACTAAAATTCCTCCCCAAAGTAAAATTTTCTTTTGATATCTAACAACAAAAAGGAATACTTGCAAAATTCCTCTAACAAAAAGTGAAAAGATTGAAGTCAACTCCAATCTATGCATAGCCAACTGTATTCTTCAAAGGTCCTTGTATTTCTCTCTCTCTAAAGGCTCCACCATAAAGACAAAGGAGCCACACTTCAAGCCTTCTATGCCCTCTTCACTTGGCAACCATGCTCCCAACATTTGGGAAGTTGAAGCACCGAAGCCAGCGGCATCACCCAACTAACACCAGACATGGATAACAGTAAGCTCCATAAATCTATAGCTATGTCACAATGTATCAAAAGATGATCAACCTACTTCTCCTGTTTGCACATACGACATCGACTATGCAAAAAGAAGCCTCTGTTGGCAACTTGGCAAGGTTATCCGTATTCAAAATCATATCCAAAGCCTCCAAACAAAGAAGGCTACTTTGGTTGGGACTCCTTGATTCCCAATCAGACTTCTACAATGGAATTATTTGACCGTGAACTTTTTTGTTTCTATTAGCAACAAAAATTTATTAAAAAGAGAGGTAATGTACAAAGAAGATCGAGGAGGACAAGTAGTCCACCAAAGAGTACTTATCTTTGAATTTTCTCGCATTTCTCTCCAACCAAATGACCCAAAGCATGTCTCAATGATACAATCTCAAAGAATGCGAGCCTTCTGACTAGAACCAAAACCTTTCTAATCAATAGACAGTAGCTGGGCACATGAAGCCATAATTGGTCCCTGAACTCCTTCACTGACAAAAGAAGGTTCTCAAACCACACTTGATTTTGAGATCCACAAATTATCCTAAACCATAGCTTCTTTGTTAGCTGTAATGCAGTAAATCTTTGGAAAGGATTTGAATGAAGGGGTTTGGCCATACCACCCATCAAAATTTCACCCTACGATTATGCCTAATAATGCAAAATAAACATGCCCAAATGTGTGAAACCATCCACCATCCACTCCTAGTTGCTTTCCCGAGGCCTACTGCATGAGAATGGCTAGCCTCTCTAGATGTCCAGCCCCCCACTTCACAATTGTACTTGCACTCCACACTCCTTGAAAAACTTCACAATTGTAAACCCCAAGGGGTTGGCCTAGTGGCAAGGCCTTGGGTCTTGGGGCCATGCTCCCTTCAAAGTTTAGGGATCGAAACCTCTTATGTGCTAACAATTCCTTAGGGCCATTGGACCAGGGCAAAACCCTTGAATTAATCGTGGTGCACTTGCGGAAAACTCTTTACTAAGGGCTTGTGCACGCCTGGGATTAGTTGGGACACTCTGGTGCCAATAAAAAAAAAAAAAGGAAAAAAACTTCACAATTGTACTTGTACTCCACCCCCTCCTTGAAAAACTTCCCACCTCCATAGCATATCCCTAAAGCCATTTCCCAAGGATTGTTTGCTAGTAGAGAAACAGCTGAGAAAACAACCCCTGTTGATTCTCTTCCAACATCATAATATTCTTTTAACATCCCATTTAACTATTTTGCCCTTGGTTATATATTGCTCTAAGATATGGATATTTTATGGATATGTGGTGCTTTTGACTATCCTAAATATTATACAAACTTTAACTTCCTTGGTCCCAGTGGAATTGGGGATGATTAAACAAAAATCTTTTTAAATACAGAGTAAGCTTTACCCAAGACTGATTCAGGACGTCCAGCTTGTGATGAAAGAGCTGGAAAATGTGACTGTTCTCTGGGAGGAACTATGGCTCAGCACGCTACAAGATCTTCATGCAGGTAGCCTTAACTTACTGATTTAGAAGACTTCATTCAACGTTTTTTGTGTTCCTGTGATGCATCTATATATACATGTACACATTATGTATTTCTAAGTGGGAGGTTGATTTTTTATCTTATTTCATCTGTGCAACAATAAACACAACCATGGATTTAATTGCCTAATATGCCAACTCAAAACAACATGAACTGCAACATGGTTATCTGGATGGAAATTGTGTACCAATACACTTTATAGATGTGTCTTACATGGAAACATATACTGAACCAGGCTTGACATCATGTCATTTTCTTGCATTGCAAGTGGGAATTTATACATTTTTATGGCACTGTGCATTATTCTGGTTCTATTTCATTATACTGGAATTCTTACTAACATTTGTGATCATGGGTTGGTATGCATAGGTAGTTTAAAAAATTATTTTTCTTTGAACATACAAGGCTATCAATATACATAAATGTAAATCTCAGTGTTGCAGTTTATATGGGGCTATTATTTTGATTATATTGTGTGCCACCTTATCTTTGCTGACTATCTCAACTTATATTGTCCTTTTGCTGTTCGCCTTCTTGTTTTACCCGTCCGTGTTGCAGCTATCACTTTTTTTGGGATCATGGACAGATCATAATTATTTTTGTTACACATTTTCCAGATGTGATGAGACGTATAAACTTGCTGAAAGAGGATGCTGCACGTATTGCAGAGAATGTTACTCTTAGTCACAGTGAGAAGAACAAAATAAATGCTGCAAAATATTCAGCCATGATGGCTCCCATTGTCGTAGCCTTAGAGCGTCGTTTAGCTTCTACTTCTCGGAAACCTGAGGCACCTCATGAGATATGGTTCAATGAGGAGTATAGGGAACAACTTAAATCAGCCATCTTAAACTTCAAGACTCCCCCGGCATCGGCTGCGGCACTAGGGGATGTTTGGCGACCATTTGATAACATTGCTGCATCATTGGCATCTTATCAGAGGAAGTCATCTATATCTCTAGGAGAGGTTGCACCTAATTTGACTCGGCTATCATCTTCTGATGTTCCAATGCCTGGTCTTGAGAAGCAAATCACAATATCTGAATCTGATGGTGGCCTTACTACTCCTCAGGGAATTGTCACAATTGCGTCTTTCACTGAACAAGTAACTATCTTATCAACCAAGACTAAACCCAAAAAACTTGTTATACTGGGCTCAGATGGTCAGAAATACACGTATCTTTTGAAAGGGCGAGAAGATTTGCGTCTTGATGCTAGAATCATGCAGTTATTGCAAGCTATAAATGGCTTTTTGCAATCGTCGCGTGCAACTTCTAGTCAGTCTCTTTCCATTCGTTACTATTCCGTAACCCCTATAAGCGGTCGAGCTGGTCTTATCCAGTGGGTGGGTAATGTTATAAGTATATATAGTATCTTCAAATCATGGCAGAATCGTGCTCAGCTAGCACAACTGCAGGCACTGGGTGCTGGTAGTACGAAAAATTCAGTTCCCCCACCTGTTCCCCGGCCAATTGATATGTTCTATGGTAAAATTATTCCAGCCCTAAAAGAGAAAGGCATAAGAAGAGTAATATCACGAAGAGACTGGCCTCATGAAGTCAAACGGAAAGTTCTTTTGGATCTTATGAAGGAGGCTCCTAAACAACTTCTTCATCAAGAACTTTGGTGTGCTAGTGAAGGATTCAAAGCCTTTAGCTTAAAATTGAGGAGGTGTGTTAAATTGAAAAAGCTCATCTTCTTCGCTATTACGCTCCATATCGATAAGTATTTTTTCTATATATATTTCATATATTTAGACTCTTCTCTTTGATCCAATTTTCATATCTTCACTAATGTGTCCATGTGGTACCGTTTGTACTTTGCACTCATGTTTCTCTTGTTTGATGATGTAGCACCTTTTGTGTTTCTTACCTATAAATATTTGGAAGCCGTTGTGGTCTTAATTGGTAAGAGATGTTTTGCCTCTTGGCCAATATTGCCATGATAAATCATTAACCACAATGTGCATGTTAACATGTGTAATGTGTAGGAAATTTGAAGTGAACTATATTTAACCAATTAGAAATTAATCATAAAATAGTAAGTATGGCTTATACGTTGGTAGTTAATTCTATATTGTAAAATTTAATAAACATAACTATGAATAATTTGACATTTTTTTAGATTTATCCCCAAAAAAATAATAAAATAAAATAAAATTGTCAAAGCAAAAAAGAGAAGTACTTAAGAATAAAATTTTTAAAGAAATAATGTGGAGTTTGGAAGGTGTACCAATAACATGTGAAATACAATGGCAGAATGGATTAAAAAGAATGTCAAAAGAAATCTTTGGAGAGTCGAAGGAAAAAGGCTTTATATCTAAAGATACTTTGTGTTGGAATAATAAGATACAAGTTGTAGTAAACAAAAATAAAATGAATGCTTTAAAAAGTGGCAATAGGATACAAATGAGGATAATTTTAAGAGATACAAGTTGGCGGTTGGCAGGGTGGTGGAACGGTTTTAGCGATGGTTTGTGGGGTGGAAGCGTCAGCATTTGACAAAAGAGGGGAAGTTGACATTGATAAAGAGCACTTGCATTCCTACATTTTCATGTCGGCACATGTTATACCGGTATCGGTTGCATGTCGTTTGGAGAAGTTATAGCGAGATTTCCTTTTGCGTGGGCTGCGTGATAAATTTAAATTCTGTTTTGTGGCTTGGAATAGGGTGTGTAGTCCAAAAGAGGGAGTTGGTTTGGGGTTCAAAAAGTTGGTGGTCTTCAATAGGGCATTATTAGGGAAGTGGTTATGGCGGTTTGTGGGGGGAAACAAAGTTACTTTGGCGTCGGATTGTGGTTATGAAGTATGGGTCTAGGTGGGGAGGTTGGTGCGTAATATTCTCACAAGGGTCACTCATGGAAGGGGTTTCTGAAAAATTCTTTGGTTAGGGATTAAGGAATTTTGGAGGTTGGTTAGCTTCCCTGGTGGGTAGGGGTGAGCAAGTGTGGTTTTGGAAGGATAGATGGTGTGGCGATCAAATTTTGGTCGTTTCTTGTTATGTTTCAGCTTGCGATAGATAAGTATGCCCTGGTAGCTTCTTATTTGTATTTATAAGATGAGTGGGTGGTGTGGGATGTTAGTTTCTGGGGGGAGATTTTTTATTGGAAGATTGATCAATTGGTGGACTTTTTAGCTTTGTTGTATGGTGTTAGGGAGGTGGGGATGGGGGAGGATGGGCTGATGTGGTGCTGCAAAGGTGCTAAAGGGGTTTTCTTGGTGTCATCCTTTTATCATGCTCAGGTGGGTTTCGTGGATAGGTCTTTTTCGTGGCGGAGTTTGTGGATTGTTGGTGTGCCATCCATAGTGGTGTTTTTTGTGGATGGATAATTTGATTCGACGTCGCCAGATTTTGGTCAATTGGTGTTCTATGTGTTGTTAGGTTACGGAATCCACTTTGCATCTTTTACTTCACTGACTTGTGGCATCTTAATTTTGGGGTTAGATTTTTTCAGTGTTTGGTTTGGAATGGGTGCAGCAGGAGAGTGTTCAGGAAGTGCTTTGTAGTTGGAGGGGGGATTGGGTGGGGAAGAGGCGGCGGAAGGCTTGGGATCTTGTGCATTTGTGTTTAATGTGGTTGGTTTGGTTGAAGCGTAATCGCTGGACTTTTTAAGGGTTAACGGTTTCGTTGCTTCATTTGAAGAATACGTTTTTGGTGGTATGGTATAGTTGGGTGTTGGGGCGAGTGGCACTGGACTTATTTTCTTTTGTGGAGTTTATTGATTCTTTATATGTATAGTTCTAGGTTTGGTGGCGTTTTGTTTTGTTAGCATCATCTTGATGCCCTTTTCTTATAAAATTTACTCCTTATTTATGAAAAAATTGAAAAAATTAAAAAAATTAAGAGATATAAGTTGGCTAATAACAAGGTTAAAAGGACAATTAGATGCTAAATTAAAAGCCTATGATAATCTTTATAAGTAATTTGGTAGTATTTGATATTAATACTTCATTAGTTGAGCAATGTAAGTGGAAACATTTTGGTTTTTTAGACTATATCATAATTTTTGAAGCTTTTTTACTTCGTTGAATTGACTTATTTTGCTTGCTTGTAGGTATTGTGGTAGCGTAGCAGCAATGAGCATGGTTGGTCACATTCTGGGCCTAGGGGACAGGCATTTGGATAATATTCTAATGGATTTTTCTGACGGGGATATTTTGCATATTGATTATAATGTGTGCTTTGATAAAGGGCAAAGGCTAAAGATTCCTGAAATTGTGCCCTTCCGCCTGACCCAGACAATTGAAGCAGCTTTGGGGTTGACTGGGATTGAAGGTGCCTTTAGAGCAAACTGTGAAGCAGTTCTTGGTGTTCTGAGGAAGAACAAAGACATAGTATTGATGTTGTTAGAGGTTTTTGTTTGGGATCCACTTGTGGAATGGACACGCGGAGATTTCCATGATGATGCAGCAATCATTGGTGAAGAAAGAAAGGGCATGGAGCTGGCAGTTAGCTTGAGTCTATTTGCATCTCGTGTTCAAGAAATACGTGTTCCATTGCAGGTACTCTTGTATTGTGAATTCTTAGCTTTTATGTGCTTCAGTTTTAAAAATGATAAACAGGCTGATAAAATGATGAATGCCCTCCAACCTGCGGCCTCCCTCTCAACCTCAAATAAAAAGGGAAAAAAAAAAAGAAAGAAAAAAAAAAAGAGAAAAAGAAAAAGAAAAAGAAAAAGAAAAAGACACAAGAAATAGAAAAAGAAATGAAGGGAATTTTTTCCCTTTTGTCTATGAACTTATGCGACTACGTGCCATGTATAGTTCCCACATGCTTGCTGTTACTTCTGACATGTGTAATTGTTTTGTGATTGATTGCTTTACAGCTTTTAACTTTTCATGCAACATCTTAAATGTTTCAGCCCTTTCATTTATTTGACACTTTATCAAAGCTTTTTTCCCCCCTCCTATAATTGGACCTGATTAATTGGTGTTATTTTTCTGTCTTTTTACCTGGATGTTATCTGTATATATGAATGGTACTTATGCTATCAAATATGACCAGGAACATCATGATCTTTTACTCGGTACCTTGCCAGCTGTTGAATCTGCGTTTGAGGTATGGAGAAATATTGCTTACATTTTTGGCTGGCTGCTTTTAAATTTGTTATTAATTGGGTCTTACTTTAACACTGAGAATCTGTGTACCAGAGGTTCACGAGCATCCTAAATCAATATGAGCTTGTTTCTGCTCTATTTTATCGGGCTGATCAAGAGAGGTCCAACCTTGTACTACGTGAGACTTCTGCAAAATCAAATGTTGCTGAAGCAACTTGTAATTCAGAAAAAGCCTGTGCCTCATTTGAAGTACAGGCAAGGGAATTCACTCAGGCGAAGGCTGTGGTAGTTGAGAAGGCCCAAGAGGCAACAACTTGGATGGAACAACATGGAAGGATTCTTGATGCTTTACGAAGCAGTTCCATTTCAGAAATCAAAGCCTACTTACAGCTGACGGGTACGGAGGAAGCTTTGTCTCTCACATCTGCTATTCTCGTGGCTGGTGTTCCATTGACTATTGTTCCTGAGCCCACACAAGCTCAATGCCGTGATATAGATAGAGAAGTTTCTCAGCTCATAGCTGAACTGGATCATGGACTTTCTTCTGCAGTAACAGCAGTCCAAGAATATTCTTTGGCTTTGCAACGAATCCTACCACTAAATTACCTTACAACCAGCCCAATGCATGGTTGGGCACAAGTTCTGGAACTTTCAGTAAATAGCATTTCTTCTGATATTCTATCCCTTTCCAGAAGACAGGCTACTGAGCTGATTGCAAAGGTACAGGGAGATGGATTTGATTCTGGTAGTAGTTATGATGATCTATGTCTAAAAGTGGAGAAGTATGCAGAAGAGATACAGAAAGTTGAAAAAGAGTGTGCTGAACTGGTGAACTCAATTGGTTCGGAGACTGAATTGAGAGCTAAGGATCGGCTTCTATCTGCTTTCATGAAGTACATGCAGTCTGCTGGTTTAGCAAGGAAAGAAGATACCATATCTGCAATTCATGCAGGACCTTTGAAGCTTGATGGAACAAAAGATGCCAGATTTCAAGGGGAGCTGGAAGACAAGAAGGAGAAGGTTCTAACTGTCTTAAATATAGCCGTAAGCTCTTTATATAGTGAGGTTAAGCGTAGAGTGCTCAACATATTGAACCATTCTACTGGTGGTTCTCCTCTTGGAATTATTTTCTGTGACCTTGAAGAGCAAGTAGAGAAATGTGCACTTGTAGCTGGATTTGTTAGTGAACTACAGCAATTTATTTGTGGAGATTTACCTCATATCGGCACAGATGATGATTGTTCAAATTATTTTTTTCAAAGGAATTGGGCTTCCAATTTCAAAACCAGTTTACTCTCCTGTAAGAACTTGGTTGGGCAAATGATTGAAGTTGTTCTACCTGATGTGATAAGATCTGTAGTATCATTCAATTCAGAAGTCATGGATGCATTTGGTTCTCTCTCACAGATCAGAGGATCCATTGATACAGCACTGGAGCAGCTGGTTGAGGTTGAATTAGAGAGGGCATCTTTAGTAGAACTGGAACAGAACTACTTTGTAAAGGTTGGTCTTATTACTGAGCAGCAGTTGGCTCTTGAAGAAGCTTCTGTGAAGGGTAGGGATCATCTTTCTTGGGAAGAGGCTGAAGAGCTTGCCTCTCAAGAAGAAGCTTGTAGAGCTCAGCTGGACAAACTCCATCAAGCATGGAACCAGAAGGACATCCGAACTACTTCTCTGATGAAGAGAGAAGCTAGTATTAGAAATGCTCTATTTTCTTCTGAAAGCCATTTTCAATCTATAATTAGTTCTGAAAAGGACAGTGAGCCGCACATTGCAAGGAGCAAAGCTCTTTTGGCAGCACTAGTCCAGCCCTTCTCTGAGCTGGAATCAATTGATAAAGCAATGGCTTCACTTAGCGGACTTGGCACTTCTTGCTCTAGTGGAATTTCTCGTCTTGCAGATTTGATGAGTACCGGTTGCTCATTATCTGAATACATCTGGAAGTTTCCGAACCTAATGAACAACCATACTTTCTTTATTTGGAAGGTAGGTGTTGTGGATTCTTTTCTTGATTCATGCATACATGATACTGCTTCATGTGTAGATCAAAATTTAGGATTGGACCAGCTTTTCCATGTCGTGAAGAAAAAGCTTGAAATCCAATTCCATGAACATATAGGCCAATACCTGAAAGAGCGAGTTGGTCCTATTCTGTTGGCTGGATTAGACAAAGAAAATGAACTTTTGAAGCAACCGATGGAAACAACAAAGGAACTTGCTTTTGATCAAGTCAAGAAAGATTTTGGGGCTGTAAGAAGAGTACAACTTATGCTTGAGGAATACTGTAACGCAAATGAAACTGTCAGAGCAGCAAGGTCAGCAGCTTCTCTCATGAAAAGGCAAGTGACTGAACTTAAAGAGGCTCTTCACAAGACCAGCCTAGAGATTGTTCAGATGCAATGGATTCATGACATTAGCCTGAACCCCTTGCATAATGTCAGGCTCATATCTCATAAATATCTTGCAAGTGAGGACAAATTATTTCCAGTTATTCTAAACCTTAGTAGACCTAAATTGTTGGAAAGTATACAATCTTCTGTCTCAAAAATAGCTAGGTCATTGGAGTGCCTACAAGCCTGTGAAAGAACTTCTGTTACAGCAGAAGGGCAGCTTGAGAGAGCCATGGGTTGGGCCTGTGGTGGTCCAAACTCCGGTGTGATGGGAAGTACCTCAGCAAGGAATTCAGGAATACCTCCTGAATTCCATAACCATCTGATGAGACGACAACAATTGTTGTGGGACGCTCGAGAAAAGGCATCAGATATCATTAAAATTTGCGTGTCAATATTGGAATTTGAAGCATCAAGAGATGGCATTTTTCGGACTTCCGGAGATATTTATCCCTTTAGGACTGGTGCTGATGGCAGGACATGGCAGCAAGCTTACTTGAATGCATTAACAAGATTGGATGTCACTTATCATTCTTTCACACGTTAGTTTCAGTCTTTCTCAGTTAAATGATCTCTGTAGTGGACAAGGTCATGGTCAATTAAATTAGTTACCCTTTCATATGGGTGATGAATGTATGGTTTTTTGCTTTGTGTATCAGGTGCTGAGCAAGAGTGGAACCTTGCACAGAGCAACATGGAAGCTGCTTCCAATGGCTTATTTTCCGCAACTAATGAACTCTGCATTGCTTCTGTAAAAGCAAAGTCAGCATCAGGTCATGCCTTTTCGTAAATGATACTTATATATATCTGTATGCCCACATGAATCCATATTTATGCTTCACGCATAGCCATATAGATATATATTAGTGACATACTGTTTGACCATCCACGTGCCAATTGCATGTGGGAGGGCTTGATATTTGTATAACATATCAACATTGGTATATTGGTTTGTACCCTACTCAAATCATTATTTGCATTTGATCCTTTGAAGTGGTCATTGTTGTTAGAAATATCTAACTTAAACTGCAAACTACTTATGTAAAATGATTTAAAATTGTGGTTAATGGATTAAGTTCGAATTAAAATGAGCACAAGAGACTAATGGGTATTAGGTTAAGCCTATACTCAACTAATTGTGACATTGTCGGCCACTATATGAAATATGTTTTGTTTAACTTTTAAATTGCCCACAAATTCATTTGTAAATTTCTATATGGTTGGAATACTTGGCTTTGGATTAGTATTAAGCAAATTATTTCAGTTGAAGATTCAGATATTCTCCAACCACTATTAACTTGACTTCAGTTCAGTAGTGGTGGTAGTGTAGGTTTATATCACTGTTCCATAGACACTTCAACCAAAAGCAAAGGAATGCAAGAACTTTTGAAGAGATTTGTGTGTGGTTTGTAATTTTTATTTCGATTTTCTTTTTTTCTTCAGTCTAGGACTTCTTGCCCTCTAACCTTTTGTTTTTTTCGGTTTTTTCCTTTTAGTAAATTTGTGTTGCTGATCGGAAAAATACACTCAGTACTTGCATTAATTGACACGAATTGCTGATTTTGTCTTGCATAGGTGATTTACAAAGCACTCTTGTTGCAATGAAAGATTGTGCCTATGAAGCCAGTGTGGCACTATCTGCTTTTGGTCGTGTTACGAGGGGCCACACTGCTTTGACTTCTGAATGTGGTTCCATGCTTGAAGAGGTATAATCTTTATAAATTTGACACGATAATTTCATTTATCTTGCAATGGTAGTTTCAACTTTCAAGTACGTATTGTGATGTGGGAGAATATCCTTTCAATTGTCATGTTTGTGATATTTGGACTTTGGATTGCATAAGTGAGATTTTTTATTTTTAACTTTTGTGCATTTGGATGTCTGTGGGAGTTGAGTGGTCCTATCTCATTTCTGAGGTGAAGGAAACCATCTACCTTCTCATGAAGTAAGGAAATTTGAAACACTCTCCATTTTGATGATCCCATAACATTAAATTTAGTGAAGTTCCCCATCTTCCTTAATGGCCTCATTCTAAATATTGACTTCCAGCTGCTGGATGAAAGCTATGGAAAAACAAATGGGACCATTAAAATGCCAAGGGATTTGCGAATGCAATTTGAAGTTTCTAAATGAATTTTTTCTTCTTCTTCTTCTTCTTCTTCTTCTTCTTCTTCTTTTTTCTTTTTCTCTCTTTATTTTTTATTTTTTATTTTTTTTATTTTTTTTCCCCCGCCATATCTTGTTGAGTGCCAGAATCATTTTATTGATCGAGTTTCTAACACTTGTGGATGTGATCTTCTAGTGAGTACTTGTAGTTTTTTCAAGCTATTATTGAAAACTTGGAGTCGGATGTAGTTTGCGCCAACAAGGTGGGTGAATTGGCCAAACCTTTCCAAACTTATTACCAACTTAAGTTTGTCGACTGTTAAATTAAAAAATTTCAATTCAAATATGATCAAGTTATATCAAAGGCATCCACATGATAATTATATATAAAAAAGAACACCAGTGATTTACGTGGAAAACTTTGCCTATAGAAAAATCATGGACACACAAGAATGATGTTATGTGAAAGCTTTTAGAAATCCCAACAAGAATTCCATAGGGATTACCCCTTACGGTAAGTTTGCACAATGTATCTTATGAATTTTTAAAAGCTTCACACAAGTTTAAAAAATCTAACACTTATATTAAATGGAAAGATTACAAAAGTATTTATACACTACTAGATATCTCCTAATTCTAATGGGATGGACTCGATGAAAGGTAACCGGTCCTCTATAGCAAACTATTTTTAGACCTAATAATAGCTACATACCCATTAACACAAATTAACTCATAAGACGTCCCATGCTCCCATTCTATAGTCCATGTCCAGCAATTTTGAAATCTTGAAGTTATCTAAGTAGCCTTGACTACTAAAACCTAATAAAAAACATGGTTATTGAAGGCTCAAGGCTCACTAAGGTGCTAAGCTATGAAGCACGGGTATGGGTACGAATACTGGTACTAGTGCAATACAGGTACGTTGATACTGTAAAATCCAAAAAAAGTAGAGTACGGGTATGGCTTGGTACGTTTGTAAAAAAATATTTATTTTTAATTTGGAGTAATGCAAAAATTGATTAAATGATTTAATTTGTTAAGATTCAAAATGTCAAAAGTAAAGGTATAAATCATAATTAAATGTCAATATAATGAATAACTTACAAACCATAACTTAATTTTAAAATCATGCTAAGCATACAACTAAAAATAAAAAAGAAGTCTTAGTGAAAGAAATTTTATCTCTATAGTAGAAGGATATATTGTTTAGACTAAGGTATGGTACAGTTTGAGTATATGTTAGGTACGTCTAGGTATGCCAAAAATTACGAAGAAAAAATTTAAATACGTGTTTCGTGTATGTACCACTATATGAAAGGTGCAACATAAAACGCAAGCTTGAGTGAAGAAAGCTGCATGTGAGATAGTCATGTATATTAAACACAATCACTTGGAAGCAATTTAAAATATGTAACGCAGATAAGAAAAGGTGAATTTTTGATATTTTAATTAAGAGGGTTAACTAAATTGATATACTTCTCTTTCTCTTCCTGATCTTACAATGCATCATACAAATTGTAACTTGAATATTTGTGACACTTTTTTGTTTTTCATTTGAGGCTTACTTTGCTGTATTTTGCTTTAGGTCCTGGCAATAACTGAAGATCTACATGATGTTCATAGTTTGGGGAAGGAAGCTGCTGCTGTACATAGTTCTCTCATGGAAGATCTTTCTAAGGTTTTTCTTCTCTCAATCATGATTTTTAGTTTTTTTATTACTTGTTTTTTTCTGAAAGAGAAATGCTATGTCACTGATTTTTTGTCACCAATTTAAATCACCTCCTACATGGATGGTTATGAATTGTTCCTTTGTTTGGAGATAATTATTAAGGAATTGATAAAAGCAAATAATATGTTGCCATGTAATATGGTGATACGAAACGGTGAAAAAAACAAGTGATATAAAGCATTCGTCGTTGCTTACATATGTTTGACTCGCTCCAATAGTTTTTCTTTAAACAGATATGAAATTTATTCTGCTTACTGAGTCAAATTTAATTATGTGCTTACTTGTATATTGGTCAGGCAAATACAATCCTACTTCCTCTGGAATCTGTATTATCTAAGGATGTTGCTGCTATGACTGATTCCATGGCAAGAGAAAGAGAGACTAAGATGGAAATATCTCCAATTCATGGACAAGCAATATACCAGTCTTATTACTTGAGAATCAAGGAGGCTTATCAGGCCTTTAAACCCTTGGTACCATCGCTTTCAATCTCTGTGAAGGGACTCCACTCCATGTTGACCAGGCTGGCGCGAACTGCAAGTCTTCATGCAGGAAATCTTCATAAAGTAATGCCATGCTATTTGGAATATTCTATTGACTGCAAATGTCTACAATATGTATATATACTCTGGATAGAGAGATTACTGATCAATTTAGTGTTTTCTTACAGGCTCTTGAAGGGCTAGGAGAAAGTGAGGAAGCAAGGTCGCAGGACATTAATTTGTCAAGGCCAGAAGTTGCAGGTCATGATAGTGACTACAATAGTAAGGAGGGAGAGGTTTTCTCCAAATCTGATAGAGAAAGTGATGATGATTCTCTTGGAGTGAGTAGACTGTCTTTACAAGACAAAGGGTGGACATCTCCTCCAGAAAGCATCCGCAGTAGCAGCTCAGAGAACAGTGAAACATCAGCAGAAGAAAGTCTTGCAGATAGCTTTAGTGACCTAGAAGTGGAATTGTCTGGAACTGATTCTCAAGAAACTTTGCATCACGCAGAGTCAGAATCTAGGTACAAGGAGGCCAATGATGGTGGTACTGATTCTGTAGATGAATGTCTGAGACTGGGGGAATCACCATACGATGAATCTGTATCAAGCATTGTTCAGACTTCAAATTCTTTCAACCAGGAAAACCCACAGACGAAACTTGGGCTTAAGGACGAATCTTCACTAAACCAAGACAAGATTGAAGATGAAGATCGTGAAACTCCATTTCCTACTATTGATGTTGGAAACCGAGTAACCAGGGGTAAGAATGAAACTTAACTGACTAAAATATCCCTTCTTTTACTTCTATTAATATTGGAAGTACCTTTTTCAATATAGTACCAACTTTTGCAGTTAATGCTTTAGATTCAACCCAGCTTGATGTTTCAGTTCACCTGAAATCATAGTTTAATTGAATGGTCAAAATCTGTCAGTTTTGAAATATAACTAATTTTTTATGATTTGAGGAATTTAATTTGTATTTAAAGAGTTTCATAATTTAACTCAAGAACCAATGCTTGATGGACAAAACCTAATTGTCTTTTGTCTTACTTCGTATTAAGGCTGAAAGTCTTATGTTTTGTGTAATTCATGACATTTTTCTGTCAGTCGATGTGTTTCTCTACTGGTTCAGCTTGTCAACGGCATTTCGTTTGTTAAAGCATGAGACTTGATTCTCTTGGAGACATTTTGTTGAGGTAGCATGTTTTTGGGACATGCGAGGAAAGTTAGATGTAGTAAATAGGAAAATCTTGTTTCGAATCACAAGCAAGTAAGAGATTGGATTACTAAAGCCAATCAAAAAAACCAGAACAATTGTTCACATCATGTGTATCAGTGAATGCATGTGTTCATCGGGTAAGATTGCTATGAAAAATTAAATGCTGAGAATTCAATTTTTTTATTTTTATTTTTTATAAGGAAACTAGGGAAGGAAGGCTAATAATTTGGCAGATGAACATCTGGAGATGCTATAACATTATAATCCTTCACTGAAACTGAATCAATATATGCCTTAGGTTATTTCTGCAGTGGCAGGATTGAGAATACTTGCAAATATTTGGTCTAGTTTGACATTTACGTGCATGTGTGTCCTTGCACTGGCATGTGTATACTCTACCAAGTGGTTTTGAGTTTTGGTTACTAGAGTGTCTTACTAGCTCTCTTCTTGTTATTGTTTTTGTCCTATTTGCTGAAAGCAGTTAGCTTCCTAATCCAGCTTGAAAATTATGAGAAATTCCATACATAAACGGCTTTCTCACCAGTTTTTCTTACCATTAGACACAAATCTAGCGTAGCCCACATTAATTAATATACGTGGGATCCATACCTTTATGTCTAGTGGTAAGAAAATCAGATAAGATAGTCGTTTTATGTAACATTTTCCTGAAAATTATATGAATGAAATGTGAAACAGTGCTTTAATCTGTATTGTAATTCTTGGTTATCTGTAGGTAAAAATGCTTATGCAATGTCGGTTCTAAAGAGAGTTGAGATGAAACTAGATGGTCAAGATATTGCTGACAACAGGTACACCTACTTCCCTTGACTATCTGTTCTTTGGGTGAAATTGGTGTTAACTGTACTTTCTTTCAGGCCAATTAGTATTGCAGAGCAAGTGGATTATCTACTTAAGCAAGCAACCAGTGTGGATAATCTTTGCAACATGTATGAAGGTTGGACACCTTGGATTTGAGATTCGAAGCGTGTTCATTATGTAACCGGTGCTATTCTCAGATGATATATAGAAAGAGAGAATCTGAGGTGCATCTGAGGTGTATCATTCTCCTCTTTCAACTGTCTGGCATTGCCCTACTATGCCATATTTCTAGGCTCCAGGATCCTAGGTTCCTTCTAACGAAGGATCAGGCACAGCCACATTTAGCGAGAAATATGTTGTAGGATGTCACGAACCTCTTTAAAAGGTCTACCGCGGTAGATTTTCATCAATGTTCTGATTCTTTGTGCTCTCCTGTCCAAGGATCAGTGGTTTATCTGGTACTGAGCTACTCCAAACCAGCTTCAAAGCATTAACTTGAACAACTGTCTTGTGAAGACAACAACTTTGGATTCCTCAAGGCTTCTAGCTGGACTGGTCACAGCTCTTTTACTGGTTAACGTGCCTCATGATGGTGGTGTTATTTTCCATGTATGCGGGGCCAAAGCATTTGTTTTTCCCAAATCCTGTCATATCCCACTGCTGGAATGAATTTCCTTTGCCATGCCAAAGGCACCTTATTCTTCCATATCCCATGTTATTGATGGTGCAAGGAATGCTCTACGTGCAGTCTAATGTGCGTTTTTTGAGGATTATGGTCGTTCAAACCTGCCTGACGGTTGACTATATTGACAATTCTGATCAGAACCATTCTACTTTCTATCGAGGATGATCTCCAAGTCAAGGGGACCGATGCTAAAATGTGAATTGGGATGCCAAATGTAATAGGAGTTACTTTATGTAATAAACTTCATACTCCAGTAGGGCCGGTTTTGTATATGAATTTCATGGATTGTTGTCTGACATCATTTTCTTTTATGTATATTGTCTCAGATACTAAAGATCTCAGCACATATGAAGTGGGAGTTTTTATTTATTTGTTTAATTGTTTTTAAAGTCATGAAATCTGGCTTTGGGAAGATCATTTTTGCCCTCTTCCTTTTTCCCAACCTTCCCTAGTATCCTTTCCTTTTCCCCTTGGCAAATTCCCCCAACCACCAACCCCGGACAATCGATAACTAGAAGCGGTTCATGCCTATTTGAGTCTTATGCCAAAAAGTTCAAGCTAGACCTGTTATAAACTTTTTATATTATAATACTTCATCTATTTTTTATTTTTACTTTTCTAAGATGCAAAACTAGAAATTAAATTTCTGTAATTCTCCTTTTAATGTCATTCTTTGGAAGTACAATTTTAAACTTTAAAATTGATTGTTGCTAATGTAACAAAACCACATATATAGAATTAACCATAAAACTAATTACAAAATCGTGTCTCGAGATGATTTTTAAATTTTTTGTGGCAATCACTTCAGTTGTTAAATTCTTAAGAGTTTATTACATTTTATACTCCTAAATTAGAGGATTGTTATTAGCACCGGTCTCTTTATGTTGGACCCCTTATTCTTTCATTTTTTTTTAAAATTTCAATTTTGTCCAAAAATAAAATTTCATTTCTACCCTCATCCTTAACCCTCTAATCCTATTTTTTCAAACCTTAACCTTAATTCCATTACCTCTGTCAACTACCATTCACTCCAATGTCGGTCGACCATAACTTCACAGAAGTTAATATGTATAAATATGTTTGACCCTTTTTATTAATAACCAACCTAATTTATACACAAGAAATCACGAAAATAAGTGACTACCTTGATCATATCAAAAACAAGTGACTTGATTTTTGCTATATCTTGACACATAGACTCTATCATCTCCAATGGTGTAGCCATTGCCATAATAGACTGTTCTTATACCCAATGATACTAATCCTGTGGGTAGAACTCACCCTTGAAAATAGACCTTTAAGGGAAGGATGTCCAAGATGCTTATATGCACATGGCCAAAGGTTATGTTAACCGATGTGGGATCGCAACATAGGGACAATGGGTTGGGAGGATTAAGGGATATCTACAAGCTAGTCCCATTAAATGAAATTAATTACTCGTAAGTCTTGTGGACATTTTAAATACATCATTAAGTCATCAACTGTCCATATTATCCTCACTACACTTACCAACCCCATTAAGCCCTTCTCTGTTGCCATCAATGGTGCTCGCATCAACCATTGTCCTTGTCCTCCTCCTTCGCTGTCATCATCACTTGCCCCACACCTTTGTCATCCTCCTTCATTAATTGTCATTGACATCACCGTTGTTGCCACAATCCTCCATTACCAATCTATTGTCTTTGATGATGAACTTCGTCGATGGCTTCAGATCTAGGTATTTTCAATGCAGATCTACTATATTCAGCTCCAATTTGATACTGTACATGGTTTCTAGTGAGATCAAGACTTTTTAAAGACCACTGCCGCCTCCATTGTCTTCATTGCCGGCGATCTCAACCAACATCTTCTTCCACTTTCACCATTGCTTCCACCGCTGATTGCCGCCGGGTCTTCTCTCTCTCTCTCTCTGTATGTTAGGGAAGATTCCAATAATAAATCTGTTTAAATCAATGATAAATTTGTTTAAACTAGTAATAAATCAGTGATAAATTTGTTTAAACCAGTGATAAACCAGTGATAAATCAGTGACAAATTTGTTTAAACTAGTGATAAATTTGTTTAAACCAGTGATAAATTTGCAGTGTTGAGTCTAAGGGAAATGGAAAACAATGTTTGATTTTTTTGGGTAGGACCTACTAGATAATAAGACCGGTCCATAGGACTAGACCGTGACTCCCCCGAGAATTAATTACTCCTCACCAAGGATTGGGGAGAAAGGAAATTTACTTCACTTCTTAATATCCAATTTTAATTAAAACCGTGACAAAGCTGGATAAACGAGCCTTCTCCTTTAGAGTCTTGAACTCACTCGATTGCAAAGAATGCAAGCAAACTTGGACTTCTCTACCTTGCCATGGGTTAATTTAACTAGAGGAAAAACACTACAAAAAGAGATAACTCGATTTGTTATTTTTTTTTAGTCTTATATTTATTTATTTTTTCCTACTATTTACAACTTGTGCATTGAATAATTGTATGAAACTGTGAAGATTCAACACAAGACTGTGGCCCTCAGTCCCACATGCTACAAAGACAAAGGAACAACACCCCCTCTTAAATAAAGATACATGAGTCCATCTTTAATTAGCATAAAAGCGAAGTGATACCCTGATTTAACTTTATAAATCTTTTAAATTCCATTTTAATTCAATCTCATGTTCCTCCACCAAGATTTGAAATCTTTAATTAACATTCCTTCATTTAGAAGCAAAATTTGATTCTTTCCATTTATTTCAACCTCACTCCTTTCATAGTTTGTAGAAACATGTCAGCTTGAAAGCAACAAAAGACCAAAATTGATTCTAAATCATTTCATCATCATGTGATCAAAAATTAATGGAAGAAGCTTATTTTCATTGGAGTATGAAAATGTATAATCCTTCAACAATGTCTCTTAAATTTACATAGCTACAAATATCTCTTATATATATATAAAGAATATTTAAAAACTATTTCTTTTAAAGAAAAAATGGGATTAAGTTATAAATTAGCCATTTGAATATTTTTGTTCATAAGATTGTGAACTTTGTAATTATTATTATTTTCCATTTAAATGTTGGGGTATATCTCCTTAGTGGAGTATGAGACTCAATTGATTTGTTAAAAGTATTTTAATTTGGTTCGGTTTGGGTATAATATATTTTATATATTACATCTGACTTTTGGAATCCTAATAGGTAATTGATAGTCAATTTGATAACAGTTAGGGTTTGATAAAATATCCCAAGACTCAACCATATATATATATGGCTTTGTTTCCCCTGAAGTATAGTGTGGCGACTATAATATATTTGTTTTAGTGAGTTTTTGAAAAAGGAGCAGCAGGTTTGATCAAATTTGGTAGGCTCTTTGTTTGTGATTTGATGCTGCTACAGTCTCTGTTTTGAAGTTGATTTGGGTTATTATTTTGGGTCTTTTACAATTCTATTTCAAAGACTTTTGTTCATCTATTTGGTGAGGTCTTTCCTCTTGTTTATTTGTGATTATTTGGAATTCACTTAAGGGTGATTTTGTGAGACCATTTGTGTCTCGTTTGTAATCGTTTGGAAACGTTTTGGTTGATATTGAATCGGATTTCGATCCCATGGACGTACCTCACATTAAGGGAGCCACGCAAAAAATTCTTATGTTGCTGTTGATTTAATTTTTTCGCATTAGTTTTTATTCCCATTGATTGATTTACTTGTGGGAAATCATATATTTTTCATAACAACTGGTATCAGAGCTTACGGTTTATCTAGGTTTATTTATTTGTATAAATCAATGAAGGGAAATGTCGGTCGTATGTCTAGCTTCAATGGAAGTAATTGAGTAACTTGAAAAACTAAAACGAAAAACCTATTATTTTGTAAAGATTTGTATAGGTCTATTGAGGGTGATAGTGGCAAACCTAATGATATGAAAGATGATGAATGGAAGATGCTTAATTAAAAAGCCGTTGGTGTTATTCGTCAATGGATTGATGATAGTGTGCTTCATCATGTTGCTACTAAAACTTCGGCACATGATTTACGGAAAAAATTAGAAGGCATTTATGACAGAAAATCAGCCACAAATAAAGCTTTTCCGTTTTGTAAGTTGGTTAATTTAAAATATAAAGAGGGTAGCCTTATTCCGGAACATTTGAATGAAATAAAGAGTATTGTTAACCAACTTGCTTCTATGAAAATTATTTTTTATGATGAGTTGCAGGCTTTCATGGTACTTAGTTCTTTGCCCGAAAGTTGAGAGACTTTGGTTGTGACGCTTAGTAATTCGGCGTCCGATGGAGTTGTCACAATGACCAAGTCACTAGTAGCTTGTTGAATTAAGAAACTAGAAGAAAATCAGTTGGTTCTTCTCATTTAGAGGCATTTGTTATGAGAGACCGAAGTAAAACAAAGGGGAGGAGTAAGACTATTTATGGTTGTGATCAAAGTCGTGACAAATCAAAATATGATTTTTTTTCAAAGAAAGACATTGAGTGCTATTATTATCATGAGAAATGGCACATGAAGTGGGAATGTCGAAAACTCAAAAATAAGGAGAAAAGGCATGACAAAAGTGTGGATAAGAAGTAAGAAGACATAACGGTGGTTACTACCAATGGTGATCTCATAGTCGTTTGTGAAGATGATTGTATAAATTTTGTGGGTCAAGAGAGCAATTGGGTGATTGATTCTGGTGTTTCTTTTATGTGACTTCTCAAGTTGATTTCTTCACTACCGACACCAAAGGAGATTATGGTTCTGTTCGAATGAGTAATGAAGATTTGTCCAAGATTATTGGCATGGGTGATGTTTGCTTGGAAACAAATTTGGGCTGCAAATTGTTGCTTAAAGATGTGAGACATGTTCCCGACATTCGCCTCAATTTGATCTTTACTGGGAAACTAGATGATGAAGACTACAACAACAAATTTGGTGATGGAATATGGAAGCTCACAAAGGGTTCTTTGGTTGTGGCTAAGTGCAAGACTCATATACTTTATTCGATGCAAGAAAAAATCTGTAAAAGTGTTGTCAATGCACTTGAAGATGATACTTCTACCGAATTATGGCACAAGCGACTTGGCCATATGAGTGAAAAGGGCTACAAGTTTTGTTCAAGAAAGAGCTTTTACCCTGTTTGAAAGGTACACATCTTAAAATTTGTGTTCACTGTTTGGTGGGTAAATAACATAGAGTTTCTTTTCATAAAAATGTTGTTTCTAGAAAAGAAAATATTTTGGAGTCGATTCATTCAAATGTTTGTGGTCCTTTGAAAGTTAAAACACATAGTGATGTACTTTATTTTGTTACTTTCATTGATGATTATTCAAGGAAAGTTTGCGCTTTTATACTAAATACTAAAGATCAAGTTCTAGATGTATTTAAGCTTTTTCAAGCCATGGTTGAAAGAGAAACATGGCAGAAATTGAAGTGCATCCGATCAGACAATGGTGGTGAATACATTGGGCCATTTGATGAGTATTGTCACAGCCAAGGTATTCGGTACCAAAAGACAGTTAAGAAGATTCTTCAACAAAATGGCATTGCCGGGAGGATGAACCGCACCATTGTGGAAAGAACAAGGTGTTTGCTTTCACAAGCTAAATTGCCAAGATCCTTTTAGGGTGAGGCAATAAGGACAGCGGTTGACGTGATCAATTTGTCTCCTTCCTATCCTTTGAATGGTGATATTCCAGAAAGAGTTTGGACTAGCAAAGATGTGTTTTATGAGCACTTGAGAGTGTTTGGTTGTCCGGCTTTTGTTCATATTCCAAAAGATGAGAGGTCCAAGCATAATAGTAAGTCAAGACAATGTATTTTTCTTGGCTATGGGCGTGATGAATTCAGGTATAGATTGTGGGATCCGGTCAACAAAAAAGTCATTCAAAGCCGTGATGTTGTATTTCTTGAAGACCAAACAATTAAAGACTTTGGCAAAGGTAATCAATCGGAGCCAAAAACTAGTGATCTCATTGACATGGATCCATCTCCTTTATCTTTAGTTGATGATGAAAATGGGGGAAATGTGTAACCACCTATTGAAGATGTAGATGATGGTGCTACTCCAAATGAAGTTGAGCTTGAAATTGAGGAAGAGCATCTAACTCAAGAACCGCCACCACAACTTGAGTTAAAAAAATCTACAAGGGACCGACAACCTTCAAGAAAGTATCCTCCTAATGAATTTGTATTGATATCTGATCAAGGGGAGCCCGAGAGCTACCAAGAAGCAATTGAGCATGCAAAGAAAGATGATTGGAAAAGGGTCATGGAAGAGGAAATGAATTTTTTACTTGAAAATTACACTTATGATTTACTGAAGTTGCCTAAGGAGAGGAAAACTCTGAAAAATAAATGGGTCTTCAAATTGAAGAATGATGGCAAGAATCTGAGTACAAAGCACGTCGTGTTGTGCAAGGCTTTGGGCAAAAGAAATGTATTGACTTTGATGAGATTTTCTCGCCAGTTGTGAAGATGTCTTTTATTCGGGTTATACTTGGCATGGCCACAAGTATGAACTTTGAAGTTGAGCAACTTGATGTGAAGATCGCATTTCTTCATGGTGACCTTAAAGAAGAAATTTACATGGAGCAACTAGAGGGTTTTGTGGCAAATTTATTATTCTTTTGCTTTATGTTGATGACATATTAATAGTGGGTCAAAATTTTACCATGATTAACAGGTTGAAATTGGAGTTGAGCAAGTCGTTTGCTATGAAAGATTTGGGATCGGCAAAGCAAATACTTGGTATGAAAATTGTTCGTGATCGCAAAGAGGGGTTGATTTGGTTGTCTCAAGAAAGCTACATTGAGAAAGTTCTTGAGAGGTTCAACATGGATAAGGCAAAACCAGTTGGTTGTTCACTTACAGGTCACTTTAAACTTAGTTCGAATCAATGTCCTACAAGTGATAAAGACAAGGAAGAAATGCTGAAAATTCTTTATGCTTTAGCAGCTGGTTCTTTGATGTATGCCATGGTTTGTACAAGGCCGGATATTGCTCACGCCGTTGGTGTGGTGAGTCATTTTCTCTATAATTTAGGTAAAGAACATTGGACAGTGGTTAAATGGATTCTAAGATATCTTCGAGGGATTTTGAAGGCGTGTTTGTGTTATGGGAATAGTAAGCTGATGCTTGATAGATTCATAGATTTTGACATGGTCTGTGATGTTAATTCTAGAAAATCTACTTTGGGGTATGTGATGACATTTGTAGGAAGAACTATGGCATGGCAATCTAAATTACAAAAATGTGTTGCTCTCTTAACTACCGAAGCCGAATTTATTGCCATTACGGAAGCTTGCAAAGAAGAGTTATGGTTGAAGAAATTTTTGCAAGAGTTGGGTTTGAAGCAAGAAAGGTATATGATTTATTATGATAGTCAAAGTGCTATTCATTTGAGTAAAAATTTCACTTTTTATTCGAGATCGAAACACATTGATATGAGATACCATTGGATTCGTGATGTGTTAGATTCGAAATTGTTACAACTCGAAAAGGTTCATACAGATGATAATATTTTGGATATATTGACAAAGACTTTATCGAAGAATAAACATTTAAAGTGTCGAATTTTGGCGGGTATGATTGATGTTTCCACCTAAGTCGATAGGGAGAGAATTGTTGAGGTATATCTTTTTAATGGAGTATGAGGCCCAATTGGTTTGTTAAAAGTATTTTAATTTGGTTTAGTTTTGGTATAATATATTTTATATATTATATCTGACTTTTGAAATCCTAATAGGTAGTTGATAGTCAATTTGATAACAGTTAGGGTTGATAAAATATCCAATGACTCAACCATATATATATATATGACTTTGTTTCCCTCGAAGTACAGTGTGGCGACTATAATATATTTGTTTCAGTGAGTTTGGCTTTGAAAAAGGAGCAGCAAGTTTGATATTTGGTGGGCTCTTTGCTCGTGATTTGATACTGCTATAGTCTCTATTTTGAAGCTCATTTGAGTTATTATTTTGGATCTCTTACAATTCTGTTTTAAAGACTTTTGTTCATCTATTTGGTGAGGTCTTTCTTCATGTTTATTTGTGATTATTCACCTAAGGGTGGTTTTGTGAGATTATTTGTGTCTCGTTTGTAATCGTTTGAAAACTTTTTGGTTGATAGTGAATCAGATTTCGATCTTGCAGACGTACCCCACATTGAGGAAACCGCGTAAAAATTCTTGTGTTGCTATTGATTTAATTTTTTCGCATTAATTTTTATTCTTATTGATTGATTTACTTGTGGGAAATCATATATTTTCCCAAGCTAACACTAAACATATGTTTGGTTTTCTTGCAAAAAAATGTAATATATAAATAGATTTTTTTTTTTTTTTTTACTTGATTTTCTAAGCACTAGAAATAAAGGCATGAATTTTACGTATATTTTTCAATGTGAACTCTTTTACTTTTGTGTCCGTTTCAAAAAAAAAAATTGATAAAAATCCATTTATATTTAAGATTACTATTACTTATGAAGTTAATTCCCATGTATACTTAATTAGCGGTAAATTTGTGCTATGCGTAGAATTTGAAAAAATAAAAAAATATATATTTTTATATAAAACAACATAGATAGGTAAATTTTTGTATGTAAATTATAAAAATAAAAAATAAAAAGAAGAAAAGATTGAAATTCACAATTTAATTTGATAATTTTACCACAATTTATGTGTCAATTTTTAATTTGTCATAAACTCAACCATATAATTTTCAACCATCTTACTAGAGTTGCAAACTTGGGCAAGTTGAACTCAAGCAACCTGAGTCAAACTTAAAATTTTCTAAAAATTGGGCAACATATTTTTTTAATTCCGTAAGAACCTAGGCAAAAATTTTAAAAATCAGATTAAATTTGGATGAACATGGATAGAGACACCAAACAATGAACAACTCAAAACCCAAATTATATATATATAATTATTTGCTCAATTATTTTTCGAAACAATAAATAAAATTAATTAAAAGTTTAATATTAATGAACAAAAGGAACAGCGATATGCTTAAGTTTATCCAATGAGATTTTTTTGAATTTTTAAAAATATATACCTTTTCAAGAGGGGATAATCCAACAAGTTGATATTAGAAAATATTAATTTTTATAATTGCATAAAATAATTTAAATATGATTTTTTAGAAATTATTTTTAATTTAAAAATTGCAATAAAATATTTAAATAGAATAAAAATAAATTTCTCACAAAATAAAAGTATTTGATTGAAAAAAAAAAGTAAAAAGAAATTTAGAATGGTATTCTCAGTTGATTTGAAAATAATTCTAGATGAACAATAAATTATCATGTGTAACTCTCATTTTTTTTTTTTTAATAAAAAAGGCAAGTTTAACCAACCATCGTTTTTAATAGAAAAACAACATTTTTTTTTGTTTGTCTTTAGCAAAAGTCATTTTTTTTAGCAGCACTGATTGGCACCCCCAGTGGGGGTCGACCCCCAGTGACGTGGGGGCGCCCCACTGGGTAGAAAACTGTTTTTTTTATTTTTTTTTATTTTCTGACCAATCACCCACAGCCACGTGGGCTGGGGGGTCGCTGGGGGTCGCCCCCAGCTGGGGGTCGCGCGCATTAACCTTTTTTTAGCTATTTAAGAAAAAAATATTTTCATTTTTTATTTTGATTTGTTTAATTGACAATAATTGAGATAAACAAAGATTTAATACAATCAACCATGTTTGGTAAATACTAAAAAAGTTTAGATAAATAATAAATTATCACGTGTAATCTTCATTTTTTTTTAATTAAAAAAAATTTCACCAACCATTGCTTTTAATAAAACAATAGTGTTTGTTTTACCAAAAGTCACTTCTTACCTGTTTAAGCCATAATTTTTTTATTTTTTATTTTAACTTGTTTAATTGACAATTGAGATAAAAAAATAAAATAAAATAAAATTGACCATGTTTGGTATACTAAAAAAAGGCATTCATTTTATGTCTTTTGTGAAAACAAAAATAAAAATTTGCATTAAATTTTTTTAGTATTCAAGTCCTTGTAGTTTAGAAGAATCTAAAAAAATTTAAAAATCGAAAAAGACAAAATAATAAAAATAAATAATAGCAATTAATAATTTGAACTTGTGTATTTAAAAAAATTATATTTAAACCCAAAAAAAAAATATGACACATAATTATTAATTACGTAATTTTTTTAAAATTTAAGAAAACTGAATGGGAAGTTGAAGTCTTAAATACCTAACAATATTTTGCAATTATATATAGTATAGATAAATTTGAAAATATGATTTAATTTTCTTGTATATGTGTGGATAATTTCCTTATATATGTGAAGAATTAAAAGATTTTAATATATTAATTAAACAATTAATAACTATATTTAAGGTAAAAGAATCAATAGTTACATGAAATATATTTCTTATTTTATAAATTAAAAAAAAATCTTAAAAAGTAAATTTGCGATTCCAACAATGTTTTAGAATTATAGATAGTATAGATAGATTTGTGTTAACCCCAAGGCAAGTGGCCGAATGGTAAAGTCTGGAGGATAAAATTCACAGGTCTCGAGTTCGAGTCACCCCTTGGGGCCACTGGAGGTTTGCCCGGTCGTTAACTTCAGGGCCCTCAGGATTAGTCCTGGCTTCCCTTAAAATCAGCGGGTTGGGGATACCTGAGTTATCAAAAAAAAAAAAAAAAAAAAAAAAAAAAAAATAGATAGATTTGTGTTGGATAGTTTGAAAGTGCAAAAGGGAAAGTGAAAAGAATTCTCATGAAAGTAATTGGTTAGAGAGCTGCTATATATCACTTAAATATATATATATATATTTTTCCATACTTTTTAAGTAGCTTTTTTAATGAATTGATGAGTTCCACTATTTCATAAATGTGTTAAATTTGATAAACATTTATTATATAAATCTATATAAGAAGTGAAGTAGATAATACATAAGCATCCTTTACACACAAACTTCATCAATAGACTAAAAAAGAAAAAATGAAAAGAATTACATAAGCATTCATAACACAAACCTTCTTCAGTCAACTCAAATAATACTCTACTACTAGAGATTACTCTCATATTTTTATATTTCTCATGCATCTATACAAAAGAATTTTGAAACAATAAAAAAAAGAAAGAAAGAAAGAAAAAAAAGTAAGAAAGTGATTTACAAAATATTCTCGATGTCATTTGTTTTTTATTTGAAACTGTCTTTGTCTAAATTTAAAAAGGGTCAGGTTTCTTTCTAGTCTGAGATCAGACTGAAACGTGTTGTTAGACTTGTGGGGATCTATCATAGATCCTATTTTGATAATTCGAACTGTTCAATATGTAGAATTCGTTTATTCATGTAAAAAATCACGTTGATCGGATATCGATAGCTACTTGATCAGATCGGATTTCTGTCAACAGTAAATATAATTTGAAAAATAAATTATTGACAAAATCTGATCTGATCTGATCAAGTAACTATCGATATTCGATCAATGTGATTTTTTATAGAGATAAAATACTAGACGAATTCTATATATTAAACGATTTGAATTATTGAAACATGACCCGTTGTGGACCCACAAGCAACAACATCATCCAATTCACAAAGTAAAATAAAGACAAATCTAACCTATTTAGAAACACTCAATCCTCAAACAATGACAAATTTTAAAGAAAAGAATAAGATCTAGGGAACGGTAGGGGAAGTTATTTAGGGTCTTAGACCATTTCTAACGCTGTATCAGAGTTGATATCAAATTTAAATTTTGATGAAAAATGCACTATTCACTCCTCCAACGGTTCATCAGAATTGATATCAAATTAATAATTCATCAAACAATTCATTAGATCGAGGACGAAGTAATGAATTCACCAAACACTGTTGCGGACCGTTGGAGGGGGACCCGGGTCGACCAACCGGTTGCCAACCTGGTTGACCAACCGGTTGCCAACCCGGTTGACCAACCGGTCGCCCACCCGGTTGACCAACCGGTCGCCCGGTAAAAGATTCAAACAGTTCAAGCAAAACAGTTCAAATCGGTAAAAAAAAAAAAAAAAAAAATTTTTTTTTGCCTAACCGGTCAACCGGCCGGTCGACTACCCGGTCGTCCTAGAAAAAGTTCAGAAAGTTCAAAAAAAAAGTTCAGACAATTCAATTTTTTTTTTTTTCCACTAACCGGTCAACCGGCCGGTCGACCACCCGGTTGTCCCGGATGAAAATTTGATGAAAATGAAGGGTTGGAGCGCTCAGTATCAGATTTGGTGAAAAGTCATTTTTTCGACTCAGATTTAGTGAAAAAAGAAGTGAAGCGTTGGAGATGCTCTTAGTCAAGTGATGCTTATGATTGAAGGAGAACGTAAGATTTATAATTTTGTTGGATTACAAAAAGACGCAGTGTTTACATATTGATAGAGGTTATAATCACATGATATGATACCCAAATAGATTGAATAATTTTACGAGCCGTAGACCATGTACGCCACTATTTTGTCAAAAAAGCCAAAGTTCTGAACCATACCAGTACACCACCATAGATACAAGGCAGGCAGCACATGCACATGAATTCACATATTTTGAAACTGCTGAAAATCAGGCGCGTATTGAGAAACTCTCCAAACCTTAACCGACTTGTCCAAACTCCCACTATATACTATCCACCGTCGATCATCACCACTACCACCGGCCTTCTCGTTGTGATCTTCCTCAACGGCCAAGCACTTAACGGGCCCACAATGGCCGCTCAGAACAGACAAGCAGGTGTGGTCACCACCCTCATCCCTCCTCCACACACATATACTCTTATCCGCGGATCCACTAAACAACATGTTCCCCGCCGTGGCCAGGCACAGCACGGCCAGCTTGTGGCCGCGGATCACCCCTCTGTGGGCCATCTTCTTCTCACTCTCCCAATAATTCACCAGCCCGTCAGACGACCCGCAGTATATCATTGCCGGTGAAGCATTCACCACCACCGCCGTCACCGCACTCTCTTGCTTCAACAATGTCTGCACCAAAACATGCTTTGAAATCTTCCCCAATAATTCCCTCCTCCACACCTTCACCGTCCCGTCGGCTGACCCCGTTAAGACCATTTCCCCGAACCCCGCCACCACAGAGTTTATCGAGTCGTCGTGGGCGTTGATGGATTCTAGGCATTTCGACTCCGAGATTCTCCAAACTTTGAGGGTTTTGTCCCAGGAACCAGAGTAGAGAAGCCCTTGATCTTCGTCCAAGCTCATGCACGAAACGGCGTCGAAATGCTTGATCCATGGAACAGTCCGGTGGCGGCGAACCTCCACGTAGCTTCTGGGGTTGAACGAGCTCTTCACCAAGTCTTTGGTGGTGGGTAAGCTTCCCAATCTCTTGTAAGGTTTCCGGAGATTCTTGGGAGAGAGTTTCCAGACCCTGATTTTACCGTCTTGGTGGCCGGTGAATATCCTATCGCCGGAGATAACAATGGCTTTAACTAAACCACTGTTTGATTTAAACCCAGAATACTCCTTAAAATTCTTCCAAACCCTAATGTTATTGCTATCGGACCCAGTATACAACAAATCTCCAGAAGCTGCCAGAGAATATATATGGCCTTCTTCGCGAACCATCGAACCAATCAAACCGTGATGAGGGAATTTGTTTTTGTCATCATCATCCATGGATATCCTAGGGGAAGCTTGAGTCCACGGTGACCTGTTATAATAACGGGACGATTGGTTCAATGGCGACATAAAGCATGGAGAAGAGGAGGAGGTGGTGTCTATGTCTGTGTCACGGCTCAAGGAAGATCCCGCGGAGGCATTGCTGTTGCGGCGTGACAAGTAATAATTAGTCTCATCTTGCTGTTGTTGTTGTTGTTGATTGGTCGAAACGCGACCGGATTCAGAATGCAAGAGCGTTGCAAACTTAGGACGCCGGAAACTGTTCCTCTCTCTAAAGACGGCGAGGGTGGCGCCGCCACCACCAGTGCCTCTGTCTCTTGTGATCATTCGGCAAGATATGTGGATGATGAGACACAGAAGAATTCGGAAGAGATCGAGGAAGAAATTGAAAGTCTGTGATTGAGTGATTTTGGGAGAGGGAAGAGGGAACAATAGATAAATTCTTGGGGAAGGGTTAGGATGGATGGAGGAAGAGGAGTATATATATATATATATGTGAGAGGTGATTGTATTAACATTATGGACAATACTAGGTATCATGAAAAAACTTTCATGAAAATGATCATGAAAGATTTATGACCCTTGGATTACACTTAAAATAAAGCACCGCACATTAATCAAGGCAATCCAAGGGTCATAATTATTTCATGATCATTTTCATTAAAGTTTTTTCATGATTCCTATCATTTCTCTAACATTATTAGGGTGGTTGAATAGTAGGTGCATGAGGACACGTGTTGGGATCACATATTACGTATGTTTTATGAATACGAAGATCTCAGTGGAGTCTCCGGGAAACCGGGTGAGCCGGTAATAAGGAGTGTGGCGTGGCGACGAGGTGGTTTTGGATTTTAATTTTGTATCGGCTTTCGTTTGCTTGTATATGTGGTTTTTTTTAGAAGATGACGTGGTAAGAGGAGAGATGAAGAGGTTTTTACTGTTTAACGAGGGGGGAAGAAAAAACAATGACGTGTTTTTGACGTTGTTACGGGGATGAGGATGTTTTGACCTTTGACTTAGTCACTGGTAAAAGTTCAATTTTAGAAACTTTCCAATAAGTTTATAATTATATGGTCAACGATCTTGAGAATCATGTGACTTTTTACAATGGTCGAAGGACTTCACACGCCTAGGATCCTCTATTCATTCGTAATGTTATTCCAACATTGCTAGGTATCATGAAAATTTTTTCATGAAAATAATCATGAAAGTTTTGTGATTTTTAGATTACACTTAGAATAAAACATCACACACTAATCAAGGTAATCTAAAGATCATAAATTTTTCATGATCATTTTCATGACAAAATTTTCATGATCCCTAACTTTTCTCATGTTATCCTCGGTCTTAAATTATTTATAATTACTAATGTCAAGTTTGGGAAGACTAAATAAATGTACTTTTTGCCTTTTTTGATTAAAAAATTGAGATTGAAAATATGGATGTTTGGGTTAACTTTTTGACTTTTTATGGAAAAATGTGTAATAAAAAATTGTGAAAATTGGTTTTTAGAGAAAAATTTGAATTGGGAGTTGTACAGCCGTAATTGTTGACTTTTGGTGAATAGTGTTAATTTTTTAACTTTTTGAGTAACTTTTTGACTTTTTTAATTATTTGGGAGTACCCAAACAAGGCCTAAATATATTTTAAGATTTTCATATTTAAAAAATTTGATATAATTGTAAGTGCTTTAAAATATGTGGACGAGTTATCTGAGGACGAAGAATCTTTGTTGGGTTTCACACCAACGCAAGCTCTTTTGTCACAAAGGCTATTTTGACAAACTCGTTAAAAATTATTTTTTTAATTTTTTTTTATCATATTATTTTTTTTACTCGTTTTTTTAAAATTAATAATAAAAAAAAAAATCAAAAAATTACTTTTAACCAACTTTTCAAAACACATATCTCAAATCATCTGTCTTAACCTATTTACATAATTTATAGGTATTTTAAAATAAAAAATAAAATGCTAAGAGTTTAATTCAGAAATTTTCCATTAACGCTATAAAGGATGGACGATGGTTCATTCCAATTTTACCACTAACTATAAAATTTTGTACAACAATATTATGTGATTGAATGTCCAATTAATTATATTTTTTGATTTATTTATATTATTATTGTTTTAATCATATAAGTTTATAACTAGTGGTGGAGGGAGTGAAGGCCTAAGGGGGTTATGTGACCTTCCTACATTTTGGGATTTTTTATTTTTTATTTTTTTAAATTTTGTAAACATAAAAAAAATATTTTCAATAAAAAAAATTACAAAAATATTATTAGAGTGAAATGTCAATGACATTTTAAAAATTATGAGAACAATAATGGTTGTTTTAATTAAAAATAAAGAGACTACTATAAACCATATCTATGAAATTTTTTGAATGTAATGGTGATGTCATTATTATTGCTATATAAGTATAAGTAATCTCACTATAAAGATATGAAATTTAGTAGATTGTTAGTTACGTTTGACATGTGATATTCACTCTCTATATGTTTATGTACTATTAGTTGGTGATATCACATATCAATGATGACGTGGTATTATCATTATATTGAATTTTTAATCAAATTTTGTATTAAAAAATTATCATTATATAATTTATTTTAAGTTATATCTATATTTTTTTTTGTATTGTCCATGATACACTAGTTACGAATAACATTATTTTTTTAATGTTTCTCAAAATCAATCGTAAAAACTTGCGTGAAATATTTTTGTAATTCGATATTGTAATTAATAAATGCCCCTTCTAATTTAATTTTCTGACTTCGTTACCGTTCATAACCTTTTGTTGTTGGGTTGTGAACTAACATATACATGATAATTACTTCAATTTAATTGAAAGATCTGTTTATAAATTGGTTGATTTTAAGGTAGACTAAGAACTAACCAACTAGGCCTAGCCTAGTTGGCCACCCTGCCTTCTTCAGGGCTTAGTCTCAAGGAGGTCTGGGTTCAATTCTTCTTAAGGGGTTGAATTAAGAGTGTGTAAGCACTTAGGTGCTTTGCCAATGATGGGAAGATTTTCTCCCATAGGTGCTAATCTAACAACTAACAACTAACATTTGTCGATCCGAAAAAAAAAAAAAAAAAAGGTGGACTAAGAACTATTGTTACATTTGATTCTAAGAATTTAAAAATTAGGTTAAATCACAAAAAGTCCATTTTTGCTAGAGATTAAAAAAATACTGATCTCCTACAAGTGTGGTCCTTGGTAGTTGATGGCTCATGAAGGACACAAGACTGTCGTGTAGGGTTTGCATTGGTGGGTTGTAACTAGGGGTGAGTATGGTCCGGATTGGATCGGATTTGGGTAAAATCAGGACCAATCCGTTATTTACGGTTCCTGAAAAATTGGAACCAATCCAATCCGTTTAAATCATGGAACCAATCCATTTAAATACGGATTGGATCGGTTTAGGACCACGGATTCACATAATTAAATAATAAAAAAATATACATATATAATACTTTAATTTCATAAAAATATAAACATAACGCTATATTAGTTTCACAATAGCAACATGTCTTTCTATAATAGCGACATACTGTTCTAGAATTTAAACAATCATAAGAAAATTAGTTTCACCATAAGTATTTAGACCATTACAAATTAAAACTAAAAACTAACAAATAAAAGTAATAAAAAAAGATATGATCCAGGTTTAGGTTTGAGTTTAGTTTTATATGGAATAAGAAAAGATACTATGGGAGAGGATGTATAATAAAAATATAGACTATTTGTATACGGTCCGGATCGGTTCCAATCCGAAACCGTGGGGTTTAATCCGGAATACGGATTTTTAATTCTTCAATCCGGAACCGAACCACGGATTCAAAAAACCAATCCAAACTTATCGGATTGGACTGGACTGGATCGGATTACGGATTTCACAGATTCTTTGCTCAACCCTAGCTGTAACGGGCAACAAGAGCGGATTCATTACAGAGCAGCAAAGCTTTGCCTTCATTCCCCGGTGATAGTGGAAGCAAGGGCGTGTTTGGGTGCTATACTCTTGGTTAATCAAAATCATCTTTCTTATGTTCTAATCTATATGGACTGCCAAGTTTTGCTAAATATTTTGAATGGCAGAGCGTTCTCCGAAGTGGAATGTAATGACCATATGTATGGATATTAAAAATGCTAGTAAATATTTTTTTTTTGGGTGTTTTTTTGGGTTTTTTTTTTTTTTTTTTTGTGTGTATTTATGCATTGGGTAAATTACACTTTGCCCCTTAAAGTTTCTCCCATTTTTGACTTTAGCTTTTTATGTTTACCATCTTTTTCACTTTGGTCATTCATGTTTGCAATTCTTCTCACTTTTGCCCTTTAAGCTTGATTTTTCTCACTTTAGTCATTCATATTTGTAATTCTTTCAACTTTAGCCTTTCATATTTGTAATTCTTTTCACTTTACTCCTAAACTAACTTCCATAAAAAAAAGTATCAGAATTTCTCACATCACTAACATATCAGCTCCATATGTGATGTAAAAAATTCACTAAAAATGCAAAAAATAAAAAATAAAAAACAAAAAAAAATGATTTTTTTTTTAGTCTTTAGTGAACTTTTTTTCAAATTTATTCATAAATATTATTACATTATAGATGCAGTTGAAAAAATAAAAACAAATTTAACTAAAAAAAAAGAAGTTAACTAAAGACGAAAAAACGATAGTAAATTTTTTTATTTCCAAATTGACAATGCAAGTGTTTGAGTCAGTTTATTTTAATATTTTTTGGTCTTTAGTAAACATTTTTCTTTTTTTAGTTAAATTTGTTTTTATTTTTTTAGTTGCATCTAATGCATCTATAATGTAATAACGTTTATGAATAAATTTGAAAAAAAAAAAGTTTACGAAAGGCTAAAAAAATTTCAATTTTTTTTGTTTTCCAATTTTTATTTTTTACATTTTTAATGAATTTTTTACATCACTCATAGAACTGATATGTTAGTGATGTGACATATTCTATTAGTTTTTTTTGAATGGAAATTAGTTTAAAAATAAAGTAAGAAAGATTACCAATAATGTTAATAATGAATATATAAACTTATTGAATCAAACAATAAGTTATTCAATTTTATTGCTCTACACCTACTTGTGTCTATTCCGTGATATTTCTATAATTTTTTTTGTTGTCAACCTTTTTTTTTTTTGTTTTTTTTATTTTTATTTTTATTTTTATACCCAAGAATCTAGTTTGTTTTTCCGCCATTTTTTCTTACAATTCTCTTTCGCTAGTACAAAATTGGTATGAGAAGTCTAAAAGATGTAAAGAATACATAACATGTTTGCGGTTATTTGGGGTGTTCTAAATAAGTATACTTTTTGTCTTTTTAGATTAAAAAATTAAGGAGAAAAATATGGATGTTTGGGTTAACTTTTTGTCTTTTTATAGAAAAATGTGTATTAAAAAATTGTATAAATAAAGTGTATAGTGAAAGAAAGGTGATTGATTGTACGGCTGCCTGTGACTACCCAGCATGTCAATACAGAAAAATAATCAACTCCTTCGGGGCAAATAATTTTTGGACAGTGATGGTCGGTCCGTGGGGGCCACCATGGGTCCCATTTTAATAATCTAAACCATTCAATATGTACAATTCGTCGAGTATTATATGCCTATAAAAAATTACGTTGATCGGATATCGATAGCTATATAATCAGATTAGTTTTTTTAAACAGTTAACTATCACACCATCCGTTTTGTTTATACAAAACTGATTTGATCATATAGTTAACGATATCCGATCAACGTGATTTTTTATAAGAATATATTAATCGACGAGTTCTACATGTTGAACGATTCGGATTATCAAAAAAGAGTCCTTAATGGGCCCCCATGGGTCCAACATTTTGGTGACTTTACATATAGAAATTTTTTTTTTTGCCCCAAACAAAGTGTGTAACGTCTGTCTCTATTACAATACGGCTGAGAACAGCTGCTCAGTCCATTTGTAGTATTGTAATATATAAAATATTTTTTTAATATTTTTTATTTATGAATATCTTTTTTATTTTTTATGTAATTTTTTAACTTTTTAAATTATTTTTGAGATGTCAAACTTAGCCTTGCTCTAGCTGCATGATTGCACCGTCCTCCTGCCAAAGTTGCTTCTTTTCAAAGTTCATTAGCATGCTTTTAATGTTACGTTTGGTCTAGCTGCGTGATTGCACCCTCCTCCTGCCAAAATTGCTTCTTTTCAAAGTACATTAATAATAGACTGAACCTTTAAATGATTTATATCTCAAAAACGATGGAAAAAAAAACGGATAGAAATATAAATTGAGGCCTTGTTTAGAATATTCTAAAAAAATTAAAAAGTTAAGAAGTTACTATTTTATTTAAATTACATTATCTTATTTAAGTTATATCATCTCTCTACTACATCACTTCAAACTCAATCCATACTTAATTCATATTTCACAAAAAAATTAAAAAATACACTTATTTAGATAATCACAACCCATCCCTAAATTATTAATTATTCATATGTATCGCATATATGAGAGAGACTTAGCACAGCGGTGTTGGAGAGCACCTCTAGCGATTTTCAGTATTCCTCTAGCTAGTTTCCAATTAGCTTAAAAGCACTCTCATAGTGTAGATATTAATATTTTTGTGTTTAAAAAGAAAGGTTTAAGAGTTTTTTCTCTCAATTTTCTATATAGATTTTAAATTTTCAATACTTGGAATAATCTTGTCTTCTCTCAATCCTTGTTCCTTACTATTACATATGTTCTTGTTTAACTTGGCTGCCAGCAGTGATGGCAACAATGTGATGGCAACGGTGGAGTTTAGGCAGCAGTGGTAAGGACGACGGCGATAATAACAGTAACATCAAATTTAGTCTTTAATTTAATGCACATTTTATTTTTTTAAACATGTGTGAAAATATTAGTGATTTTTTTAAAATCACACTTTTTATTTGATTTTACTTTTTGTTATTTATGCTCTGTGTAGTGTAGGGGTATTTTTTATATTAATTATTTTCAAACTTTAGATAGCTAATACCTTCTTTATTTACAATCATGAAAAACTTGACAATTAGGAGGTACCTACGACGCAGTTTAATTGTATAAATTTTAGGAAAATGCATTCTACCCCCAGCTGGGGGTGACACCCAGTGAGATGTCGTGCGGGGGTTGGACCAAAACAGTTTTTCTTTTTTCTTTTCTTTTTTTTTGATTTTCTGCCAGTGGGGGCGCGCCACGTCACTGGGGGCGCGACCCCCACTGGGGGTATGAAGCAAAGTTGTAAATTTTATATGTATATATATTAAATATATAAAGTGATATATTTTTGGGTGAATATGAAGTGATATATTACCAAACCCGTATACATGATTACACTTGTCCACAATAACCTAACAATTCAAAGAATCACCGTTATAGATGACTTTTTATTCCTCACACCCACCATCAACAATTGGTAATGAATTAAAAGGGAAATTATAAATACACTTTTTAAAACTTATTTTAAAATATAATTTTTTTTTTTTGTGGTTTAAAAATTACATTGGCTTCTTTGAAAATTTTAATTTTATAATAAATGAATTATTTTATTAATAAATTATTTAGTTAATTAACAGTTTCTAATGATGTTAAAAATTTATTTTAATTAATAATTTAGATAATTTAATCATTATATATAAGAGCGGTTAGGAATTTTATTTTTCAGTTAATTTTATGAGAACTGATTGGTAGCTCGAAACTTTTCGAGCCAAACGTGGCTCGAATTTCTGCAGACGAAGGCGAGGGGGAGGGGGGAGGGGGGAGGGGAGGAGGGGGGAGGGGGGAGGGACTGGAGGGGGCCCTAAAAAATGGGGGAGGAGGGGGCGGAGGCGGAGGGGGCTGCGACGGCACCGGACCTGCGACGACGAGCTGCTGCCTTCGACGACGAGCTGCCTGCGACGACGACCTGCTACCTGCGACGACGGCGAAGGCGGAGGCGCGGCGATCGGCGCTCGGCGGCGGCGACGGCCTCTCCCTCTCCCTCTCTTTCTCTTTCTCTCCCTCTCGTTCTCTCTCTCTCTCCTCTGTAATCGACGAAGAAGACGAAAGCAAAGGAAGAAAAGAAAAAAAAAAAAAAAAATATCCAGCCCAAAACGACGTCGTTTTGGGCGGTCGAGCCAAAACGACGTCGTTTTGGAAAATCGAGCCACATTCGCGCCAGGGAATTCGAGCTACCAGGAATTATTCTAATTTTATTAAATAAAAAATTCTGACAATGAGATATTTGTAAATTTTCAAACTATATAAAATAATTCATATTTTAAACAAATATTAAGAAGTGTATTTGTAATTTATTTTAAGAAGTGTATTTGTAATTTATCTTAAATTTTAAATGAAGAAGTGAGATACTGATGACGTTGTGACTCTCGAGTGTGTTATATGCTTTAATCATTTAAATTTATGTTTTGCTTATTTAGTCTAAAAATATTTTTTTTAATGTTTGATATAATAAAAAAAATAAAAATTAACAAAATAAACTAATGTTAAAGCATCTTCATCAAATTAGTTTAATTTTTATATTTTAATTTAAAATTTATTTTGATTTTACACCTTTTTAATACAGTCTCTACTCTTTCTCTATATTTTTAAATTTTTATTTAATTTAATTTAGCATCATTCTTTATAAAATCACTACAACTAATTTCAAAATATTAAAAGGAATATGTTTTTTAATGTTTGACCAGACATTTGTTGAACCAAAATCATCAAAATTAAAATAAAAAATAATATACAAGTTCATTTTTTAGACTAATTTTCTAAATCCAGTAATGTGTCAAGAAGATAATTTGTTGATAATTAAAAAATATTTAATTATTAACTAATCATATTCTTATCAATCAAGTATCTTCTTGACACATTATTTGATTTAGAAAAGAAAAATGATTTGTGGCACTAAAAAAATGGGCACTAATGCCCCTAATTTCTAATTTGGGTAATTGTTTTTTTTTTTTTTTGCCTTAACTGTTTTTCTGTTTTTCCTTTTTGGGAATTTCGGGGCATTAGTGCCCCTTGTTTTCGAGCCACAAATCAGATTTGTTTAGAAAATAAGTCTAACTTTTGGACTTGAATAACAATGCTCAATTAAAATAGTTTATTTAATAGTTTGTTTGATAGAGTTGAAATTTAATGATCTGTTTACTATTGTAGTTAAAAAAATAAAATAAAAATAGCTAGTTTGATAAAAATGGAGATATTCCAGGTTCATCTGGGAGGTAGTTTTTTTAGCGACTTTTTAATTAAAACATGAGGTGAAAAAAATCATAATATTTGGAAATTATTTTTTAGCATTTTACAAAAAGATGTGTGAAAAAACAAAAATAATGAGAAGGAAATTTTGACTTTTTATATTGATTTTTTTTATTTAATAAATTTTTAACTAATCACTTTCCAGACATAGCCTCAGCATATTATTAAGGCATATTTTGAAAAATAAAAAAAAAAAGTCAATTTTTTGACATTTAAAAAAAATTAAAAAATATAAAAAATAAATCGATAATATAACTTAAATAAATTAATAGATTAATAAGTTAATTTTTTTTAATTGTCAAAATAAACCTAGCTGTTTAAGATAATATAAACTAATCAATACCAATTGTCTCAATTGCTGCAACAAAAAAGTAACAATAATGTTAGGTATCATTAAAGAAGTATCATGAAAAATCTTCATGAAAATTCTCTATCCTTAAATTAATTTGTAGTATTTTATGAATTTTTCATAATATTTATTTTATGATGGCTAGGATTAGTTGCTTTCGCTTCCACGTGAAGGAAAAGACATGGCTACTATTGCGGAGAGTTGCTTCTTTTTCAGACTGACATCTTTAACATGTGAGAATTTGGGAAATTCGTGAGATTTATCGTTAATTTGGTTTTGATAATAAGAATTTTTACTCTGTAAAGTTTTTAATGTTTATTATTTATGAAAAAAATTTATTTCTTTCTAATCATTTTATTGTATTTGTCTTTAAATAAATAGATGATAAATGTATTTTTTAAAATAGATTATCTATTTTTTATTGACAAACATGATAATATAAAAAAGTTACAATTATCCGATCGACATAATTTTTTTTATAAATGATATATATTAAAATTTTTACAAAATAAATAGTATGACTTATCAAAACAAAACTCATGTAAATATGAAAGAAATCCAATCATTTTGCCAATGTCAAAAAAAGTCAATGCAACCTTGGATAAATATATTTTTTTATTTTTCAAAATAAAAAATATAAATCACTATGTTTGGTTTTAATTTTTAGAATTTACTGTTCAGAAAATTCTACTTTTTCATTTTTCATATTTTTTGTTTTCGCTAAATTTTTTTTTAATATTTTAAACAATTTTTAAAATTTTTAGGCACACTTAACATAAATACACTTGAAAAATATAATATTTGTAAAAAAAATCTTTAAAAAATTTACTAAATACCAAAAATATAAAAATTCAGTATATTTTTTTATATTTTTATATATTTATTAATTTTTTAAAATATTTTTTCACAAATATTTTATTATTTAAATATATCTACGTAAAGTACATTTAAAAAAATAAAAAAATTTATTTAAAATTTTAAAAATATTCATTTAAAAAAAAAAAACTCAACTTTTAAAAAACGAAATTCAAAACACTTAAACTACACACGGTGAATAATTTTTCAACATCAACGGTCTATACCTTTCAGCCGCCTCCTCGGACAATTCGCTAATTATATATTATTTTTTAATTTTATATATTTTTAAAACATGTGTATGCAATGTACCAAATCTTTTTATTTATTTTTTTATCAGTCCAAAAAATATGTAAAGTTAGCAAAGGCCACACCTACTGTATCACAAACTTATTTTTACTCCAAAATATAACATGTTTACATATAGTACCATAATTGAATTCTATGTTATATATTTTTATAATTGTATTTAGAATAAATTACATCATTAATTCCTATAATTTCAATTTGAATTTAAACCTTACAGTTTCAATATTATTGCAATGTAATCCCTTTCATTATATATTGTTAGCATTTTAAACGCAAAAATACCATATGCAAAATTTTATTATATCAGTGGTTCTTATAATTTCTTTTAATTTTACTTTGGTATCTCTAACTTTACTTTCTATTTAAAACTCTAATGACAAGTGATGAAGAGGGATCACATTATAACAAAACTAAAAGTATAGGGGTTCAAATTGAACTTACGAGGATCAAAGTGAAACTTCTCTCAAATTAGAGGGATTAACAATATAATTTACCTTTGTATTTAAAATTGCGAAATATAACAAGCTCATAGCATGATCTTTTAAAAAATAAAATGATTTTAGAGTAATTTTTCTGTCTGATTATTATACCTTTAACTTTTGAATATTGTACCTTAATTTTTATAAAATTAAAGTTTAACTATTTAAAAACATAATTCTAAAATCATTTGAAAAATCAATTTAAAAGATTCGGACTTGATGATGGGAGGAGGGTAAGGATAATATTGAACATGGTCCGGATTGGTTTAGTTTAGGACTAAATTAGGACCAAATCATTACTTACGGTTTATAAATTTTGGAACCAAATTACTAAAATGCGGTTCGATTTGGAACCATAGTTTTTAAAAATTTCATCATCATTCACAATATGATCGCAAAATATTGTTCACAACCTAAGAATTATTTAGGTGAATATTTAGAATTAAGTAGAGGGATGTATTTTATGCATATATGTTTACTAATAAGACAATTGAGAGTTTATGGTAGTTAGTAAATTATATCTATGTGTATATTTAAACAGTTCAATTTAGTTCTAAAACAGATTTGAAATTATAAAATCACGGACCAAACCATGAAATATGATTCATATATTTTAAGAATTAAGACCAAATTGTGCAGTAAGAAAATCTAATCAAATTGCATGATTTGATCTGAATGGATTAGTTTGTGATTTTTTGATTTTTATGCTCAACCCTAAGTAGGGACAAGGGGTGTTCAAATTACCTAGTGAATTGAAGAACCAAATCAAACCGACTTCTTTGGGTTGGGTTGATTTTTGAGTGGATTGATTTGGTTCTAAGTTTTCAAATCATCAAACCGATATAATTGGGTTGGTTATTAGTTTAGGCCTTGTCTAAGCCAAATCAATCCGAAAATCGAACGTATTTATATATATATATAAATTTTATTGATATTGATATATCTTCACATAATTGCTTTATTACAATAGATTTGATTATACTTAATAATTATTCACATGCAGGAATTATTAGATGAATGAAACAAGTACTATGTGAAAAATTATTAGGTGAATGAAAGAAGTATTAGAAGCTTGATTCAAATTTTATAATTGATTTAATTTGTATTGGTTATATTTAAACTTGAGTTAGATTTAATTTATATTGATTTGTATTAAATAATATTTTGCTCTTTGTTTGTGTATGTTTAAATGTTAAAAATTTGTCTATTTTAATTATTTATTATTAATTGATTTATTTATTTTTAATATAATAGAACTGTGATTTTAGCTCAAACTAATCCGAGTTATGTTTAAATTGGATTAAATTGATTTTAATGCATGATTGAATTAATTCTAAGTTTAAAAACATAAAAGTAATCATGATTAGGTTGATTTTAAATTTCAGCGGTGCTACAGACCACTAGAAATGGAGCACTAAAGCCAGCTCTAATGAGCTGGCAGTGCTGGAAATTAATAAAAAAAAAAAAAACAAAGTGTAAAATATCACATCAATTGAGGCAACAGTGTTTTTAGAGCTCTTAGAGCTCATTGTTTTAGAACTCTTAAGCAATTTTCTTTAAATTTAATGCGAAACCCACCGAACAGTACTGGGGACATAGCAAGCGGGATGTACCTTTGCATCTGAACTCAATGCGTTTATGCTGACGCACCGTGACTCACAGAGCAAACCGCGTCACTGCATAAGTGGTCAAATATATTTACGTGGCAAGAAAATTATGCTTCTCACTCATTGGGGTAATGTGTTAGGCAAGTTACGTGGCGACTGGTGTAGCGAAGGTCACTTTCGAATCATCACTGATCTATGGTTTTGTAGGTCTGTCTGTTATGGGCGGTTGACGTTTTGGCGCGTTTGAACAGTGTGAAGCACAACGAGGTTTGCTTTAGGCCTCGTTTGGGGACTTACTTTTTTAGTCAATTAGCCAAAAAGTACTAATTAGTCAAAAAGTCAACAACTTATACCAAAAAGTCAAAGATTCTCTTTTCTCTCTACTTTTTGCACATATTTTCGTAATTAGCCAAAAAAGTCATCCCAAACATACAAGTTTTTTTTAGCTACCTTTTTAGCCAAATAGCCAAAAAGTTACTAAATTAATCTGTTCCCAAACGAGGCCTTAGTTAGAAATTAATTATTAATTATTTTATATATTAAATATATAATAAAAAATATAAATAAAAACTTCATACAAAACAACAAATAAAAATAATAACAAAACCCAAAGGTCAAATTAGAACTCATAATAATTGTGGGTGTTAATTTTTTAACTACACAATCAAACAGGAAACTCAGCTGGAGAGTATTGACAGAATAGATTTAAACCCACTTGGCACATCGATTGACACTTCGACATCACCGTAGCCACGTGCTGTCATTTACAAAATACCTCCCCATAACTGCCCCATAGATTTTATTACCTCGACAACCTGAGGTGATGGAACCTACACTATCTGGCCATTCAGCATGTCGGCTACAAATTCATTCTTCTTTTCGACCGAGATCATGACTCGTTGGTTTCAAGTAACTTGGACTCAACTGGTCACTTTTATTACAGATCAAGAACCAATAATCAAGTTCTTTAAGGGTTTGAATTGTGATCGCTCCTTTAGCCGAGGTTATTGCCTCAGTATTTCAAGAATCTAAGAGTTCTAACTGCGCATGAGCTATCACGCACAGTCATTTCAACCGTTTTCCTCCATGTGTCATGTGTCCTTACTGGCTCGTACCTGGCAAGCGCCATTAGTTCACGTCGATTCTGTCACACACCGCCTGACACAGGCACGTTGCCCAAGGCTTGCCATCTTTTCGAATTTTAGCAAAACTCTTTCCCTCTCTCTTCGTCTTCTCACTTTTGCAAATCCAATTTCTCTCTCTTCTCAAAGTTTCTCTCTCTAAGAGACTGTCATTTTCGTGTTTTCAAGCTCTTGCAACTGCCTCATTCACCACTTCCGGCGAACTTTCAATTGTCATAATCCGTTCAACGTCATCGGCTGATTCCGGCCAACACGAGTCTGGTGACCATCTCATCGGCTCCAATCTGTGAGTACTTGATTTCTTCCGTTCTTTACTGTTTTTTCATTATATTCCTCTCTTGAATAATCTGCATTTATGCTTAACTCTTCTTAATACATCCGCTCTCGTATTCTTAATCATGTATCCTGCGTTGATTTGTTTGATATTCGTCATGTTCTTGATTTTCTATTATGCTCTGGTTTGAATTTTCTTCATGCCTTATGCACACCTTCACACACTAGCTCACTCTTTATCCTTGTAGTGCTTTGAATTTGCCCATGTGTCCCTGAATCATTGTTTCACACTATTGCATCTGTCATGTTATAGCTTTTCTATGCCTCCGCTTTGTTTAGACTTTGAATCTTGTTTTCTCTGTTTTCTTTATCTATTTTCTAGATTCTTGCCTTTGCATCTCATTTATCTTCATAGTTTTAGGCTTGCGATTTGCTAGAAATCACATCCCTAGGAGAAGTGAAACAAGAACTCCCCTAGATCTTTACCACCCTCATCCTACTGTTCAACTAGGGTTTTGCCGAGGTCTTTTACCCACATCAACCTTTTTTCTCTAAAATTTTCCACCAATTACCTTAAGCCGGTATCATGGGGATGTTCAGGTGGAAGGTAGACACCCCTGCTAAGCTAGAATACTTTAGGCAAGAGTTCTCTATTCTAGCCGATGTTAAACTCTGGTTGGCTGGAAAGGAGGACTCTATCATGCCTGGGGAGGATTACATGTCCTTTCCAGTAGTCTCTATTATTGAGGACGAAATCAGGTTTTCCCTTGACATCCTCTTTTGGGGAAGTCCTCAATTACTATAAGCTCAATCCCATGCAACTGGCCATAAACTCCTTTAGGATCATCAATGGCATTGTCGAGCTGGCATGCCGGCAGAATGCTAGAATTACCCTATCTGACATCTAGTACTGCTATACTATGTGTAGCCTCAAGACTAAAAATGGCTACACATACTACCTCAAGCCGCGATCTACACAGTACAAGTTAATAGCCAACATTCCAAACTCCAATAAGGGCGTAGGAGACGATTACTTGATTATCTCGGGCAATTGGGAGTTTGCGCCAGATGATGAGCTCCATCTTTTCCCCTTGTGCCTTGAAGTCTTTAGGGATGATAAGGGTAAGGACTTAGTCCCTCCCAAAGTCCCTTTTCTACCTCATTCAGCAATCTTTCTGTTTATCTGTTCTAATGTTCTGTTTGTCTTTGTAACCCTTCCTCAGCCAGAAAAGAACTTTCGCTAGTCCTATGTGTCGAGCAAAGACTTGGTTCACCTTCTCGGCTTACCAATTGAAGTACAAAAGGCTCTAATCCTTCTTAACTACATATTGACGTACCGGAGCCCTCTGCTTGACGTCCCAAAACAAAGCAGAACTCCTCCATCTCCTACAACTCTCCCAGCCTCCTCATCAACAAGGCCAAACTAGGCCTCTACATCTTATCCAATAGACTAGCCACTCACTTCTACCCCCCAATTGATTCCTCCATCTCAGCACCAGCGCTGACGACGAGCTCCTCCGAATGCTCCTGCCGGAAGAACTCGCAGCTACAAGCGCCGAAGTTCAGTTTCCTTGGCCACAGACCCCTCTGACCCTCCTATTGCGATTTATTTCGGCCCCAGAGTCATCATTACTGCTACTGCCGATGAAATGGGTAGTAACAAAATTGTTCCAGAGGACCTTCTCGCCGATATGTCTGGCATCGTGTCGGTCCATTCTTCTTCCCCTTCTCAAACCCAACCTAAGCCCAAAGTCAAAAGGGTGAAAAGGGCTAAAGTAAAAGCCACTGTCATAGAAGTTGATTTAGAGGATACCGTGCCAATCTCTAAGTTGGCTGAAATCGAGAAACGTTTAACCGTAGTTGAGAAGAGGCCTGCCGAGGGCGGGTCATCCAACGAACCTTCATAAAAAAAGCCAAGGTCGGAGGGCACAGCTCAACCTGGCATTTTTCATGTCGACGCGCCCTGGGCCCCGGCAGTCATGGTCGGAGACCGACCTTTGCTAACTAGGATAGTGCGCTTAACAATATGGAAGTCGGTGCCGCCCTCTCTACCGCTGTTCTCTTGCAGGCCGACATCAACCTAATGGCTAAGCTTACTGAGTATGAGAACTACACATTGATGATCCAACATTGCGTTTTGGTAAGTTTGCACGCTTTTATTTTTTTGCTCAATTTCCAATTTGGTTTTTTATACTTAACCAAAATTTCTCTAACTTCCTTCTCAAGGTCACTCATTTGTAGTCAAAGCCGAGGAGTTTAAGAAGGAATTGACCAAAAAGACTAAGGAGGTAGCCAAGCCCCTTTCTTCGCTGAATTAGACCGAGGCTCGCATCCAAGTTTGCTGGACCAAACCAAGGCTGCCCAGGCAGCCTAAAGCAAAGCCGAGGATCGTGCTGAAGCGGTGAAAAATGTTGTTGAAGTCACTAAGGCCGAATTAAAAAAAGCCATGAAGAATACGACCTAGGCCCAGAACGAGCTTCAGATGGTGCTTGCCACAAAAAAGGCTGAAATCAAAGTGGTCGACGAGAAGGCCTATACGGAAAGGGCGATCGACGTCCGTGATGCCTATAAGAAGTAGCTCAATTTGGTGTGCAACAAGGGGTTCACTAGGAATGGCAATGAGCCGGGGCGGGGCCGGGGATCACACTCCCCGTCCTTGATCCTCGATGGTAAAAATTCCCTCGTCCCCGGCCCCGATCCCCAATGGGGAACCTATCATCGTTACCGTGCCCGTCCTCGTCCCCATTCCCTAACGGGGATCGGATTTTCCCGACCTCGAAAATTCCCTAGCCCCCCCCAAAAAAAAAATAGAAGCAACATCAACACAGATCTAAGACTGAGATCTCATCATCAATATCATCAACAATCAACAAAATCATCAATAGATCTCAGATATGATATCTGTGTATTTGAGTGTGTCACAGAGAGAGAGAGAGAGAGAGAGAGAGAGAGAGAGAGGACAACGGAGGCGATGGAACTACGATGAACGACAGAGAAGATTGGTGCGATGGACCACGGAGTAGATGGAGTGGCGGTGCGAGGTAGACAGAGGTGGAGGAGAGGTGCGAGAGTGACGAGGTGGACAAAGGTGGACAGAGGTGGAGAGTCGACGAAGGTGAAGTAGCAGTGCGAGCTGGACGGCGGTGGTGAAGGATCTGGATGAGAGATGCGGTCGTGGTAGTGGTGGTGCGAACTAGACAGCGATGGTGGTGGATCTGAGAGAGAGAGAAAAGTCAGTGAGTGAAGGAGAGAGAGATGAGAGACACGGCTGTGAGAGAGAGAGAGAGAGATAAGTGAAAGTGAGATGAGGGTTTGGTTTATATATATATGTATATAGGGGTAAAATAGTAATTTCACATCGGGGATAAACGGGGCCGGGTACAAGGCTGGGACACTTATTTCCGTCCCCGGCCCGAAACTGTTCAGGGATTGATTTTTGAATACCATCCCCATCCCGTCGAGGGTATTTTCTGGGGAAAACCCGCTCAATTCAGGGTCGGGGGGGTCGGGTCTCCATCGGGCAGGGTTCAAATTACCATCCCTAGGGTACACCCTTGGTTGGATGGCGGCTCTGAAGGAGTTGGCCATCCCTGAGGACTTGCCCTTTCGCGAGGTCAGCCGACTTGCTATGCTATTCCTTTATACTCTAAGCCAATCCGAGAACGAGACTGAGGGGAAAAAGATGCTGAAACTGACAAGTCTGAGGACGCAGTCGCCGAGGTCGATGCCGAAGAAGCTGAAGCTGCTGGGACCAAATCCCTAACTCTGAATGATCAAGTCTTGGACTTGACTCAGGATGATGAGAAAAATGAGCTCCCTAAAGATATCTCTGCCCAGAAGGCTCCCCAAGAGGCCGAGATCCAGTTTGCCGAGAAGAGTCTTGACCATACCCTACTCAAGATCGATGCCGAGATTGAAGCTAAAAAATCTGCCCAGCTGGCTACCGAGGCTGAAACAACTCCAGTTGCCGAGGCATGGCAGTCTGAGGAAAACATTTAGAGACCCATGTACTTAGGGTTGTTTCTTTACTTTTTTTGTACTTTCTTTGAACTTGTTTGCTTTAGTAATTACAATCTTTTTGCTTTTGTTGGGCCGAAGTGCCATCTTTGTAACTGGAAAAGATATCTTCTATGTTACGCCAATGTGCCTTTTTCTATGACTTGAACAACTTGCTCTATGAATACAAATTCCTTTTTTTTTTCTATTGCATGTTTGTCTCTTTGTGCTTGATCTACCTTTGTTGTCTTGTATGTTCCCATACTTAGAATTTTTCTGATCGTTCCAAGTTTGGCAACTTGGCTCCTTATCTCGGGTCCCTAGACCTTGGATAAATTCACATCTCGGAGTTGAACATACTAATCACCTTGGATAACAACTATTACTAGTTATCTTGGCCAAACAACACTTAAAAATATGTCATCGAATTTTTACAAGTGCTGTTTCTTCACTTGTACTTACTGTCTTTTGTCAAGACTTCACCCTTCTAACCCTTCCAAGCTTGACAATCTGGTTGGCTATCTTGGGTAACAAATACATCGGGTAACCCTTCATCTGGTTATCTCGGCTGACGCCAACTTGTAAAAGTTTTCAAAAATTTTAACAAGTGCCAAGTCCATTCCTCATTCCTTCATGCTCCCTGCCCCCTGATGTGAACCTAAGTATCACTCATGTTCATATTAAGAATGTATCTTCGATTTTTGCCAAAATTTGATTCGGACAATTCTTAGCCAAGGTTTTCTACCTCAGTGTTACTGTCAATCTGACCAGATCAAACTTAGTTCAACTCTGCCGTCATGGCAAGTATAAGTTATTTGTCATGTTCACCATGGCAATATCACCAACTTAGTTCAACTTTACCAACATGGCAAGTTGAGTTCAACTCTACCATGTGGCAAGTCTAAGTTACTCGTCACGTTTCATATTGAAACATCGTTAACTTAGTTCAACTTTACCATATGGCAAGTCTATGTTATTCGTCATGTTCATCATGGGAACATCGTCATAAGACTGTTCAGTCCTATCGCACAAGTTTTCAACAATAATTCATAAAAACAAAATCAAGCTAGCATTTTATTAAAACCTCGGCTAATAGACTATTACATAGCAAGAACTGAAAAAAAAGAAAAAGAAAAAGAAAAAATTAATGGAAGAAAAACTTCAAATTGCAAGTGTTCCAGGGTCTTGGCAACTCTTTGCCATCAGTGTCTTCAAGCCGATATGCCCTATTACCGGCAAGTGAGATGATCCGATATGGTCTTTCCTAGTTTGAGCCAAGCTTGCCCTCATTGGGATCCTTCTTATTGCAGATAACTTTTCGAAGGACCAGGTCCCCGACCTGAAAGTTCCTTAGATTGACCTTCTTATTGTAAGCCCTAGCAAACTACTGTTGATATGCCCCCAGCCGAATTGCTGCTCTCTATTCTTTCTTCCAATAGATCCAGATCTCGGGCAAGGAATGCCTCGTTGGTCCTATTCTCCACTCCCTGGGTTCTGATTCCAGGGATGCCAATCTCCAGTGGGATGACTGCTTTAGTGCCATATGCCATGGCAAAACGAGACTCTCCAGTTGATCTTCTCGCCATAGTCTGATATGCCCATAGCACTTTGGGCAATTCTTCTATCCACTTTTCCTTGGCTTCCAGCCTCTTCTTGATCCCATCCAAGATGGTCTTTTTGGATGCTTCTGCTTGACATTGCTCTGGGGGAAGCTGGGGGTAGAATAATAGTTTTTGATCTTATATTTTGCACAGAAGCTTTTGATCAACTTACTGTCAAACTAGGTGCCATTGTCGCCCACAATGGCTCTTGAAATCCCAAACCTGGTGATTATGTTCTTCCAGATGAAATTCTTCACATCCACATCTCGGATTTTGGCCAAGAGTTTAGCCTCCACCAACTTCGTAAAGTAGTTTGTGGCTACGAGTAAGAACTTTCTCTATCCAGTTGCTTGGGGCAATTGCCCAACAAGATCCATGTCCTAATGGGAAAATGGCCAGGGACTGGATACTAGATTCAAGTCTGCAACTGGTTGGTGTATCAAAGGTACGAACCTTTGACATTTCTCACATTTCCTCACATAGGCTTCAGCATCTTTCTGCATATAAGGCCACCAGTACCCCTGAGTTATGACCCTGTGAGCAAGTGATCTGCCCCCTGCATGGCTTCCACATATACCTTCATGGATCTCATACAAAAAATCCTCAACCTAAGATGGATGCACACATTTCAGAAGGGGCCTAGTGAAGGACCTTCTGTAGAGATGGTCTTCTGTTGACAGGCAGAACCTGGCTGACTTCAATTTGATTTTGTGTGCTTTTTTTTTTTTTTTTTTTTTGTCTGCTGACAGCCTGCTATCTCTGAAAAACACAACTATGGCATCCATCCAGCTTGACCCATCTCTACACACATTGCTTCGTATTCTGTAATAAGGGGTTCTATACTTGGGCTTGACAGATAATCTACCATTATTGTCCTATCCTCACCTGATTTCATCGTGCTAACTAGGTTAGCCAAGGCATCGGCATGACTATTATCATCTCGGCTAACTTGCTGTAGTTGGCAATTCTTGAACACTATTAGCAGTTTGACAACCTCCTTGACATAGGCCATCATCTTTTCATCTCGGGCTGCGTACTTGCCCGTTGCTTGACATAGGCCATCATTCTTTCATCTCTGCCTTGGGCCCAATTCTTTCATATTAAACTACCTCGGGCCCAATCATCGTACCAAATGGCCTCTGGCCCAATCATATCAAACGGCCTCTGGCCCATTATTTTCATATTCATATATATGCGCATTTTACGTTCGTAATCATATTCAAACGGTCTCAGGCCCAATGCATTTGTATTTAGACGTCCTTAGGCCCATTTATATCCTTATCAAATATATCAAATGGCCTCAAGCCCAAGTATGACAAACGGCCTCGAGCCCAATTCATGTTCTTCATAGACCTTATACAAAAAAATTGGCATAAGACATACTCATTCATAATTCAGACCAACAAATCCATGAAGTTTATACGGAAGTAGCTGTTGGAAAGTAACATACTTCAAAATATCTTTACTAAAATATTATCACAGTGTTCCATCGATGGATTTGCCTTCATGCTTGACCCTAAAAGCTTCAACCCTTCCAATTATGGCTAATTCTTGAGCCTAGCTTCCAAATTCCTAAGCTTTTAGTTCAAACCTCCAATTTTGTGCTCCCTCTCTCTCTACAATCGTCTCTTTCTCTACAATCGTCTCTCTCTCTCTCTCTCTAGAGTGTATTTCCAGCAAAGTTATGGAAATGAGCTCAAAATAAAATGAGTATAAGTGTAATTAAGCTCTTGTATATGCTTGCCTAATCAAACTTGATTAAGGCTAATTAATTGTACTTAATTCAATCAGTTTAATCTAATTATTTTGATCCGAATCAATTTTTAATTAAATCTCACCGTAGGCTCTAAAAATCATGCTAATAGCAAAAATATGGTCAATTGCAGTTTTTGTCGCCTTTACGGCCTTTAATTTGATCTTACAGTAGAAAGTCGAATAGATTTTCCTACGGTGAACAAATAGAAATTCAAAACCACATATAAGCATATAATTGACACTCAAAATCATGTTAGGCACATAATCACACTCACAATTAAGATTAATTAACATAACACAAAATAGGGTTATTACAATCTTTCCCTATTTAGGAAGTTTGGTCCTTCAAACTTACTTTACCGCCGTCCGGAAACAAATGTGGGTAGCATAGCCGCATCTCGTCTTCCTTTTTCCCACGTAGCGTCCTTCCTATAGTGTTCTTTCCATTCTACTTTTACCATTGAGATGGACTTGTTCCTCAACTGTTTCACTTGCCGGTTAATGATTCATTTTGGCCATTCCTCGTATTCCATATTCTCATCAAGTGCTATCCAGTGGTAATCAATCACATGAAATGGGTCTCGGAGGTAACCTCTCAACATCTTTACGTGGAATACATTGTGCATTTGTTTGAATTCTGGTGGCAAAGCAACTCTATAAGTGACTGGGCTAAGCCTTTCTAGAATTTGAAATGGCCCAATGTAACGGGGTGTCAATTTACCTTTCTTACCAAATCTTAACTGGCTTTTCATTGGAATCACACGAATAAATACATGATCGCTAACCACATACTCAAGAGGTCTTCTTCGAATATCCGCATAATTCTTTTTCCAACACTGTGCTATCTTGAGCCTTTGTTGGATGATTTTAATTTTCTCAGAAGTATCTTGTACAATTTCGGGTCCAAGTAGAGCCCTATCCTCGACTTCCGTCCAACAAATGGGCGATCTACATTTTTTTCCATACAAAGCTTCGTATGGTGCCATACCGAGCTTCGTATGGTGCCATATCAATGCTGGAGTGAAAATTGTAATTGTATGCAAATTCAACTAGTGGCAAATAAACCTCCCAGCTCCCTTGAAAATCTAAAGAACACATTCTGAGCATGTCTTCCAAAGTCTGTATGGTCCGTTCCAATTGCCCGTCTATTTGTGGATGAAACGTGGTACTGAATCTCAGTTCCGTTCCTATTGCTATTTGCAGGCTTTTCCACAATCTAGATACAAATTTCGGATCTCTATCCAGTACAATAGATACTAGAACTCCATGTAAACGTACAATCTCATCAACATATATAGTGGCTAATCTATAAGCATCAAAAGTAGTTTTCACAGGCTGAAAATGTGCAGATTTGGTCAGTCTATCAACTATAACCCAAATAGAATCCATAACTCTGGGAGTCCGAGGTAGGCCAACAACAAAGTCTATGGTTACATGCTCCCACTTCCATTCTGGAATAGGGAGAGATTGAAGTAGACCGCCTGGTTTCTGATGTTCAGCTTTAACTTGCTAACATTGTAGGCACTTGGACACATACTCTGCGATCTCCTTCTTCATTTTGGGCCACAAATAGCTTTGTTTCAAGTCCGATACATCTTGTTATTACCCGGATGCATGGCAAACATCGACTTGTAAGCTTCATCTAGGATTCTTTTCTTTAATTCAGGAATGTTTGGAACACAGAATCAGTTTTGAAATCTCAACACTTCATTATCAATGCTAAATTCTAGTTTTGGATGTGCTTCAAACTCATCAATTATTTTCTTGAGGAATTCATCCTCTCTTTGCCTTTGCTTGACTTCATTAACTATCGTTGGCTCAGCTGAAATAGCAGCTATCAACCCCGCTTGTTCATGTTACACAACTTCAATCTCGGTTTTCTCCAAATCTTGCAAGATTTCTCTTTGTTCAGTGAGTAGACAAGCTAAGTTCCCCGTTGATTTTCTGCTTAATGCATTGGCAACTGTATTGGCTTTTCCCGGGTGATATTGAATCTGTAGATCATAATCTTTTATTAACTCAAGCCATCTTCTCTGTTGCATATTCAGCTCTTTTTGAGTAAAGAAATGTCTTAGGCTTTTGTGATCAGTATAGACTTCGCATTTCTCCCTATACAGGTAATGCCGCCAAATTTTTAAGGCAAACACAACTGCGGCTAACTCTAAATCATGTGTTAGGTAGTTCTTTTCATGCGGTCTCAACTGTAGGGAGGCATAAGCAATCACCTTTCCGTTCTACATTAATACACAGCCCAAACCTTTATAAGAAACATCACAAAAAATCACAAAGTTTTCCGTACCTGTGGGCAATGTCAACACTGGTGCAGTAGTCAATCTCATTTTCAATTCTTGGAAGGCAAACTCTCTTTCAACAGTCCATTCAAACGGTTGTCCTTTGCGTGTGAGTTGAGTAAGAGGTATGGCTATCTTCGAAAAATATTTCATAAACCGTCTGTAGTACCCGACTAAACCTATAAAACTGTGGACTTCCGTTATATTTGTTGGGGTAGGCCAGTTCACAATTGCCTTTATCTTCTGTGGGTCTACTGAAATCCCCTCTTTGTTGATCACATGCCCTAAGAAAACAACCTCATCTAGCCAAAATTCACACTTCTTTAGTTTAGCAAATAATTTCTTTTCTCTGAGAGTTTCCAAAACAGTTCTCAATTGTTGTTCATGATCAGTTCTACTTTTTGAGTATATCAAGATATCATCAATAAAAACCACAACAAATTTATCAAGGTAAGGCTTAAATAGTCGATTCATAAGATCTATAAATGCCGCAGGGGCATTAGTCACTCCAAATGGCATAACATTAATAGTAAACTTTATCTCCCTGTCAACCAATTCTCCTGGTAATTCATCTGGGAACACATATGGATACTCTCTAACAATAAGGATACTTGTAATAACCCTCACCACTGATTACTGGTTAACCACTGATTACTGCTAAATTGAAACTGATTATGATAAGTAATTAAATCGACTGAAATACTGAACTGACTGATTGAATGTACTAGTTTAAATGTATTTCTATCTGTTTGACTGTTAAATTATCTGTCCATGTTTTATACTTTAAATTGCAAATTGAAGGCCTTATCGGCGGCCGAACTGGAAGTTGATCAGTGTTTTATGCTAATTGAGATTTATATGATTTTATGATGTATTTATCTGAAATGTGATTTGGTATGATTAAATTAGATTACATATTGATAAATTGCACTAATTGGCTTAATTCACCAAAATGACACACTAGTGGCCCACTATCTAAACATATTTGAGCCTTATTACATTCAAACAAAACATTTCGTCAGCCAATTTCCTTGTTATTGCCGACTAGAGAGAGAGAGAGTTAGGAGAAAACCTTGTGTTCTTCAAAGAATTGCTTGAAATTTAGAAGGATTGAAGGAGTCTTGCATAATTGAGCTTGTACATCTTGTATTCAAGACCTAAGGTAGGACATTCAACCTTTTATTGTTGTATTCAAGTCATATGTTGCATGGTTTATGGAAGTCTAGGGATTAAGGTCATGAATTAGCTTAATTTGATGAGTTAAAGCTTGAATCATGCATGCATGCTTATATCCTAGCACTTTGAGGTTGGTTACATGGAATTTGGTACATGCATGTTCATATTATTGGTATAGTCCATGATTTCATCATGTTTTGGAGAAATTGGCTCATTTGAGCATGTATTTGAAGCTTGAGTTGTTTAAAAATCCATGCATGTTATGTTCTACATCATGTTCATGAAGTTGGTTTGAAATTGGATTTAATTGATCTTCCTTTGGGGCTTTGATTTTACAGTTGATCCTTGAAACATGTAATATTATGAGTTTTGAAGCATTTTCCAGAAAATTAGCCCAAAAAGGTTGGATTTGATACATTTGAAGTTGATTTTGAGCTTGAGGTTCAAATCTGGGAATTCCAGATTTTGAACTCACGCTCGAGCGGGGTGACTGGCGCTCGAGTGTGAAAATCGTGCTCTCAGCATTTTGTTGTGTTTTGCGGTACGCTCGAGCGGGGTAATTTACACTTGAGCGGGGCCTTGTGTCACACGCTCGAGCGGGTGTCGAGCGCCCATCGAGCGTGATTTTCACACATCTAGTACTTTTGCCATGTTTTGCAGTACGTTCGAGCGTGGGAAGTGACGCTCGAGCGGGGAACCTTTGTCTGCATGTACGCTCGAGCGGGACCTTATTCTTCTGAAAATTCTGAAAAATGTTTTTAAAGTGCATCTTTGCATCCTCTTTCCATCCTAGGCATTCCTAGGGCATGTTTAAGGCATCTTAAAGAGGATATTGATGTGGAACCACACCGAAGCAAATTAGGGACTAAGTTATTATTTCCCTAATTGTGTAGCTTAGTGTGTGTTCGTTCTGTAACTGTGTAGGGTTGGCATCCGGAGACGCGTACTAGCTTATCTGTAGCCCAGAACTCTGTGAGTAACAACTGTGTAAATATATGTTCAAATATGAATATCTTCCGAATGGTTAAACTGTACTGTTTCTGAATTGATACTGTTAACTGAATAAATGTATGTCCTCTATTCTGAACTGTATTGTGGCATCTATAGCAACTACTGTTACTGTTACTGCTACTGTTACAGAGATCTCTGTTAGTTCCTATCTTGGAACTTCTGTTTACTGTTATGATGGCCATCATTGACTGCTCGGTCTTTCAAGACCTACTGTTTACTGTACTGTTCTGCTAATGGATGTACCATATATGACTGTTATGACTGAATGACTGATATACTAAATCAATTGACTGTTTTCAATACTGAAAGGACATTCATTCTTAACCTCTTTACGCATTATGTTATTCATTGGGCTTTAGCTCACTGCTCATATATATATGTAGGTGTTCAGGCACCGGACCGCTGCTAGGGACGTCAGGCTAGCACTGTTTTGTCAAGCCAACCTTTGTGCCTCACCTCGAGGTTCCATTACTGTTCAAGCCAAGGCTATGGGGTGTTTTAGATTCCCCTTTTTGTTTGTGTCCTGTATAGACTGAGTGAGACTTGTACTGTACTGAATGTTTCTGTATATGTTGTAATACTGTTCTGTTTCCGAATGTGCATATATATGAAAAGTCTTTTCGCATACAGACTGACACAGCTCATTGGACATTGTTTAATTACTATTTTGGCTTCCGCCATGCCCCTATACTCTGTAATATTGTCTTACCGTTAAGCAGGCCTTCGATAATCACGGATTACTGGCCGGTTACGGTGCTAAACCCATAGGGGCGAGTTTGGGTTGTGACAATACTGTTCAATTCAACATTCATTGATTGTTCAGACAATACAATACACAAGTAACCCTGGCACATTTTCCTGATCAATTTACATGCTTTCATTGCAGATATCAAATAAGGTGGAGGCACTACCCCATTACCCACAAACATAATTTCTTCCTGCCCTGGTGGTCAAAATACAACTTGTTTTGTTACACAATCGATGGTGGCACAGTAGTTAGATAACCAGTCCATACCCAGAATTACATCAAAATGTCTAAAGTCCAAGGGTAACAAATCTACTTACAAGGTAGCATTCTCAATACGCATATCACAAAATCGACATACAGATGTACACAACACAAATTTCCCAGATGGAGAAGATACACATAACAAATATAGCAATGATTCTAGAGGTCTACTCAATCTAGATGCAAATACATATGTTACAAAGGAGTGTGTTGATCCAGAGTCAATTAACACAAAAGCATCCTGATTATATATAGAGATAGTACCTGAGACGACGACTTCTGCATTCTGTGTATCGCCCGGAACGAGTGCAAAGACTTTCCCATGCCTCACGGTGTCTCTAGTAGTAGTAGGCCCTGTAGTGTTTCCCGGTTTTGGAATCAATCCAGTTGAGCTAGCAGCTAATTTCCCATTGTTTTTATTACAATTCCTGGCCATATGCCTTGTTTTACCACACTTAAAGCAGGCCCCTGAAACACAGTAGCAAACCCCGCAGTGTCTTTTACTGCATTGGCTACATATTGGAGATGTATCTCTGGAAGAGTTTGAAGTGCTTGAGGAGCTCGTATTCTACTTCTTTGAAAGTCTTTTCTTTGAAAAGAAGCCTTGCCTTTTACTTTTCCAATCAGTTGATGGTTTATTTTGCCTGGCTATTTTAGCTTTTGATATTATAGCCCGATCTAGCACATCAATATAGGTTTCTAGCTTTAGTACATTTACCTTCTCTAAGATATCATCTCGAAGACCATCCTCAAACTTTCTCGCTTTCTTATAGTCAATGTCAACCATCTACAGCGCAAATCTAGTCAATTAAGTGAACTTGGCCTCGTACTCAGCTATTGTCATGTTGCCTTGCTTAAGTTCCGTGAACTTTGACACTTTCCTATCACGAACACATTGTGAAAAGTATTTATCGTAGAAAATCTCTAAAAACCGTGCCCAACCAATATCTTTATAGTTCTCATGCATCAACATCCACCACTTTTTCGCTTCATTTTCTAGTGTAAAGGTGGCTAGCAACACCTTCTGTGTTTCTAGACAAGGAAACACTTCAAACAACTTCTCTATGACAAGGACCCACGCTTCAGCCTTCAATGGATCCAATCCTCCATGGAACTGTGGCGGTTTCATTTTCTTAAACTCTTTGGTGAGAGCTATGGTTCGGTCATCATTTTGCAAGTAGTGTACAGGCTGTACTGGAGGTGGAGACAGAGGGTGTGGTTGTTGTCATTGTTGCTGCCACTGTTGTTGTTGCCTCAATATTTCTGCCATATCCTGTATTAATCTTTCCATCCTATCCATTCTGGCAGTGGAGGACTCCTCTAATTTATCAGCTTTTGTTCTTACCATTATCTGATTAAACTTGCATTATTCTTTATACAAAAAATGTACACAAGTATGCATATACATATTCAAGTAAATCACAAGGCATATAGCACACAGCCATTCGTTTCAAGATACATAAGTTTATTCTCAATGCCTTCGAGTTCATACATATCGCCTGAATGCATCCTAGATCTTTTCTAGATGCGCTATTGCTCCTTTGAACAAGTGTGTGAGTTATCAACTCGTACTCTGATACCACTCTGTCATGACCCGAACCCGCCCCTGTAGTTTAAGGTCATAATCGGCCAGTAATCATAAAATTACCTACGGCCTCAGACAAAATCAAATACACATTATAATAGAAAAAGGGCCAAATGGAAGCAGTTCTAAAAATTTTGTCCGTTGAGTTGTGCTTTCATGGCATGCCAAAACAATTTCCACATATGTCATAATAACTCACACCAAAAACCAAAATATACATCTTGTTCATCCAAGATCATACAAACATATGGCTAGCTGAGCAGAAAGTCCATATACATAGGTGATCCAACAAATCCACCAAAATAGCAAAAATGGGGTAAATCAAAAGAACAAAACAAAGTCTTGTGCGTGAGACATTCAGGCTAACTCCACAAAAACTTGGATTCCTCTCACATTCTTCACTGAGGCTGAGATTGGACATCTCTTTGCTCACCTACAAACATATAAATAAGAGTGAGCGAAAGCCTAATGAATAATACCAAAGTAAAGATGATATATGAATGAAATTCTCTAATAGGTATCATCCTTGTCAAACACAACAAATGGTCTTAGGCCCATTCATATTCTTATCAAATGTGTCAAACGGCCTCAAGCCCAAACATATCAAACATCCTTTGGCCCATTATATCAAACGGCCTCGGGCACAATTCATTCATATCAAATGGCCTCGGGCCCAATCATCATACCAAATGGCCTCTGGACCAATCATATCAAACGGCATCTGGCCCATTATTTTCATATTCATGTATATGCGCATTTCACGTTCGTGATCATATTCAAACGGCCTCAGGCCCAATGCATTTGTATTCAAACGGCCTTAGGCCCATTTATATCCTGATCAAATATATCAAACGGCCTCAGGCTCAAGTATGACAATGACCTTGAGCCCAATTCATGTTCTTCATAGACCTTATACAAAAAAATTGGCATAAGGCATACTCATTCATAATTCAAACCAACAAATCCATGAAGTTTATACGGAAGTAGCAGTCGAAAAGTAACATACTTGAAAATACTCACAGTGTTCTATCGATGGATTTGCCCTCGTGCTTGACCCTAGAAGCTTCAACCCTTCAAATTATGGCTAATTCTTGAACTTAGCTTCCAAATTTCCAAGCTTTTAGTTCAAACCTCCAATTTTGTGATCCCTCTCTCTCTACAATCATCTCTCTCTCTAGAGTGTATTTCCAGCAAAGTTATGGAAACAAGGTCAAAAGAAACTGAGTATAAGTGTAATTAAGCTCTTATATATGCTTGCCTAATCAAACTTGATTAAGGCTAATTAATTGAGTTTAATCTAATTATTTTGATCTGAATCAATTTTTAATTAAATCTAACCGTAGGTTCTAAAAATCATTCTAATCGCAAAAATACAGTCAATTTCAGTTTCTGTCACCTTTACAACCTTTAATTTGATCTTACAGCAGAAAGTCAAATAGATTTTCCTACGGTGAACAGATAGAAATTCAAAACCACATATAAGCATATAATTGACACTCAAAATCATGTCAGGTACATAATCACACTCACAATTAAGATTAATTAACATAACACAAAATAGTGTTATCACATGCCGTTCTTCTTTTTTACTACCATTGTGTTGGACAGCTAGGTAGGGTAGTTCACCTCCTAGATGGCTTGGGCTTCCAACAGCTCTTCTACCTCCTCATTGACTGCCTCCACATGTACAAATGTTGGCCTTCTTGCTCACTATATGACAGGTTTAGCCGACCTGTCCACATTGAGCCTATGATAAGTGACCTTGGGGTCAATGCCAAGCATCTCATAGGGTGTCCAGGAAAACACTTTTATGTTTGCTCGCAAGAAAGTCTGCAACTCATTTTTGTCTTCCTCGGCTAAGCCTAAGTCGAGAAGGAAGAAGCGTTATTCGTCACCTTCTTGAACCAGAATCTTCTTCAATGGTTCTTCACTCTTATCGGTTGGTTCTTTGCCGACATCATCTAGGACCTCTATGTCCTCGTCTTCGATTTCCACTGTCTTTGTTTCTTGTATGTTGTAGGTGAACTTCATTGCTGCCATGGAGTAATTTTTTGCCTAACCTGGTCCCCTCTGACCTCCTTAATCCCTTGTTCAGTTGGGAATCGTAAGAACTAGAGCAGCGTTGAGGGAATAACCCTCATTACATGCAACAATGGTCTTCCCAAAATAACATTGTAAGGGGAAGAAGTGTCAATTACTGTAAACTCCGTACTTAGTTTCTTGGTGCCTGCCTACACGTCCAAATTCGTGGCTCCGAGAGGCCATGTCGGTGTCCCGTTGAATCCAACCATCGAGCTGTCAGATTGTTCTATAACGTCTGGGTAAAGGCCAAGCTCCTTGTAACATCTAACATACCTAATGTCACAAGAACTGCCTTGATCAACTAGTATGCACCTCACCTGGCATTCTCTAATCTTCAGAGTTATCACCAAGACATCGTTGTGTGGATGCTGCTCCATATCCAAGTCTGCCTCTTTAAAGGACACCATTGGTTCCTAGTATTCACTTGTCTTGGGCTTCTTTGGCTAGACCTGATATACATGCTGGGTCTCCCATCGTACATCATTCTCATTGACCTTCGAGTGAATCACATTGATCACCCGAGGTCTATCTACTTGCTGTGGTGGAGGTGGTAAAGGTGGTGTTGTTGGTGCCTGGGGAAGCCTTGCAAGCTCTTCCCTTGTCCTGGCTTCATCTACTTGGTCTCTCAGGTGACCCTGTCTGACCAGATCCTCCAAGTGCATTTTTAGATCCCTACATCCTTGCATTAAGTGCCTATCCTTATTGTGGTAAGAAAAATGCTTCCCAATGCTCCTTCTTATAAACTCGCCAGGGATCTTCTCCGGCGCTCTTTAATATGGCTTGTTCCTGATCCTTTCCAGAACTTTGCAGATCGGGATCCTGAACATGGTGGTCACTGCCTATGCATCCCTCAACCCTGTTTCCTACCTGTTAACACTAGCGTTACCTAAGCCTTGCTTTAGCGAGCCATTTCTCTTTTCCTACTTTGGTGTCTTCATTCCTTATGTGTCTTTCTCTACTCTTGGCATACTTCTCAATCCGTGCCATGAGCTTCTCCATACTCTTTGGTAGGGTTTTCGCAAGTGATTTCCGAAGCGGGCATTCATCATCTTGGCCGTTCTTAAAAGATATGACCGCTAGCTCCTGGTTACAAGCCGAAATTCGGATGAACACCTCATAATATCTCTTGGTGTAAGCCGTGAGGCTTTGACCATCGCTAATGTTCAAAGCCAGCAGGGAATCTACCATTAGTGGCTACAACTTGTTCGTAACAAACCTGGCCACAAACATCTCGACCAGGCCTTTCCAACTCTTCACAATTCCTTTCGGTAACTTATAGAACCAATCAGATGCTATCTCCTAAAAGGATAAGGGGAATACCTTGCACAACAACTGTTCATTCCCGCTTCACAAAGCCATTGAATTTAAATACAAGTCGGTATGAAAGCTTGGATCAGACTTACCGTCATAAATCTGGAACCTCGGCATGTTGAATCTTTTCGGGGCTTCAAACATGTCTAATTCCACAGAGAATGGCATCCTCGGCTTGACGGGGGAGGTGATCTCAGCGTTCATTTTCTTTCTGTGGAGGTAATCCCTCAGCTCCTTATTCGTTCGACTATCAATAGATTTTAGTCTTTTTGGCGCACTGCTCTTAGTGTAATTATGCGTCCATTTGGACTTCCCTTCGTCCTCCGCATCAAAACAAAGGCCCTTCCCTTGGATATGCCAAGATTCTTTGACATAGTTTCTCTTGGTCTGTGGTGTTTTCTACGACTCACCACGTATAGATTTTGTCCGCCCGACATCCCGTGATGGTCGATGTGAGTGCTCCTGTCCCTTACCATACTGCGAGACTATTGGGATTGTTTTCTGCCCTCTTTTCTGGGCATCAGTTTTAGCCACTGGTGTCGGTGTATCCTACAACGGGAATAGTGGTTGTATCACGTTGTTCTGCATCATAAAGTTGACCACTGATTATAGGTCTGCTAACTTATTTGCCATTCATTTCATCTCGCTGTCCCTCCTCAAGCATCTATTCTTTCATACCTGGAGGTCACTTTTGAAAATCCTAAGTGATTTGTGATTAGATCAAGATTAAAAATATTCCAAATCCCAATAATCCAAAACACACAATCTAAATTAACAAGCACTTACGAAAGTGATTTAGATTATTTGTTTTTAGGAATAAACAATAAATCGACACAAACGATTTTTACGTGGAAAAATCACAATTGAAGAACCTTCAATTGTAATAAAAAACCACGGGCGAAACGCCACTAATCAATCCACTACTGAAGAAAGAAAGATTACAAAGATAATACACAAATTACCCAACTCAGTCAATTTGCCTTCGAATCTTCTGTAACTCTTTCACCAAGCCTTCGTCTCGAAATTGATCCACCTGAAGTTGAATCCACAACTTCGCTTGTCGAATTAACGACTACGTACAGAATCAAACGCCTTTTGAAACTCTACGTTTGAATCTTCGGAATCCACCGAAGAGAACTCTCTTGAATTATAAAGTAACAAACTCCTTGATGTATGAATCTTAGATCATGAGTGAAGAACTCTCTCAAAACATCAAGGAAAAACTCTTAAAAAAAACTCAGAAGAAAACTTCAAACAAAACCTTAGGATTCTTGAATAAGATCTAGGAAAAGTAATCCTAGAAAAAGACCCAACACGCGAATTTATAGAATCTGTGTTCGCGCGGTCCGCTCGAGCGTGGGAATTCCCACTCGAGTAGAGGCTTCAAAATTGTGTGATTCATATAGGCTTCACGCTCGAGCGGAAGTTTCCACGCTCGAGCGTCGAATCACACCATCCAGTACTTTTTCAGGTGAAGCAGAGATACTGTGAGCTTGCAATCCCCGCTCGAGCGTCACTTTCCTAGCTCGAGCGGGGAGACCAAAAATGGAAAATCTGGAAAACAAGATCCTATTACAACCTTGGTTTTGATCAATGGAATTTGACAACAAAGGGTCCTAACAATCTCCCCCTTTGTCAAATCCCGGACAAAACCATTCTAAAACAGTTTTCCTAACCAAATCACAAATACTAAAACAATTTTCCAAATGATTCTAAACCAAGTTTCCAACCAAAATCACAAAACGAACACCACCAACTATAAACCAACATTCACAACCAAATCTCAAATCCATGCTCTTGAACAATTATCCTGAAAGAAAACAACCACACACAAGCCAACCAAAACTATGTGGAACTAGATTAAATAACAAAATATAAGCCCATCATAAACAAAACATTATCCAAATATATTATCCATCCAAAATATATGACAATCCAACTGTACCAAAGGAGGATAGAAGTAGAAGTAAAACAACTGTACCATGTATACCAAAAACTGTACCAACTGTACCACCAAGACCACTCCCCCTTTTTGTCCGGGAGGGAACAAAATAAAGAGAAACAAAATAAGAGAGCAAAGAGCAAATATCAAGGAGCTGGAGGCGGAGACTGCATCTGAAGCAAAGTCAAAATCTGAGCCAGCTGGGATGAAGACTGTGCCACAGAATCCTCAATCCGCTGGGAAGAGGCCTCCAAAGCACTGAAACAGGAATCAGCAGTGGTCTCAAGATCAGTGAGTCGAGCCTCAAATATATCGATCCGTGCCTCAAGATGATCAAACCGGGAACCAATAGAGCGCTCGAGGGACTGAAGCTGACCACGGACTGTACGAACCGGAGGGTGCTGCTCCCCCTCACCGTGATCTCCGCCAGCAGCAGCATCATACTCGACCTCCTCTGCCATGGCCGCAGCAGCACTAGGATCTGCACTAGATCGACCAGAACTAGAAGGAACCCCCCTAATGTGAGACTGACTCTGGGAGACAGTCTTCTTGGTAAACGGGCGTGTAAGAGAAGCAAATTCGTCCTCATCATATGTAGGGACCTCAAATTTGACTAAAAGCCGGTTGATGAGACAGCCATAGGGTAAGCCAAGATTGTTGCGCTCAAAAGCCACAACCATCTTTTGAATGATAAGGGTGGCAAGATTGATGGGACGGTTTTGGGCGATACACTGAAGAACAAAGCCTTGATCCTGGTTAATCTCAGAGCAGTGGGTGGTAACTATGATATTGGCACACACAATTAAGTTGAGCAACCTAAATTGTGGGAGAAGTTCATTCTGTTTTATCAAAGAACCGGAAGGCCAAGAACGAGGAAAACCACAAAGAGTCTGAGCAACCTCATCAAAATCACTCGTGGGGCGCACTGGAAAAGGGTAAAAAATAGGAGATCACTCACCAACCCCTAAAAGCTCCCGGATAATGTCAGTGGTAACAGTGATTTCCTTGGATCTAACCCATGTCTTAAAAGAGGGGCCAATGTCGTCAAGACCATCCATATTGCAATAAAATTCCCGAACCCAAGTAAGATTTTGTGACCCAGAAAACAGAAGAACCTAATCCCCACCCAAGGGATCAAAGAAAGACTGGATAGGAATGGACTCAAAGGTGGAGGGTTGAACATTCCGTTCAAGATGGATGGAGCGGGATGGGTAAGACTCACGGAATAACTTGGCTTTTTCAGTCGATGGGAAGCGGTCAGTGTTATATGGAGGGTGAGAGGCTGTAGACTTACGTCTTTTGAAGGTGGACATTACTGAACCAAGAGAAAAGAACCAAGACTAACAGACCCCAACCCAAGACCAAACAGCAAACACCAGAGAAACCACAAAACATTAGTATCATAGTTTTGATATAAGAACATGAGACGAGAAAATAAAGGTGTGATGCATTAAAAAAAAATGTAGGCTCAAGAGAGCCATAAAGTGCAGACATGAAGCATGGCCCAAGGCAGGCATCATGATTAATATCAGCAGATAAATGAAATTAGAATTTTATGCCATCAAACTTCTGTCAAACAACACAGGGAATGCAACATGGGTAAGGACTCAATGTAGCAATGAACAAAAAAACAATGAGCAATGTATGATCTTTACAAATCCCTAATGACAACCAGAACAACAGAAATTAGCAAAAGCCCCAAATGTAAAATAAACACCAAACATTAGTCAAACCCCAAATCGAGAACCCTAGAATTTCAACCGACTCCACAATGGACAAAACAACAAAGACTTAACCTGATTAAAAAAAAACAAGAGACCAATCGACACAATATAAAAACCACTCAAGAAAACCCCAAGTCGAATAGATCAAAGAGACAGAAATCCGACATAAGAACAATGTAGAATGAGAGGAGAGACATACCTGAGATGGAGGAGAAGGAGGAAGGAACCGAATGCACAGATCAAGGAAGGGGAGGCAAGGAATCGCCAAAACCCTAGTAGAGGAGGAGTTTGAGAGGCACAAATGAGTCGAAGGGTCGAAGGAGGGAAGGAAATACAAAACCAGTCCGCTCGAGCGTAGGGTTTAACACTCGAGTGTGAGACAAAATACGCGAAGTCGCGCTCGAGCTCGAAAACTGAAGATCGAGCGTAAAATCATCCCTCCCAGAACTGCAAAAACAAAGAGCAAACTACTGCAAGGCTCAAAACTACGCTCGAGCATGGGAATTTTCGCTCAAGCGGGGGAAAAAACAAATTTTTTTTTAAAAAAATAAAATAAAATAAAAAACAAAAACAAGATACTCAAAAACATGAAGTGAGCCTTGAAACACAAGTAGATAATCACATTTAGCCAAAATGGATACTAAGATGAAATAATCCGCAATTCATGAATTCTGTAAACTTGCAATTTTAAAAAAACAATGACCCTGGAAATCATGAGCAAAGCAGATAAACTATAATCAGTGATCATAAGCTACATGAGAATGTACAACTCAAAATCCAACATGAAATCTCACAAAACAAGGTGTGTGTGTGCAATCCATGAGAGTCCACTGAGCTAGAGTTAATCCTCGTAGTGATCTGATGGCTGGACCTCCATCAAGAGTAACTTAACAATCCAGAGAAAAGTTAAACCACTAGGAATCACAGGGTATTTGTTGAGTAAATGCGGAGGCTCCCCCTCAATCAATTAGTCCCCTTTTTTTTTTAATTTTTTTCAGACTTTTTCTTTATTGTGAGCACTCACTGGTGGCATACACGCCCAAGAGTATGGAAACTGGACCAGAGAAGAATGAATTTTAGTAATGGCTTGGTTGGTGCCTCTGAGGTAGCCCTTTCCTAATGCCTGGACTTCAAGGAACTGAGGGAGAAACCGTGGAAGTGAAAACAGATGGTAGATGGTTAAGAGACTAAACATCACCCATGATATGCTAGTATTAGTCAATTCCACTGTAAAAGTATAAGAAACATTGTTAGTGGTCCATAGAGAACTTTGATCATTTGTGCGGAAACCCCTGCAACAGTTTATCTCAAGGATGTGTACAGAATGAGATCATGAGGTTTAATGAGCATGGGCATTCAAAATGAGCTATGAACAATGACCAATGAGATCTTATAAGCAGCATGAGTAGTGTGTATATAAAGATGTATGCAAGTAAAACAGAAATCAACGACAAGTAGATTCTAGCATCCAAGCACACAAATAGCCAAACACTCACACCTACTCAAGGAACAAGTAACACTCTAGTGATCGAGCATGACACCCAAGGTCTTTCTGAGGAACTCAAACCGAAGAAGATCAAGGGGTTTTGTAAAAATATCAACTTTTTGATGCTCCGTGGGAACATGCTCAAGAACAACAAGGCCCTCTTCCACTAACTCTCGAATAAAATGATGACGAATGTCAATATGTTTGGTGCGAGAGTGTTGGACATGATTTTTTGAAATGTTTATGGCACTTGTGTTATCACAAAAAAGAGTGAGAGTATTTTGTTCTATCCCATAATCATGAAGCATTTGCTTCATCCACAACATTTGTGCACAACAACTCCCTACAGCAATGTACTCAGCCTCAGCAGTCGAAAGAGAGATGGCATTTTGCTTTTTACTATGCCAGGAAACCAGATTATTCCCAAGGTAAAAACACCCCCCAGATGTACTTTTCCTATCATCAGCACACCCTGCCCAGTCGGCATCAGAAAAACCAGTAATTTCAGCTGTAGTATCAGTGGAAAACCAAACCCCATACCCCAAGGTCCCATTAACATATTTGATGATGCGTTTGACCGTAATAAGGTGAGACTCTTTAGGACTGGCTTGGTAACGGGCACAAACACCGACACTAAAAGAAATATCAGGACGACTGGCTGTCAGATACAAAAGACTCCCTATCATACTCCTGTAAAGGGTAGGATCAACATCAATACCAGAGGAATCTTTGGAGAGGTGAAGACTGGTGCTCATGGGAGTGCGTGCATGTTTGGCAGACTCAAGACCAAACTTTGACACAAGATTTTTAGCATACTTAGACTGAGAAACAAACATACTCGAAGGAGACTGTTTAATTTGAAGACCCAAGAAATAAGACAACTCTCCCATCATGCTCATCTCAAACTCATGTGTCATGCAATCCGAAAAATATTTCACAAGATGATCAGCAGTGGAACCAAACATAATATCATCAACATATATCTGAGCAACAAGAATATGAGACTTAGTATGTTTCACAAATAAAGTCTTATCAACACTACCCCTTTGAAAATCATTATCAAGAAGAAAGGTAGTAAGTCTATCATACCAAGCCCGAGGGGCTTGTTTTAACCCATACAAAGCCTTGTCTAACTTGTAGACATAATTAGGACATTTAGGGTCCTCAAACCCTTTTGGTTGCTCAACATATGCCTTTTCTTTCAAGTACCCATTCAGAAAGGCACTTTTCACATCCATTTGAAACAATTTAAAGCCAAGAAAACATGCAACACCAAGCAAAATACGAATAGATTCGAGACGTGCAACTGGGGCAAACGTCTCATCATAGTCAATACCCTCTACTTGCGTGTAACCTTGAGTAACCAACCTAGCTTTATTCCTAACAACAGTACCATTCTCATCAGATTTATTTTTAAAGATCCACTTGGTACCTATCACATTCACGTTTCTAGGTCTGGGAACTAGAGTCCAAACTTTGTTACATTCAAATTGACCTAATTCTTCATGCATAGCATTGACCCAAATATCATCTAGCAAGGCCTCTTTAAAATTCTTAGGTTCAATTAATGAAACATAACACATATGTGATACCTCATCCCAAATCTGTCTTCGGGTTTTCATTCGATCCGAGACACTTCCAATCACCTGTTGAGCTGGATGATTCAGTTTCACCCTTGTTGATGGTTTAAGCTCAGGACTTGCGGTGATAGAAGCAATAGGAGTGATGTCCCTTTGAGCACTCTTTGGACTTGAACTTACCTGTGAGGATGGTGCTGTAACAATTTCTTGTGATTGGATCGCAACTTCTCCTTGATTTTGTGGTTCAGTATCCAAGATTGGAGACTCACCAATGTCATCCTCATTTGTTGCTAGAGTAGGGGAACCTGTATCATCTATAACCACATTGATAGATTCCATTAAAGAAGAAGTTCGCAGGTTATAGACTCGAAAAGCTCTACTGTTGGTTGAATACCCTAGAAAAATACCTTCATCACTTCGGGAGTCAAATTTGCCCAAGGGCTCTCTATCTTTGAAGATGTAACACTTACTCTCAAAAGTTTTGAAGTATTTTACATTAGGTTTCAAACCCTTCCACAATTCATATGGAGTTTGTAAAGTGCCGGGCCTTAAATACACGCGATTTATGACATAAACAGTAGTATTTAGGGCTTCGGCCCAAAACTTTGGAGGAAGACTCTTAGTAAGGAGCATGACCCTAGCCATTTCTTGAACAACCCTGTTCTTCCTCTCAACCACGCCATTTTGTTGTGGAGTAATAGGTGCAGAAAATTCATGCTTAATTCCATGCATATCACAAAAATCCGAGAACGAACTATTTTCAAATTCACGACCATGATCAGTTCGGATTCTTATGATACGCCCAATGAAAACACCCTGTTTATTTTGGATTTTAAGGACTAAAGCCTGGAAAGCATCAAACGTATCAGATTTTTCCCTTAAAAAATTTACCCATGAAAACCGAGTAAAATCATCAACAGTTAGAAAAATGTATCTTTTACCTCCAATGCTTTCAGTGCGAGTAGGACCCATTAAATCTATGTGAACCAATTCAAGTGGACGTTTGGTTGTAAAGCTGTTCACCTTTATATGAGGGGCACGGGTTTGCTTTCTAAGTTGACATGGTCCACACACATGGCTCAAATTCTTACCCAGTTTAGGTACTCCTCTCACAAGCTCTTTGTTGGCTATTTTAGTTAAGTCTTTGAAATTCATGTGACCTAATCTTTGATGCCACAAATCAATGTTACTTATGATGGCAGAGTGACAAGTGAGATCATTAGTAGTAACAATCCCATAGCAGTTATCAGATGTGCGAACACCATGTAAGACAGTATTTCCCTTTTTATCCAAAATTTCACATTTATTTTTAGAAAACAATACTTCATGATGGGAATCACACATTTGACTAATGCTCAAAAGATTTGCTTTAAGACCATCAACAAGTAGAGCATTATCCAGCTTGGGAAGACCAGCAACACTTATAGAGTCCTTACCAATGACTCTAGAAGTGCCGCCATCTCCAAAGGTAACAATTCCTCCTTCATATTTTTCAAGAGAGGTGAAGTAGGATTTGTTACCGGACATGTGACGAGAGCAGCCACTATTAAGATACCACATGTGTGAGTCACGTGCTTTTAAGGCAGTGTGAACAACTAAACAAGTCAAATCATCTTTCCTCACCCAAATCCTTTTGGTCTTGGTCAATGTCTTGGCGTTGTGAACACCCTCATGAATCTTGGTATTCTGCCTAGACATGTAAGGTTGTCTACTAACCCAAAAAGTATTCGAATTTCTACCCTTTTGAGACACCTTACCAAACAGTTCAAAATAGTAAGGACGAATGTGGCCATACCTACCACAGTGATGACAAATAAAAACAGGTTTTACCTCCCTTTTGTTGATCTTGCCTGCTTTTGGTAGATGAAGAGAGGAATCATCCTGGTCTACCTTCAATTTTCCCTTTGCTTGAGTCTTCAGGTTATGTGAGGTAGATGCCTATCCCTTGTGAGCTGTCGCACCATAGCCTAGCCTACTTTTGTCAGAACTCATTTGTTGAGACCCGAGGATGTCTTTTAAAGATTTGGAACCTTTGTTCCACATGGCAATAGTGGTTCTGGCAACACGGAGTTCTTCATCTTTCTGACAGACTATCTCTTCCAATGTAGCTTGTGACATCTCAAGACTTTCAAGCTTTTCTTCATATGTGGAGTACACCTTCGGAAGTTCATTCCTTTCAGTTTCACAGGATAGTAGTTTTCCACATAAGTCTTGCCTGTCACTCGAGATCTTGATGATATTCTGCTTTGCTGCAACAAGTTCTCCTTTCAGCCTGACATTCTCACTCTCACTTGTTTTGAGCTTGAGAGAGAGTTTGTTGTTGATTTTGGACAAATTCAGAGATTCCTCGTACAACTTTTCGTAAGCTTGTTGTAGTTCATCGCCATTGATCTCATCATTGTCTTCAGATGTTTCATCATCCTCTTTTTGCTCTTCATTCTCCTTGATCTCATCCAATCTAGCAACCAAGGCAAATGATGGTGAAGGTGAATCTCCTCTTTCATGAAATTGGCTCAGAATTTCCCATGCATCTTTAGCCTTTATGCAGTGAACAACTCGTTGCTGTTCTTCATAGGAAATTGCTCCACGAATAGTAATCAGGGCTCTCTGATTGCCCGGATTGTCTGCACTTTCTGTATCTTCTTCAATGGCTTGCCAACTTTCTGGTTCAAAAGCTCTCAGAAAAGCCCTCATTCTGATTTTCCAATACAGGTAGTTAGTCTCATCAAAGGTGGGAGCATGATGCAGGTTCTGACCACGAGCTAATTTCGATGGCTTTGGAAGAGGTTGAGTAAAACTGGACCAAAATGCCATGAAAGCACTATCCCCGTCTTCACCGGATTTAGGTTCTTTGGGTTCTTGTTCCGACCCGCTTTCATCATCCCAAGTCACAGTGTAGACCTTCTTTCGATTCTTTTTTGAAGGGCATTCAAGGGCAATATGACCAAACCCTTGACATTCATAGCACTTAACCCCTTGCCCCTTTACAATCTTCTTTTCAGTTTTAGAAGCAAATTTTGGTGGAAAAGTTTTGGGTTTTTCATTACTCTTGTCTTTTGAAATAGGGTCTTTGAAATTAGGCTTCTTTTTCTTCAATTTTTTTTTAAATTGTTTTGTAAGCATAGCCGTCATCTCAGATTCTAAATCAAATTCAGTCTCCGAAGTTTTTGTAGTTTCATGAGCACTAGTGAAAGCCACACTATCTTTTTGTTTTTTCTTTGAAATCTGGTGGGTTTCATAAGTCTGCAAGTTTCCAACCAATTGATCAAGTTTGAGGGTATCAACATTCTGAGCCTCCTCAATGGCTGTCACTTTTGATTGGAACCTCTCGGGTAAAGACCTCAAAATTTTTCCAACCACTTTAGCTTCTGGGATTTTTTCTCCGAGTGTGAAACAGGAATTAACGATATCACTAAGTTTTGCATAGAAATCATCAAACGTCTCATCATCCCGCATAAAAAGGGTTTTAAAGGCGGAGGTGAGACGTTGAAGTTTTGACCTTTTAACAGAGGTAGTACCTTCGTGAATCGTTTCAAGAATGTCCCAAGCCTCTTTTGCTACCTCACACGTGCAGATACGACGAAATTCTTCAGGTGTGACAGAGCAAAACAGGGAATTGAGAGCCTTACTGTTCTAACTCGAGTTTTGGTAATCAGTTGTGTCCCATTTATCAAGGGGTTTAGGAATATCTACACCATCAATGGTGACAATAGGTTCACTCCACCCATAGATCACGCAGTGCCAAACTTTCTCATCGATGGATTTTAAAAACGCTCTTATACGAGCTTTCCAATAAGAATATTTTGTACCGTCGAGTAAAGGAGGTCTATGAGTCGAGTTACCTTCACGAATAGAATCCATAATACTAGTCACACAAAATCACACTTCTATAGTTTTGATAAAACAAAGAGTGACCCGCTCTGATACCAATTGAAAATCTTAAGTGATTTGTGATTAGATCAAGACTAAAAATATTCCAAATCCCAATAATCCAAAACATACAATCTAAATCAACAAGCACTTACGAAAGTGATTTAGATTATTTGTTTTTAGGAATAAACAATAAATCGACACAAACGATTTTTACGTGGAAAAATCACAATTGAAGAACCTTTAATTGTAATCAAAAACCACGGTGAAACGCCACTAATCAATCCACTACTGAAGAAAGAAAGATTACAAAGATAATACACAAATTACCCAACTCAGTCAATTTGCCTTCGAATCTTCTGTAACTCTTTCAGCAAGCCTTCGTCTCGGAATTGATCCACCTGAAGTTGAATCCACAACTTCGCTTGTCGAATTAACGACTACGTACAGAATCAAATGCCTTTTGAAACTCTACGTTTGAATCTTCAGAATCCACCGAAGAGAACTCTCTTGAATTATAAAGTAACAAACTCCTTGATGTATGAATCTTAGATCATGAGTGAAGAACTCTCTCAAAACATCAAGGAAAAACTCTCAAAAAAAACTCAGAAGAAAACTTCAAACAAAACCTTAGGACTCTTGAATAAGATCTAGGAAAAGTAATCCTAGAAAAAGACCCAACACGCGAATTTATAGAATCTGTGTTCGCGTGGTCCGCTCAAGCGTGGGAATTCCCACTCGAGCGGAGGCTTCAAAATTGTGTGATTCATATAGGCTTCACGCTCGAGCGGAAGTTTCCACGCTCGAGCGTCGAATCACACCATCCAGTACTTTTTCAGGCGAAGCAGAGATACTGTGAGCTTGCAATCCCCGCTCGAGCGTCACTTTCCCCGCTCGAGCGGGGAGACCAAAAATGGAAAATCTGGAAAACAAGATCCTGTTACAACCTTGGTTTTGATCCATGGAATTTGACAACAAAGGGTCCTAACAACTTTCGTTGTAATACTCATCTCGGCCACCTTTCTTTGGGGCGTTACGCTCTTTGCCGACGTCATTCTCCCCAGAATTTGGATCCTGTGCTCCTTCATTACAGTTTTCCTCCCCGACATTAAGATCTACATGCTCACCATTCTCACTGTGGATGTTGTCCATAATCTTTTATTGCTGCCTGTTGTTGGCCATCTATTCTTCTTAAGTTTCCACAGACGGCGCCAAATTGTGGGTGTTGATTTTTGACCACACAACCAAACAGGGAACTCAGCTGGAGAGCACCGGCAGAATAGATTAAACCCAACAACCTGTAACAAGAAAATGGGAATTCCGAAGTGGTTCGTCCACCTGGGGGCACTCCGACGATCAAGTCAGTAAAACTTTATCTCTCACAGATAGCAAATAGTACTTAAACTCACAATAAAGAACTTACCTTTAACCCACGAGGGTGCCTTGCTTTTATAACCAACAGTGACCTAATCTCTTTAGAAGCCTCACTTCAATGGAGTCAGGTTCAATGCTCATCTTGGACACTCAGCTAGATAGAGATAAACTCTCCTTGAGCCTTATCTTTATCTAGACTGAGATCCTTCCCTGATCTAGGACTCTAGTCCCTTATCCGTTTATCCTAGATTCTGGAATCTCTACAGATAACCTTGGCTTAGCTGAGATCATCTCGACAGCGTAACAAGGCCACCTGACACCTCGGCTGACACTTCGACGTCACTTTAGCCATGTGTTGTCATTCACAAAATACTTCCCCACAATAATATATAAATTGTTTTGGCAGCTACTGCATATATTCACTGCTTAATTCCCTTGAGCTTGTCACCTTTTTGAGTGCCATATATATCCTCCAACTTCATTAGGCAAATGCTCATTTATGATAACATCTCCAATCTGTGTAGGTAGGTGCATGTTAATGTAAGATGTTAATAGAAGAGAAGCGAGAAGATTTTTGTTTATTTCAATGGAGTTGTTAAAGGGCTAGTTGGTTTAAGATGTTAACAGTAAGGAATGTCTCAATAATGAGGGGGGAGAGAGAGAGAGAGAGAAAAAAGAGGGAAAGAGAGAGAAGGGGTTATGCTATATTTTAACTACATTATTAGTGCACTCATTCGTTTTATAAATTAACATATATTTAATGCACAAAGTTAGAACTTACTTTTATCACTTTTTATGAATTAAAAAACACTTTTACACACAAATTTAACTACATTACTAAAGATGCTCCAATAATGATAAGGTGGTTATACTTGTGCTCATCAAGTCAGAGTTTTGAACCCATTGCATTAAGTTCTAAAGTTAACTCTATAATACTTAAATGTTGATGGCTTCTAGAGATTGTACTTGGTTTCAAATTTTGTAGCACAATGGCAATGATATGCTAATTGTACCCTTGCTCAGGAGAGATCAAGGTTTTGAACCCTAGTTTGAGGTCGTCGTTTCCATAGAAAAATCGAAAGATTTCAACGACTTGACAGTTGAAGAGTTGCAAGCAACATTGAAAATCCATGAGCAGAGGATAAACAAGAAGACTTCCGTAAATTCTCTAGACCAAGCTCTTCAAGCGAATGTGACGGTCAGGAGGAACAAAATAAATTGAAGGGATTTTTACCAATTGGTCCTAACAATTGAATCTATTACCCATTAGGTCCAAAGTTTCTGTCTCATGCACCAGGAAGTCCTGTTATATATATTTTTTATCTTGATTTCCCCTATTACCAGTTGGTAAAAATCCCTATTTAAATAATTCCAAACACTTTCTAAATCTTTAATTGTGTATAATATTTATTACTTATTAATTTTTTCCATTTGTATTAACTTCTCTCTTGATCATTTTTTTCAAAAGTCTTCTTCTTTCTCATCTCTCTCTGTCTCTCTCTATAGAAATACCACCATTGTAGCTATGGCCATGGCCATCCACCTGCAACCATCATCGTCGTCCGTCACTAACCACTGCCACCTCCACCGGTCACCACCACCACCTTTGCCGGCCACTACCACCACCATTGTTCACCAACCATCTCCACCGTCGCCGATCTATACTTAACCATCTCTGATCAACTGCCACTGTTTACTAACCACCTCCTCCATCGCTGATCTACACTACGCAGTTGCCGATCTACACTCCAACATCCTAGATTTACACTGACTTAGTTGTTTCTATGGTGAAATCAACTTCAAATGACTACAAGCAACATTGATGCTCTAGATCTCACCTCTCTCTTCCTCACTCCCTCTCTCTCTTTTTATTTCTCTTAAACCAAATCTGCTGTATCAGTGATAAATGTATCACTGATATATTTCTTTGAATCTTGTGTTGATTTGTGACGATGATGACGAGATTTTTTTTTTTTTTTTTTGGGGGTAGTCTTTTAACAAATAACTAGTGAGAAATTTATCAATAAATGTTTTTATCACTGCTAAATTTATTATCAAATATGTCTTTGAATCTTGTGTTAATTTGTGACGATGATGATAAGATTTTCTTTTTGTAATTTTTTAACAAACAGTCAGTGATAAATTTATCACTAAATATGTCTTTGAATCTTATGTTGATGTGTGATTTGTGATTATGAAGACTAAATTTATCACTGAATATCACTCCTTATCCCCCTCTTTTATTTTCTTCATCCATATTCTTCTCTTTTTCTCTTGTGGCCAGCATGGCGATATTGACATGGTGGAAATGGAAAATGGCCAAAAGAAAATATTGTCAAACGTCGGAAGTGGTCTTCGGTGGCTAGGAGAGAGAGAGAGAGAGAGAGAGAGAGAGAGAGAGAGTGTGTGTGTGTGTGTGTGTGTGTGTGTGTGGAACGGTTGAGCAATTTCTACACATGGGTTGAATGTCAAGGGTAAAATGGAAAGATGTGCTAAATTATTTTGGGTCAGGACTTCATGGGAATTAAATCAGGTTTAAAGGACCAACCCATAACTCCCCCTAATTGAATAAGCACTTCTTTTATTCAATCATAAACAAATTATACGAAACATAGCAAATTCTCTGTAAACTCTCATACTCTTTATTCTCTTAGAATTCTCCTTATCTACAGATGTTATGTTTCTATTTGGAGATTACATTTTTCTCCCACTGTATCTAAAACAACCATATAACCTATCTATTTATAGATTTTCAATCCGTGTACAAATCTTGTGTGCACATTGTTTCTTCATCCTTAAGCTTCAACAATGGAGTTTTCTTGAAGTTTCCTCTTCTTCTTCATTTTGGCTTCCTCTTTTTCTCTCTGGAACTTTCCAGTAACCTCTTGCTTGTTCTCCTCTTCTCTGGAATTCTCCTTCACCAAACTCAAATTGAGTTTGTCTTTCCAACACCCCCAACATGCCTCGTCATCTTGCTATTAAGTTCAATAATTTCATATATGCTACCTAAATGTTGATGGTTTTTAGAGATTATTATAACTATTTTCAATTTTTGTAACCCAGTGATAGCGATAGGGTGTTGTTGATCTAAAAAAGATCTAATCCCATGAGCGTTAGCAGACATTTTTCATTTGTCACTCGGTCCTTAGTAGCCTTTCCAAAGTCAATCTAGTTGGTTGCCTTTGGAAAGGTGCTAAAACAAGCCTATAGGTTCGCCTTTATAATAGAAGAAGTCTAATTAGATAGAAGTATATAGATTTAGTCAGGTGTTCCAAAGCATGAATAGAATCGCCTTTGTTCCAAAGGCCTAGCAAGATGGTAGGTAAATATATTTTTTTGTCCTTCCTAAGGGTGATTCTTTGATTTTTTTTGTTTTTATTTTTTATATATAGATTTAGCTAGGTATTCTAAAGCATTAACAAAATCGCCCTTGTTTCGAAGGCCTAGCAAGTTAAGTGAGTTTCTTTTTCTTTTCTTTTTTTGAAAGGCGGTCCTTTTCTTTCCCTGGACCGATGATTCACTTGTACTCGTGCTTATCAAGCTATGAGTTTTGTACTCCCAACACACCTTTTCTTTTGTTAGATAGTAAATTCTGTATGTAACTGCCCTCACACTATTTAGATGTTGACGATTCCTAGAGATTGTACCTAGTTTCAGTTTTTGTAGCCGAGTGGGAATGGTAGGCCGCTTGTTTCTAGAGATTATATACTTCGTTTCAATTTTTGTGTCAGGTTGATGTCAATTGTTAAATTCATTTTTTAATAGTTCAATTAAAGTTGTGAAATAATTGATGATTTAACTTGGTAGAATTTTAATTTGTCCAAGAGATCCTAACACTACAACACATAAAGGTTTTAGAAACTAATTTTTTTCATAATTAAAAGTGAAATTTTGTTGTAAAAATATTACCAATTTCAATTGTCATGAAAAGGTAAAGTTTTAACCAAAAAAAAAAAAAAAAACACTGTTAGTAACAAAATTTTGTAAACGTCTCTAATAAATACGAGAAAAAACAATTTGTATCAAAAGCTTTACTTTTACGATAGAAATTTGGTCCCCAAAAAGATAGTAATTCATTAATAAATGTTTTAGACCTTTAATTTTAGACCCCAAAACTAACCCTAAGTGATATGTCATAAGCCACGTCACTTGAAAACTCCACTAAAATATAAAACTATCCAATAATTGTTTGCCATGTCATTGGGAGTCCAAAATTAGGGGTTCAAAATGGGGATGTATCATTATTGAAAATACAATAGTAACACTTTTAATAATTAATTTTTTTTTGTAAAGTGATTGTATACCTAAAATTTTATTTCTAAAATCATAATTTGTTATTGTGTAGGTCTGACATTTGTAACCCATTATCTTTGTAGTTATCAAAGTCATTTCACATTTTTCTCAATGTAAGAATTGAAGAGAATCTCTTGCACAAACTATGAAACTTATTTGAACACACATCTAATGTTGTTTGCTTTAGAAAGCAAAAGATCCATATTCAGAGTCTTCACCAGATAATGCTGTTTTTGGTAATATCTACATGCCAAAAAAAATAGTAGACACATTCAAATGTATGGCTTTTACAAATATTTATTAGGATGGTCAAAACAAAATTCAGATGTGACAATGAGAAACAACTTGTTTTTGTTGCAATATGTGGGGGTCTTGACTGGTTGTGTTATCTTATATAAATTAATTCCAGAGTCCATAAAAAATTACTTTGATTTTTCTTGGTTCTCGGATATAAAGAATTACCTTTTAATCTAACCTAACATAATTTCTGGTGTTGCCACCTAAAATAATACTTATCTGTTTACTAAATTAGTATACAAAATTATAATATACTATTGTAATAGCTTAAACAAATATGAAATTAATTAATCAAAAATTTAAGTTCTACGTATGTTAATCAAACACATTCCCCTCCCCTTAAACATTCATTTAACATGTAATTAAATCATGCTCTATAGTAGTAGTATTTAATTAAATTGAGTTAAATGAAACATATCTTGTTAATGCTAGGATTACAGAAGCAAAGTCAACTCTTAATACATAAATATATAGTAAACAAACAAAATCAAATGAATTACCTGAGAAAAGATGGAACCAGCAACTGATTGCATAATGAAGAGAATATTTATGGATCTGAATGATGGCTAGATGAAAAAAGTGTTGAAGATGATCTTAGTTCAATGTTTATGGAGCACCAGAAAATATCTAGAAAGTAAAAGAAAAATTTATGCATAGATGATCAACAAAAGAATTTGGAATTGTATGCCTCCAACTTATTTAAATAAAGAAAAAGCACATGCATTAAAAAAAGAGAAAATTTGTGATAAATTCATATTCTCACCCCTATAAGTCATCAAGGACAATGTTGGTTTTTTTCATTTATCTGTTGAAATTTTTATTTTAATCTATCTGTTCAAATTTTTTTTTTATCTGTTCAATTTTTTGAACCTATCTGTTCAAATTTGTATCTATCTGTTGAAATTCACTAAGCCTATTTTTTCCTATATGTTGAAATTCACCAAACTTGTTTTTTCTATTTGTTCAATTTTTTATTCTATCTATTCAAATTATCATATATATACATATATATATATAGATAGAGAGGTTCTATCTGTCAAAATATTTTTTTATCTATTGAAAATAAAATCATTTTTACATGTAATGACTTCAAAGCCCAGATATAGTTAAAGAAATCAAGATCATCCACAATCCAAATCAAAATAAAAAGGTCAAAAATAAAAAGGGCAAATGTAATTTACCCAATTTTTATCAGTACAGAAAGAGAGAGCAGTGAGCATAACATATAATAGTGATAATGGAGAGCATTCAACAATTCGCTCATCATCTTCTTCATATACCTATCTCTAGAAAATGCTTCAAAACCCTTACAAACCCTCCATTTCATAAAACCCCACTTACCCACTTACACTAAACCCAAAATACCATCTTCAAGCCCGAATTATCTTCCCCAAACCCTGTTTTCAATGTTGGCTTGATAACAAGAAGAAGGAGAAATCACAAGGAATAAGTGATGTTAGATTACAGATCTAACAGAGTGATTGTAGAGAAGCCTTGGCATTCGATTAAATATCACTCCCTCTAAACTCGCCGCCATCGTCTCTCTCATCGCTTCCTTCATCTACCTCATCGGCTTTGGTATTGGTTTCGTCCAATCCTTCATCACTCGTACTTCTCATGACGCTTGGGACATTGACGATGACACCTCCATCGTCAATGCCGACCGCTTCATCCTCGAAGAAGATTGCTGCTTCTGTCTCTCTCTCTCTCTCTATATATATATATACATATATACATCAACAACAACATCATCATCATCATCATCATTACACTGAGGAAGCACGTGGATCTCATAGCTACCGGTGTACTCTACTAGGTAGATTAGACACTCGGTAGCACCACCGAGCTTGGTGTTGGTAGCAAAGAGTCGTAGGTGAGCTTCAATAGTGACTGGAGCAATGTTTTAAAACCTAGACCGGTAGAACCGGGACCCGGGCCTAGTTCTGGTCCCGAAAAACCCCAAAACCCAAACTAGGCTGAAAACTAGACTAGATTGTCAAAACCAGAAGAACCGCCGGTTCAATCGGGAAAATTGGTGACCCGGTGCCGGTTTTGAAACAACCTAGCGACTGGAAATTTTTTATTTTTTTTATTTTTTTCTTTCTTTCGTTCTTTCTTGCTTATATATATATATATTTAAATTTTAATTAAAAACTCTTACTTCTAGAGTCTCCTCTCATAAGGAGGAGTCTCATTGGAAGCTTGGAGAGATTATGAAAGTCTATTGGTATTTATATGAAAAGATTTTTCAAAGAAAACCTACAAAATTCTATGTGGGATTCAATCAAATTATTTAAATCATATTGATTGGAGGGAGAGTTCAAAATTTCATTTCCCTCCAAAATTAAATCTAGCATTCAATCAATTTGTTTGGAGGGAATGCTAAAAAAATTTAATTTCTTTAAAACAAGTGACTTTTTCTTATCAATTATGACTTTATTAAATATTATTAACAAATACTAAGCAACAATTTTTATTTTTATTTGAGTATTTATATATTTTTATTTATTTATAATTTATAATTATATAATATTAATTATGACGTCATGGTTCGACCGCTTTGATCTGACGGTTGAACCGGTGACCCGTCCGTCCGGTCCCTTTTTCGGCATGCTCACCGGTCCGATTTTCAAAACATTGGACTGGAGGATCTTTTACTTCAGGCCTTCAGCTTCAATAGTCGATGATGGAGGAGGTGTTGCGGCGAAGGCGGAGGAGGAAAAGGAAATGGTGTTGCATCAACCATGGTTTCTAAAGAGATAGAGAGAGATGAAAGAGAGATAGAAAGGGGAGAGAGTGATGATGAGCTTCTATATATTTTGTATGAATTTGTGATGTCTCACACACAAATAATTAAATGAATTTATTTTTAAACAAAAGAACAATTACAATCTGTGGGTTTTTTTCTTGCATCTCTATCTCTCAAACCTCTTATGGGTTTTTGATTGTATGATTGATTTCTATAACAACAACCTAACCATCTATTTACAGGTTTCTAAATTGTGTATCAAACATGTATTGAATTTCATAGCTTAAGTGCTAAGCTTATTACCTGGTTTCAACTTATGGTTGGTGGTAGCTTCTATGAAGCTTCATCTTCTTCTTCAAACTTCTCTTCTTCCATTTTCAAGTAGCTTCTGGAGAGGGGTGGAAGAATCAAGTTTATTCTCCAATATCCTCCATTAAACTTAAATCATCAAATAAGGTAACTCCGCGCATTCTTCGTAGCTTCACAAATGTTGTTGTCTTAAGGGGCTTTAGAAATATGTTTGCTACTTGATCTTCACTCTTTGTGTGTATCAATTGGATCTCTTCTTTTCTTATGCATTCTCGTATGAAATGAAATCTTGTGTCAATATGCTTGCTTCTATCATGGAAGACTGTATTCTTTTCTAACTGGATTGCTGAATTATTATCCACGTATATCTCTGTGGCTTCTTGTTGTGGTTCTTGAACTTCCTTCAGCAAATTTCTTAACCAGATAGCATGACATGCTCCTGTAGCAATAGCTAGATACTCTACTTCACATGTCGATAGAGTTACTATCAGTTGTTTCTTTGAGGACCACGTAAAAGCAATGTGTCTAAGATAAACCACAAACCCGGTAGTGCTTTTACAATCATCCACATCGCCTGCCTAATCACTGTCGCTGTATCCTACTAATTTGGATTCATCTGTAAATGAATAAAATAATTCGTACTCTATTGTACCTTTCACATACCGTAGGATTCTTTTGACTGTTTTCAGATACGGCGTCTTGGGTTTCTCCATATATCGACTAACTAAGCCTACTGCGAACAATATATCAGGTCGCTTGGCTGTGAGATATCTTAGGCTTCTAACTAGACTTTTGAAATATGTTGGATTAACCTTATTTCCTTCATCATGCTTGGACATCTTGTTACTTCCATTTGTTGGTGTGTCGACGACTTGATAATTTTCCATGCCAAATTTCTTTATGATTTCTTTGGCATACTTAGCTTGTGATATGAAAATGCCTTCATTACTTTGCTTGAATATGCCATGAGTCCATGTCTATCATCTCAAACTCTTGTATCATGGATGCTTTGAAATCTTAGATCATGTCGAGATTGGTGGTTGTGAATATTAGATCATCGATGTAAAGACAAACAAATAGCGAATCTCCCTCCCTTATTTGTCTTGAGGTATAGGGAATGTTCATAAGGACATTTAACAAACCCATTGGCAACAAAATACCTATCGATTCTTGCATTCTATGCCCTTGGTGCTTGTTTCAAGCCATAAAATGCTTGGTTTAACTTATAGCCTTTATCTTGTTGATCTAGCTTCACATAGCCTAATAGTTGTTCAATGTACACTTCTTCTTCAAGATAACCATTTAAGAATGCGGATTTGACATCCATTTGGTATATCTTCCATTTTTTTTTTGGGGCTGCTAAAGAGACAAAAAGTCATACCATTTCTAGGCGTGCTACTGGAGCAAAGACTTTGTCATAGTCTATGCCATATTGTTGCTTGTAGCCGTTCACGACCAATCTTGCCTTTTATTTTTCAACATCTCCTTTAGCGTTTCTTTTTGTCTTATATACCCACTTGACACCAATTGCTTTGTGTCCTTCTGGTAAGGATGTAAGTTCCCAGGTGTTGTTTTTTTCGATGGCTTGGATTTTCTCATTCATGGTTTGTTTCCATATGTCTTCCTTTTGTGTTACTTCAAAGTGAATAGGATCACTTCCAGAGAATAGACAAAACATTGTGAAATCTTCATCATCTTCAAGTCTTCTTGTAATATCATATAGATCTTGAATGGTTCTAGTCTTGCCGACTATGTTCTCTGTTGTTGATGAAGAGCTGGCATTTTCTTATTGCGTACTAAGTTGTGGAGTACTTATTCTTGTTCCTATCCCCTCTTGAGGTGAATGTGGGTGACTGCAGACTTTAATTCCAGTGGCTGGATTATCTTCATTATTGATTATCAGGACTAGTTCTTGACTTGGGTTCTGTCAATTCTAGCTTGATGCTTCATCAAATTCAACATCTCTTTGTGATGGGATCATACAACCTATATCCACTTTCTCTATAGTCGATGAAAACACATTTCTGGCCTTGATCTTCTAGCTTCGTTCTTTTCTCGTTTAGAATTTTTGCATAGATTGTGCATCCAAAAATCCTTAAATGATAAGCTTTTGGCTTTCTCAAGCTTCATGATTCTTCAGGGGTCTTGTTTAATAATCTCTTGGTTGGAAAGGAATTGAGTAAATATACTGCACAAACAATAGCTTCTCCCTAAAGCTCTTTTGACATAGCTCTTTCTTTGATTATGTAACGAACCATATTTAGGATCGTTCTATTATTTCTTTCTGAGACACCATTTTGTTGAGGTGTATATGGGATAGTATGTTCATGAATAATCTGATTTCTTTTGCAAAATCTTTCGAATTTCTTTGAGGTATATTCTTCTCCATAATCAAATCTCATTATCTTGATGAAATATCAATTATGTTTTTCAACTAAGGATTTGAATTCCTTAAATTTTTGAAAAACTTCATTTTTCTCTTTTATGATATAAACCCATGTCTTGTCAGTAAAGTCATCAGTGAAAGTAAGAAAATACATGTTTCCACCGAGTGTCATGGGTTGTATAGGACCATATACATCTGTGTGGACCAACTGGAGACGTTGGGTTGCTCTTTTTATTCTTCTATCTCCAATGCTATTTCTGTGTTGTTTGTCGATGAGACATCCTTCACATTTCTTTAGCAGAAGCTTGATCCATGGTAACCCTGACACCATGTTTTTCTTTGACATAATGTTTAATCCTTGAAAATTCAAGTGACCAAATCTAAGATGCCACAATGTAGTGTCATCTATGATTTTGGCTTTGTACCAATTGGATTGAATAGCATTGTTGGCTTGTATATAGAGAGCAAACATGTGATTCTTGGTCATGTTTACATGCGTGATCAAGCTGTTGTGTTGATTGCAAATGAATAATCCCAACTTTCTTGTGTGGATATTTTAGCCTTTCTCGAGTAACTGACCCAAGCTCAAATTACTCTTTAAATCTGGCACATTATAAACATTGCCGATATATTATTGTTCTCCATTCTTCAACTTAACGTCGATAGTTCCTTTGCCTTTCATGGGTCTCTTTGTTGAATCTCCAAAGATGACTTATCCTTGCTGACTTTCGTCGAGTGTTGCGAATAATTCTCTCTTGCTACACATATGATTGTTGGCACCAGAATAGTGAAATCTTGTTTAACTTCACCATATAGTTGACTTCTTTTTCTTCATTGTTGGTATTTCGATACCAACATTCTGTAGCATAGTGTCCAAATTTTTGACAAACATGACATTGGGTCTGAGATTTGTTATACCTTTGTGGTCTTGTGTTTCGACCTCTTCCTCGACCTCTTTGACTGTTTGTTGTTAGTGGTCGGTGATCTCCATAATCCTATTGTTGTTGTAGACGTCTTGTACTATTGTACTAGGGATATTTTTAGCTTCCTTGTTGATATGAGGTTTCCATTCTTCCTTTTATCGAAAGCTTTGTTTGGAGTGCTTGCTCAAAGGAACTTGGTGCAGTCTTCTTATTGATTTTTTGCTCGTGAATTTCTAGTGATGCTTGCAATTCATCGATTGTCAAGTCATTAAAATCTTTTGATTCTTCAAGGGCAACAACCACATGTTCGAATTTTAAACTAAGCAATCTAAGTACCATTTCAATAGCTCGAATTTCTTTAATCTTGTCACCAAGTCTTTTAGTTTGGCTAACAATAGTTTTCGTAAAGTATTTAGAAATTGACTCATTGTCATTCATTTGTAATAATTCAAACTCTCCTCGTAAGACTTGAAGTCGAATCCTTGTGGTTTTCTCAATTCCTCGGTTTGCCTTTTAAAGAGTTTCCCATACTTTTTTTGATGTGCTTGTAGTGGAGATCTTTTCGAAAGTAGCTGGATCTATGCCTTGATATATCAAATATAAGTCTTTCTTGTCTTTTGTCTTTGCATCTTTAAGTGCGGTCTTCTGAGCTTCTGTCAAATTTTCTTCATTTTCTTTGAACACTAGTTCATCATATCCATGCTCCACTGAATCCCATAAATCTTGAGATGATAGGAGTACCTTCATCTGTATACTTCAACGCTCATAATTGCCTTTGTCTAATTTTGGAAATTGAGGTTGGAAAAGGTTTCATGTGGATGCCATTGGATAGCTTGTTTTAATCTTTAAATATTTTTAGAAATTGAATTTCCAAAATCTAACCATACGGATGAGTCTAGAATGGTCCAAATAGCTGAAAAATACTATTAGATCGTTGTGATTGAACTCCAGGTGGCTTAGATTTAGCCAAAATAAAACCAACGGTTTAGATTTACTGGAGAAATGCGGCTCGCGAAGTAGCGGATAATTTTCGTGCCTCGGGCTGACGTCACCTGATGTCAACGGCTTATTAGTGCGCGGCTCTGCTTGTAGCGTGGCTTTGTGTGCGCGTAGCGCTTGCTGACGTCAATGTTCATGCGTCGTCTTTCTCTGGAGTGCGTGGGGAACATGGGGCTCGTGACTTGCTCGTGTCATGGTGTCGTCGGCGCATGGGATGCGTGAGGCGCATGTATCATCCTCTGGGCTCGATTTTTGCCGCAATTTTTTCCTACGTGATCGTCTCGACGAGACCTTCAACGTGTCAAAAGTTAATTTCGGCAACTTAAAAAAGTTTTGTTTTCGAATGTCGCATTTATCGAGAAACTTTGGATACTTCTTGGCTCTTCTGGTTAATGGTTATGGACTCCTCTAGTCGACACGAACCCTCTGGAATATTCAAAAATTGATTTTGACACTTTTGAAATCTTGACAAATTTTGAAACAACACTCTGTTTTTTCAAAATTTCTTCAATATTTTAGCCTAAACTAGCTTTGATACCACTGTTGATAGTGGGATTCTATATATTTTGTATGAATTTGTGATGTCGCACACACAAACAATTGAATGAATTTATTTTCGCACAAAAGAACAATTACAATCTATGGGTTTTGTCTCCCATCTCTCTATCTCTCAAACCTCTTATAGGTTTTTGATTGTATGATTGATCTCTATAACAACAACCTAACCATCTATTTATAGGGTTCTAAATCGTGTATTGAATTCCATAGCTTAAATGCTAAGCTTCTTACTTGGTTCCAGTTCATAATTGGTGGTAGCTTCCGTGAAGCTTCATCTTTTTCTTCAAACTTCTCTTCTTCCATTTTCAGGCAGCTTTTGGAGAGGGGTGGAAGAATCAAGTTTATTCTCCAACAGAGAGAGAGAGAGAGAGAGAGAGAGAGAGAGAAGTAAAGTTAAATTGAAGAGATAGAGAGAGAAAAATAGAAGAGAGAGAGAGAAATGAGATTGAGTATGGAGAGAGTTTAATATGAATAGATAAACATGCGTGGATCTAAACAAATATAACATTGTGTGGACTGTCTTCACGGACCCAACAAAAAGGCATGTGGATCTTTAGGCTTACAAATCTATAAATAAAACTTATGGCTGAGCACCCTTAAAAAAAATTATGTCAAAAAGCTTATAAACTAGTTCATCTTTTCTCAATTAAGTCTTTAAACTAAATTTTCATTCAATTAAGTTTTTCTTGCATTTAAAATATGTTCAATATAGTTCTCCTATTATATTCTATCCACTTTTGGCTATTAAATACATTGTATGAGACCCAACTAAAGGGTGAATTCCTTCACACACAAAAACTAAAGGGTGAATTTGTAAAATTAATCATAAATAGGTTTTTATTATAAAAAAAACAAAAGCAAAAAAACTCATCAGAACAACACTATTTTCTTCACCAATATAGGTTTTTTATTTTCATTTTTATAAATATATGGAACATGCTATACATACTAATAAATTTACAAATTTTACTTATTAATTGATGTATTGTGTAGTGTTGAAACTTTAAAAATTCAAATAGAAGCCATTTTAATAAAATGAGAGGTGCAACATTAATAAGTAGAAAAAGTTGTAAAAATTGTTTATTTGTATAGCCTTAATGTTATATTTTGTTATACTAAGAAAAAGGTTTTAGTGTTAATTTTGTCACTTTATGCTTTGGCTTGGGCCTACATTTATTCCTAAAAGTAGACTGAATTTAGAAAGTTGAAGGGACTATTGAAATAAAAATTCAATTTAGGACCTTAATAAAGAAAGTACAAATTTTTGGGGTTTTTTTTCCATATAATTTACTCTTAAAAAAAAGGGTAGGCCTTGATATTAAGCAAACAAATTAAGATATTCGGGTTGGGCTGGTGGTGGTGGACTGATCTGGCATCTCAATGGGTTATGGGTTTCGGGCTTTTGTAGATGTATTGATATTTTATTTGAATTATAGATTTGGATAGAGATTTTAAAAAAAAGAAAAAAAATGTGTGAAATGTAATTTTATTTCATTCATATTTCACCAATATTTTTTTTTCTTTTTTTCAAATTCCTATCAAAATTCATGTACCAAACACAACTTAAGAGATGAACTGAATATGGTTGTGAATATAAAAAAATAAGAAATTAAATAAGTAAATTATATTCACATCTCTTGAAATTTAAAAAGAACACAGTTTGTCTTCATAATTATACTGACTTGCCTTTAAATAAAGTTAAAATGATAAAAATTTAATTTAGACGATGATTACACATTGAAAGAAACAAAGGTAAGTATACATTTTAGTATAAAAGAAAGGAGGAATTACTTTACAGTAAGACAGAGGGAAAAAAAAAAAAGAAGGGAGAATTACAACACAGTGGGATAGAGAAAAAAATTTACAAAAAGATGTAGGGTGCAAGTAATTATGTGATGTGGTGCAAGTGAAAAGTTGTGGGGTACAAGTGGGACTTGCATCCCTCCATGTTTGTGTAAAAAAAAAAAAAAAATTATGTTCCACTTGGATGTAATTTTCCAAAAAAAACATACACAGACATTGGGAGGGTACAAGTTACATCCCACTACAGAACACAATTTGCACCCTCCATGTTTTGGCAAATTTTTTTTTTCTTTGTCCCACTTATAAGTAATTTCCCCTAAGTATGTGTTTAGTTAGGAGATTTGGGGAGGGATCTGGAAAAGGAAAGGGAAAAGAAAAATGTGTGTGAAACTAGGACATTTCACCTACATTTTCCTTTTTTCTCTTTTCAAATCCACCAATCAAACACATCGTAAAAGAAATTATAATATCATATTTTTGTTCATATGACTTACGAATTACTGATAAAAAATTACCTAAATGTTATGTGAATTAAAACCTTGAGAAAAGCTGATATAATTATATCAAAATTGTATGACTAATTGTATTTTTAAAAAAATTTCAAAGAGAATGAGTGTAATTTATCCTTAAAAAAATATCAAGTAGAAATTGATGTCATATTGGTCATTAATCTATTTAGCAAAATATTTTTCATCATAGATTCAGTAACATTATCTTTAGGGATTGCACTGTCTACAGTCCGTAATCGGATTGGACAGTCCAGTTCGGGCCAATGGTTTTATTTTTGGACTTCATTTGATAATTTGAACTGTTCACATTTTAAGATTTGTCGAGTACATTATCCCTGCAAAAAAATAAATTCGATCAAATAATAGAAACTACGAGTTCGAATTAATTTTGTATGAACCGTTTATTTTCTCACCATCTATTTTTTTCATACAAAACTATTCCAAACACATGATTGCTGTTATCTGATCGACTTGATTTTTTGCAGAGATTGTTATAATAGTTGAAAGAAAGGGAAAATTGTGTATCTGTGTTATTGAATTGAATAATTAATACAATAGGAGAAGCCTGTATATATAGGCTGAAAAGAAACCTAGATAAGTATAGAAGGAGATAGAGATACATCAGAGACAAGATGAGATATATCTACAATACAAATAGATAAGTATAATATACAACTAATATACATTAATAGCCCCTCTCAAACTCAAGGTGGGTAAGCAACCAACTTGAGTTTGGAAACTAGATCACTGAAACGACCAGGAGGATGAGCCTTAGTGAAAATATCAGTAGGTTGATCAGTAGAAGAAATAGGAAGCAGATGAACAGTGCTACATGTAACGTGTTGTCGAATGAAATGACAATCAATCTTAATATGTATGGTGCGATCATGGAAGACAATCTGAATGGCACTCTGATTGTCATAATAGAGAGAGGTAGCACCAGGGGAAGAACCATCCATATCAGCAAGGAGCCAGCGAAGCCACAAAAGTTCCTGAGTAGTGTCAACAAGAGCGCGGTATTAAGCTTCAGTACTAGAGTGAGCAATGAGTGACTGTTTCTTGCTGCACCAAGTAAGAAGAGAATCCCCTAAGAAGAAACAAAAATCCATGTTAGAGCGTTGATCAGTAGGATCCCTAGCCCAATCAGCATCATAAAAGACACGAAGCTCAAGAGAAAAGTGAGCAGAGTAGCGGAGTCCATTGAACATAGTACCTTTAAGGTAGCGAAGTATGTGAAGTAGAACTGTATAATATAGGGTGCGGGGAGCCGACATGTACTGACTAACAAGATGGATAGCATAGGCAATGTCAGGACGAGTCACTGTGAGATAGACAAGACTATCTACTAGCTAGCGATAAAGAGTAGCATCAGAGAGAAGATCCCCTTCTAGAGGAGTAAGGCGAGTCTAAGGATCAACGGGAGTAGAGATAGTCTTGCAATTGGTTAGACCAGCACGTGCCAAAGATTGGATGCATATTTGGCTTATGACAAATAATAACTAGTGGAATCATAAGAGATTTTAAGCCCAAAGAAATAATTGAGAGTACCAAGGTTCTTCATCTCAACTGACGATTGGAAAATTGTTTGAGGCTAAGAATACTAGCCACATAATCACTGGTGATAGTCATATCATCCACGTAAAGAAGAAGAAGAGTGGTGCAATGAGGAGTGGTCTGAACAAATAGAGCAGAGTCATATGAGCTGGAGGTGAAGTCGAAGTCAAGGATAATGGAACTGAATTTAGCAAACCAAGCTCATAGGGCTTGCTTGAGACCATATAGAGCACGCTGTAGTTTGCAAACCTTATAAGCCGGATAAGCAGACTTAGGGGGAGGTTGCATGTAGACTTCCTAAAGAAGATCACCATTAAGGAAGGCATTTTTGACATCCATCCAAAAGAGATCCCAGTGGCGAGCAACGACAACAACAATTAAGCTACACATAGAGGTAAGCTGAGCAACCAGAGTGAAAGTCTTCTCATAATCAATGCCATATTCTTGGGTGAAGCCTTTTGCAACAAGATGGAATTTATAGTGCTCAATAGAGCCTTCAGAATGGGTCTTGATTTGTATACCCATTTGCAGCCAATTGTAATCTTTCTAAGAGGAAGATTAACAACATCCCAGGAATGAGTTTTGTCTAAGGCCTGCAGTTCATCAGTCATAGCTTGTTGACAAAAAGGATTAGTGCAAGCCTTACGATAGGAGGTAAGCTCATAAGTAGAAAATGCAGTAAACCTGACAATATAATCACGAAGATGAACAAGTGGTTGAGTTACCTGATGTGGACGATCGGTGGGAAGAGTTGTGGGGGGAAGGTTTGATGAAGAGGTAGAAGACGAACTAGAAGGTGCAATGGGCAGTGGACCACCAAGGAGAGCATTCTGGATGGGATCAGGGGTCAGCAAAGGTGTCTCTACAAATGAGGAACCTGTATCAAACACATTAAAGAAGAGATCTATAGAAGGATTAGTAAACATGATAGAGGTAGAGGGTGAGGGTAAGTGAAACGAGGATAGGGATGAAAACATTTTATGCTTCCAGAAAATCACATGACGGGATACACGAAGACGCTTAGAGATAGGATCCCAACAGTGATAGCCTTTATGTTCAATCCCATACTCGAGAAAACAACAAAGACGAGAACGAGGTTCAAGTTTGGTGTGCTCATGAGGTTAAAGGAGGACAAAACATACAGGCCCAAAAACCCGAAGATGTGTATATGGAGGACTAGTGCCATGCAGACGTTCAAAGGGAGTTTGATTATGGATGACAGGAGTGGGAACGCAATTAATAGTATACACAGCAGTAAGTACAGCTTTCCCCAAAAGTTTTCAGGACAGGAAGAAGAGAGAAAGAGAGCTCGAGTAGTGTCGAGAATATGTCGATGTTTCCGTTCAGCATGCCCATTTTGCTGGGACATGTCAGCACATGAACGATGAGGCTGAGTTCCATGACGTTGAAGAAAAAAGAGGAAATCTGAATCCTGATATTCCATAGCATTGTCAAAGCGAAAATTTTTAATGTTCTTTGAAAATTGGGTTTGGACCATTGTTGCAAAGGTATAATAAATTTGTTTAAGTTCATATCGATTTTTCATGAGAAGCAGCCAAGTAAACCGTGAAAAATCATCAACAAAGATAACAAAATAACGAGAACCCCCAATGGTTGTAGTAGGTGATGGGCCCTAGATATCAGAATGTATGAGATCAAAATGTGCATAGGAAACAAAAATACTTTTATTAAAAGATAAAGCAGGTTGTTTTGCAAGTTGACAAGGCAAACAATTAAAATGATCAGGAAGTCATGACCCAACTGACCACTAGAAACCAAAGACTTTAACCTACTAACAAAAATATGCCCTAAATGCCAAAGATGAAAAGGAGACGAAGAAGAATCAGATACAGGAGCTGCTACCTGCGTGGAGTTCGGAACATGAAGATGAATAAGCTCATAGAGACATCCATGCTTATAGTCGATCCCAAGAGTCTGTCTCATCTAAGGGTCCTGCACCAAACCACCATTAGTAGAAAATGTGACAGTTAGACCAAGCTCACATAATTGACTAATGGAGATAAGGTTTAAGGTAAGAGCAGGGTTATGATAAACATATGGTAAAGACAAATGAGAGGTAGAAATAGAGCCAACATGACTTACAAACATGAGAGAACCATCAGCGGTATGTATAGAAGGAATATGAGCCGAGAGAGAAATATAAGAAAATATAATAGAACTGGAAGTCATATGATTACAACATGCGGAGTCAAAATACTAAGAAGAGGTACCTGAAGTCACAAATAGACCAGTGGGGGGAGGTGTACCAGAGAGGGATAGAAATTGTTTAAACATGGCCTCAACATCAAATTGGGAGAAGACAGGAGCAGACGGGTCTAGAGGCTCAAAAAAATCCTCAAAGGCAGCAGCCGCAGTGCAGTGAACAGGTGAAGATCTAGACTGATTCCCAGGATGATGTGAACTACCCCTGGAAGAGCCACCACAAGAGGAGTGACTACTAGAAGAGGATTGGGGGGGATTACGAAAACAATCCTGTTGCACATGACCAGGACCAATTTTGTTGCAATACTAGTAGGGTCTGATTGGGCAATGAACTAGAAGATGAGTAGAAGGAAGGCCCTGATTCTGACAATAAATGTAGGCAATGGATCGTTGGGTTGACAGGGAACAAGAAGTCCGTGACGGAGGAGTGACAAGAACAAAGTCCACATGATGAGTCTGGAGAATACCAAAACAAGTTTCCTCAAATAAAAGCTATGACATAACCTGCTCAAGAGTGCGCAGTGGAGTGCGATGAAGGAGAGATGTACGCACGGGGCTCAAAATGGGTAGTGAGAGCCATGAGAAATTGAACCAACTGCTGCTGATTACGATATCTAGTGAATAAAGTAGCATCTTCAAGGTGAGGCCATGGAGGTTCTGAGATAGCAAGCTGGTCCTAAACAGAATACATTTGAGAAAGAAAGTCATTAATAAACTGACCAGGTTCTTAACGCATGCAGTGAAACTGACTCTGAAGTCAATACTAATGGGCAAGACCGATAGTCTGGTATCGTTCTTTCAAAAACTCCCAAATGTTTTTAGCAAGAGTGGTAACAGAGTCAAGCTGAAAACGACCAAATTAAAGACTAATAGAAGGAACAGAGGTATTCCGAAGCCAAATAATGATCTGGTAGTTCTTACTGTCCCAATTTTCTAAGCGGTCTTCATATTTAGCAGTAGTTTCAGCGGCCTCTGTCACTGGTTTGGTCATATCCCCGGTGATAATACGCCAGAGTTTCTGACCTTTGAGGAAAGAAGACATGGCTTGGGCCCAAAGAACATAATTGGATCCATCATGCATAACAGAAATTGGATGAAAGACATCATGACGATCCATAATAATATGGTGGTAGGAAAAAATAAATAGGAACAAAATTATAGGAGCAAAATTAGGTAAAACAGATCATACCAATGAGTTATAATGACCGAAAATAGCTGGGAAAAAGCTAGATGGTGCAGAGATGACGTCAGGAAGAGGCTGGATAATGTTAGCAGATGCGCAATGCACAATAGCAGAAGGAGGCGTGGTGCACAATAGCAGTGATGACACGCGGTGCACAATAGCAGTGATGGCGCGCGGCGCACGGTAGCAAAAACGGCACACGCGGGTGCACAGTAGCAGGAATGAAGCACACGGGAAAAAGGGCTAACGTCAGGCTAACATGAGCAAGCAATAGAAGGGTGCGCGTTTGTGCGTGGGAGCGTTGTGGCTGAAAGCTAGACGCGCCGACTAGAAAAGCAGCGCGTGAGAGCCCGCACGGAGGTGTGTGGCGACGGGCCTGGTGGCGTTAGAACTAGCGCACAATTTCGAGCACTGTGGTAAAAAATTTATAAAATTTTGGTCAAAAATGATGACGAAACAGTGATGAAACAGTGTTGTGGAATAAGAAATGGTGTATTGATGAAAAGGAAGAGAGATGCTATAATGCCACTGTGTACGAGCAATAAGCAGGAGAAAAGATGAGCTAGGATTCAAGACCTATGCTCTGATACCATGTTAGAATGGTTGAAAGAAAGGGAAAATTGTGTATCTGTATTATTGAATTGAATAATTAATACAATAGGAGAAGCCTGTATATATAGGCTGAAAAGAAACCTAGATAAGTATAGAAAGAGATAGAGATACATCAGAGATAAGATAAGATATATCTACAATACAGATAAATAAGTATAATATACAACTAATATACATTAACGATGTACTTGACGAATTTTAAAATGTGAACAGGTCGAATCAGTAAAACGGGGCTAAAAATTAGGCCCACAAGACTTAACAGCACCTCTCTAGTCTGATGGAGAAGTGGAGAGAAGCCATAGCCTTATCCTTAAATGCAAGCTTTTTATGGAAAAGTTACGCAAACCCAGCCATTGATACAACTACCGAGAGACGAATCATAGTGCAAATGTGATAACAAAACTAGTCTCCCACTTGACTCTAGGACTTCGGTTTCTAATAAAGATTGGAAGCTCTAATTTTGAAAATCTAAAGAGATCCCTAATTAGGTGGTATTCCATCTGAACATCCACATAATCAATCTCAAATCCACTCATCTTTCAACTAACTTCAAGTTTCATAAATCACAAAGTAGCCCTAAACTTTAGTGTAATTTTATAGTTAAGTTTTTAAGTTTAGTATAATTTTGTAAAATTTGATTTTTACTTGTAAGACATTGTGAAACCCTCAATTTTGGTATCAGAGTCTAGAAAGTGAATCTAGAAAAAAAATTTAAACATAGAAATTCAATATTTAATGCAAGATATAATAGATGTAAAAAAATATATATATCTTGATCATGGAAATAGTAAAATTGAAGCCACAAAATTATTAAATAGTCTAATGGATATGAGTAAAGAAACTTTAAATATTTGCAAAAATCAAAATATCATGATTACTAAATTATCTAGGGCTACTTATGTGTAGGTCAATAAGTGGACTTATTGTCTGATAGGTCCTATAGAAAAAATTTGTCATAAAAAAGGTCACTAATTTTAAGTTTTAGAGACAATTTATAAAAATCATGACAAAAAAAAGTCACTAATTGTCAATTTTTAGCGACGTATGTAAAAAATTGTCACAAAAAAATTATTTTTAGCGACAATTTTACTAAGACTTATTTTTAATAGGAGTTGATGAAAATTAAGTCTAACTATTAGGACCTATTGGTAGTTTACCCAAATATTATCTAAAGAATTAAGAGAAATAAAAGAAATTTTTCTTAAAAAAAAAAAAAAAAAAAAGTTTTATTAAAAGATTTGGAACTTCTTTTATGGTTATTAAACAAACTATAAAAGATGAAAAAGATTAGGATGGTAGTGATACATCCACACCAAAAAATCCTATAGAAGGAATATCCTCAGAAGATCTTCAAAAATATTTAAATCTATATATGGATAATTATGAAAGAAAAAAAGCACTTAAAAAACCAATAAGCGATTTTATTGATCCAGTGGAGTTGAAAGAACAATGCTATCAATCAGAAAGAAAAGCTAAAATATCCGAAATAGACAAAGCATTTGGAAATTTTGATTTTTGGTAAAATTTTGATTTTTGGGAAAATCCCGATTTTATGAATATCTTTGGAGATAATGAAGAAAAATCTTCTAAGAAAGAAATAAAGTTAGGAAAAAGAGGACTATTAAAAACTCATATAAAATATGACTTTAATCCTAAAGCTGCAAAAAATGAGCACGTTACTAAATATGGATTATATCTTAATCTCGACTATGTAGCTAACATATAAGAGGTTATAGATAATTGGACTCAAACAATAAGAATTGTAGTAGCTGGACAAGTTATTGATGCAGGAGATCTAAATGCTTTTGTAAAAGCTACTCTAAGATGTCAAGGTGCAAAATTTTGGGATACTCTATCAAATAATGATAAGATAAAAGCTCAGTGGTTATCTTCGACAACTGCTGAAAAGAGTATCATGTTTATGATAGATAACCTTAAATGAGAATTTTGTGGAACAGCCCTTAGCCAATTGGGAATTCAAGAAAAAATAACATTTACAAATTTAACTAAAATACGAATATGTGATATGTGCTATTTTGAAAATTATGCTTGTGAATACAAAAAAAATAAATAAAGGTTCTATAAAGTAGACATAAAAATATTATTCATTGGAAAAAACAATTTATAACCAAACTTCCTAAACTATGGGATGAACTATCTCAAAAATAGTTTGAAAGGTCGTTGAAAAAGAATCAAATATGTGATTCTTTAGGTGGACGGATAGCTTCTGTACGAGAAGTTATAAAGAAATATTGTGCAGAACAACAAACTATAAAAGATATGAAAAATGTATATATGGATTATAGTTGTTGTTCAAAAACCGAAGGTATAGTAGGAAGTTATGGTTGTGACAAAAAGTCCAAATTATTAGTTAAGAAGAAGAAATTTGTGCAAAAATGGAAAAAAATTCAGAAAAGAAAATTTAATCCTTATAAATAAAAACCAAAACCTTGAGGTAGATACCTTAGAGAAAAAAAAAATCTAATAGATTCACAAAAGCAAATCTCCTGAAGAATGCAAATGTTGGCTTTGTGAAGAAAAATGACATTTTGCAAACAAATGTCTTGACAAACAAAGGTAACAACATGTTCAACAAATATTATTTTTTGAAGAAAAATATGAATCAGTATGAGGATACGAAATAGAATTTGACGATGAAGTAAAAGAATACATGTCAGAATATAAATCAGAATCTAAATATAGTTTTGATGAAAACGATCAACAAAGCTTAGAGGAAGCTTTAATTGGAACTATTTCTATGATAAAAATATATTCAGATGACGAGAATAAAATGATCCTTCCTAAGAAAGGAGAAAGTGAATCATTTAACATTGAAGAACTAGAATTTTTCGTAAAAGATTGGAAAATGCTGAAAATTCCAATTAAGGAAATTTATAAAAACTCAATCTTCAAACCTCAAAGTAAATTGAATGTAAAAATATTTGAAGGAAGAACTTTAGTTAGTAATACAGAAGAAACATCTGGTATATGTTTGATATGAATAAGATCAAACAATATTGTAATTAAAAATATAATTACATTCATTTAGGACTTATACAAATAAGTATATGGCATAACTTTGAAAATTCCTTAATCGAAGAAATTGAAAGTAATTTGTATAATGGACCAATTTAGTTCACTATCAAACCAAATTATTTCTTGGCATTGGAAGATCCTAATCTTAATCGAGGATTAGGATTGAAAATAAAAACTCAAGGTATGCAAGACCTTGATGCAAGAAGTAAAAACATTGCTATTAATTACAGGCTTATGTATAGAGTGGTTAATACCGTTAATTCTCTTTGTAAACATGTAGCTAAAGTAGAGCTATTTGAAAAAACGAGTGCTCACACTTGAAAATTTCAATTTAAAAAGTTTAATGTAAAACAATTATCATGGCCTAAGAAATGGGTCCATGGAGAAACTCTAGATCGAAGAAATCTCAAAAATTTAACAATTTGAGAAAACAAAGGTGTTGTTTATCTAGATGAACCTAGACAAAATCAATTCTTTTTACTAGATCTAATTCCACAAGTAGCTTAGAAAGAACAAAAAACAAAGATAAAGCTATCATTGAAGAATCTACTGTACAAGAATCTTGTGTACATAATTAAAAAAAAAAAAAATTCAAATGAAGAAATAATAAGATACAAAATAATAAGTATCCCTATTACCAATAAATTTTCATCAAAGATATCAACCGGAGAACACCAAAACCTAAAAATGATTTCTCTCGATAATCTCTCCATCACTTTAAATGCGAAATTAAAGGAACAATAATTATTTGGAGAGGACCTCCAAAAAGGAGTAGAAGAAATAATCTAAAAAATAAATGAAGATATGAACAAAAAATCTCATGAATTTTTAGCAAAATAGTTGAAGTTAGCCCTACAAATTCATACGTTGAATTATTATTTAATTTTCTAGGCTATCATTCTTACACTATTGATGTATTAGTTGACCATCGGTACTTCATATAGTTTGGCAAAACCTGGAGTATTACCTCTAGACAAATGGGTTTTAGTTGAAAATCCAATTGTATTAAAATTAGCAAACAGTCAATCAGTAACTATGGAATATGAAAGTTATCATGTTCTTGTTATTCTTAATCAAAAAGAATTTATAATGGACCGAATAATTCAATTTCCAATTTTAGATGGAGATTTTTTAGTTGGCAATGCATTTTTAAAACAAGAAGAAAATATATATTTTCTTCAAGATCAATGATATATTGCTCTTAAAATGAATGAAATTCCATTGCTAAAATATGCATATCAATTTGGTTTTAACCCTCTTAAAATTACAAAACCAAATTTATTAACTTAAATTGAACCTCTCTACAAAGCTCAGCGTGATGAGTTTAAAACAATTGAAGACAATCAAGAAAAAAAACTTGGCAACAACTATTTGAAGATGAAATTAGCAATGAAAGTGATAGTGAAGAAGAAGATAAACAATGGATCACTGATATCACAAATCACTACTAAGGCAAACAAGGAAAACAAGGAAAAGATATTCAAAGTTTAGAAAATATTAAGAAAAATGCTTGAAAATAATTTTAGTGACAACCCACTAAAATTACAAGAAAAAGACAAGCCTTGGGCAAAAATAGTGCTTGAAGATCCAAACTATGTAGTCAATATAAAGCCCATTAGATATTGTCTTGAAATCATTATGGAATTTGAAAAACAAATTCCTGATTTATTAAAATAAGGGTTAACAGAACCAAGTAAAAGTCCTCATTCTAGTCCCGCATTCATGATAATGAATCATGCAAAAAAATTAAGAGAAAAAGCTTGTATGATAATAGATTATAGAGCTTTAAACAAAAATACCATAAAAGATGGTTATAAATTGCCTAACAAAGACGTTTTAATTAAAAAAATTCAATCAGCCAATTTCTTTTCTAAATTTGATTTAAAAAGTGATTATTGGCAAATTTGAATAGAAGAAAATTTTACTCCTCTAATTGCTTTTAGTGCTCTGCAAAGACATTATGAGTGGTTGGTATACGACCAAGTAATATTTTTTGAAAACATGGAGAATATTGTATGGTATATGTAAATGATATTTTAGTTTTTTTTTTCTAAAACTAAAGAGGAACATCGAAATTATCTCAAAATAATAATTCAAGAATTCATAGATTATGGATTAGTGCTATCTAAAAAGAAAATTGAATGGGAAAAGAATTCCATAAAATTTTTGGGATTAGTAGTTGATGACAACAAAAAAGTTGTGCTTCAAGATCATATTTCTGAAAAAGTCACAGAGTTTCCTAAAGAGATAAGAGATGTCAAACAACTTCAACGATTTTTGGGAATAATTAACTATGCCAGAAAATTTATTCTAAACTTATCTGAATTAGTAAACCCATTAAGTAAAAAACTTAGAAAATGAAATTGAAGTTGGAATTCAGAAGATACTAAAAACTTATCTAATATCAAGAAGATAGTAAAAAATCTTTATAAGGTTACCTAATCAAGGAGATAAATTAATCTTAGAAGCAAATGCCTCAGAGAATAATTGGGGAGCAGTATTAAAATCAATATCTCTTAATAAATCTGAAGAATAGATAAATGAAAAAGATGCTAAAACAAGATACCACATAAATGAAAAAGAATTTGTTAATTTTTATATTTTCTTAGTCTATGAACATTTCATTATCAGAACAGATAATAAGTGTTTTAAAGTTTTTTTGAAAAAAGTTTTAAGAGATGTAAGTTAAAGCAGACTACACAGGTGGCATCAATGGTTTCATTATTTTAGTTTTGATGTTGAACATATTTCTTTTTGAGAAAAATTCCATTGCAAATTTTCTAAACAGAGAATTAAGTTTTATGAGTTTTATGGTGCAGGAAATCATAACTTCAGCTGACAAAGAGAAAAGACCCATGTTATTTTGCTGGAACTACAACAAATTAGGCCATAAAGCTGAAAACTGTTGGTGGAAGGATTCAAAAAATGTTTAAGCTAACAAAGCGCGTACAGCTGAAACCGCAACAGCAAAAAGAAGAAATCTGAATTTTAAACCAAAAAAATTCAAAGGGATTCTTAAAAGAAGAATCATCAAAGAAGTGAAAGGGTGAGGTAACCTCCAAACTTGCCAAACTCGAAGACATAGATATAACAGAACTCCCTGCTATAATTGAAAAACTGTTTTATAATCCTAGACTAGCACCGGAAAGTAACAAGCCTTTCAAAGAATTTTAGTCTGCTCAATGCAACAATAAACAAAAAGATGTGTGTAGAATTATCAGTGCTCTTACTAATTATGTTGGGTTTCTAGAAAAAGAACTTAACATCATTCACAATGATGAAAAAAGGATGGAAGAAAGAGAAAAAAGAATTTTTGTTTTAAAAGAAATATAAACATTTTTTTCCCCCCAAAAGAGCTGGCTGAAAAAATTAAACAAATTGCCAAAAGACAAAATGAACAAGAAGAAATATTTCGTATGACATCCTTAACAAAATCCTTAAATTAGGATTATGGTTGTCCAAGTCTTAAGTTATTCGCAGATAAAATTAATATGCACTGGATTGAACATGGAATCGTTGATTTTGTGAAAATTTGATAGAAAAGATTTTCAGCTCTTAAACGAATTTCTAGTAATAGTTAAATATGATATTACAATTATGGGAGCAAGCTTGATACTTATTACGGCACACATCGTGTCCACTCTAGCTGAAAGAACTAAAACTTTAGTTTTATCAACCATATCAGATCTGGTATCGATACCCTATAACCAGTCAAAATCCTTTCTACCATGGTAAAAACACAAGATCATGGAAGGAATATGATCCTACCATCGAAAAAATTAATAGACTCATGTTTTTCCATAATACATTCAAAACTTTTTTACAACATTCAAACCAGTAATCTTCTATGATGAGAAGAGAGTTGTGGTGATAAGAAATGAAAGGCTTTTTATTGAACCATCTAAATTAGGAGAAGACAAAGCAAAGGAAATAGTCAAGATGCTTGAAGAAGAAATAATTGAAGCACTAGACATCTTTGCAGCTGTTTGGGAACTCCAGAAAATCAAGAGGAGAGCCCAAATTCACTATGAATCAATGCAGGACATGGACCTAGGCAAAAGTTCACATGATAAATCAAGCCAATAAAGGCAGACAAGTCACATGGAAGACAAAGCCAAGCAAGGCTCACAGGACAAAAGAAGCCAAGACAGAAAAAGCCAAAAAGAAAGCTCATATGATAGATACATCCAAGGAGACATCACAAAGTGGATCACATAGTGAATGAAGACAAGGAAGTCACATGCTGAATAAAACCAAAGTGGTGGAGATACCACTAAGTTGTTTGTTTCAATAAATCAGAATGTAAAAGGTTTCTTGTCTTGTTACAAGAATCTTATCTTTTAATTTTATGCATTTTAATTTCGAAGTTGAAATCCACTCTTTGCCTATAAAAAGGTGTGTGCGTCCTGTAGAAGTAAAGTCTTATAAGTAAGCAAGAGTGTCCTCTCTATCTTTCTTGTAATTTCTGTAGTTCTTCAAGTATTCAATAAAAGTTTTCCATTTCCATATAAATTTTGTCTACTGTCTTTTATTTTTCTGGAGGTCTGAGAGTAGTGATATAAGCAAAGTAATAGTCACTGAGAGTGAAAAATTACGCTTTCTGTCTACTCATTGAAAGGCTTGAAAAGTATTTGTAGTAGACGAAGCAAGGTGGCCATGGAAAATTAAAATCTTAAGGTAATCTTCTAAATAATCAGTATTTAATTTATTTAGTTACAAATATTATCTTAATGATTGTGATAAAAAAACAAATCCACGTCATATATAAAAAATATTTTTTTATTCCATGTCGTCGCCACATCATTGCGCCACGTCATTAGGGATACAATTAGGGAAGACAAGAATGGAGGCTGTGTCATCACCCTTTTGGTTTCTTGGGTAGCTCCTACTTGAATTTCTAATCAACTGATGTTGGAGACAACTCATGTAATAGGCTTATTTAATATTGGCTATAATGTGGTCACTTTATTTAACATTAAAAAAAATATAATTAATTACTATATTAATTTTTTTGAAATTTTAATTTACATAGTAGTTATGTTATTTTTCATCAATAATTTGTTAATGGTATGAATAAAATAATGATTTTATCATCTCTTTTCTACTAAAATGTATATTTATATTTGTTCATTTCAATGTTTGTCTATTATCTGCATTAGTTTCTTTTTACTTGTTCATTTCAATGTTTGCCAATTATCTATAATAGTTTCGGGCACTTTAACTTTACTAGAAAGGAGACTAATGTAATTATGTAAAAATATAGAGTTAATTGTATTTTTTTTTAAAGTGTTGTTATTAGCACCCCAATTAATACTTTGGATCCTCACCTACAAAATTTTAAATCTTAAAAATTTCTAAGAACCCCCCAAATAACACTAAAAATATCCTTATAAAAACATCACACCTCTTAGCATACCCTTTAAAAATCCTTCATCTCCCAAAACCTTGTTGAACTCTCACTATTGAACTCAAGCTTCCTTTCACTATTGTCAATCTCTATCGCAAGTGATCTCTCACAGCTGACCTCTTTTCGTCATCAATCTCTTCGCCGTCAATTTCCCTCACAATCTCACCACCGACCTCTCTTCACCATCAATCTCTTTACCTCCATGTTCGGACCTGTGTTGCCAAACAAATTACCTATGCTTGGACCTATGTTGTTGAATAATTTGTACATGTTTCGGCCTTGTGTTACCAAACATTATAACAACGTAAAGTCTTGTATATGTGAACAAGTTTGATCCATCAAAATTTAACAAATAAAGATAAGTATGCATCAACTAGTTTGATTAACAAACAAAACTAAAAGTTATCACATAACCAAAACATAAGTATGCATTAAGATTACATATAAAGTACCAAACATATGAATAAAAAAGTTTGAATCCAAAATGTCAAACATATGAATAATGTTCGATTAGACATTACCAAACTAATGCCTTTAATTTGGCTTTATGTTGCCATTTTGTTTGGCATATGTTCGAAAATTCAGAACCGAAAAAAAGTTGAACCGTTTTCATCAATTTTTTATGGTATTTTTTAAAAAACTTATTATTATGAGGTCAACCTCCTCCGAATTGCGAACATCAACCAAGCCATGAACCTCCTTTGAGTTTGCATTGCGATGCTCTATTCGTTTCATGGTATTAGGGTTGTCGAAAAAACTTTCACTCATCGCCATTGTCGGAGAAGTATGTACTATCAAACAGTTGTATCTGTTGCTGCCGGAAGCCGCTGGAAGACTAGCCGTAGAAGGGCTTTGAGTCGTTCGTGAGCAGGCTCGAGTTCGACTCGGTAAAAGCTCATTCGAACTCGGTTCGTTAAATTTTTTTTTGCGTTTGAGTTCGAGCTCGAGCTTGAACTTGTTAAAATTTTAATAAATAAGTCTAAACATACTAAAGCTTGGCTCGTAAAGCTCGGCTCATTAGTTGGCTCATTTAACATTTATTATTTATATATTAAATAATGTAAATATATGTATAAAAAATAAGATAAATATGTTATTTATATATTTAAAAAATATAAATGTAAATAATAACTAACTATAAATAATACATTTATATAGTAGTGGTGGTAGATATTATTATTTTAGTAGAATATCTTTTTTTTAATATGTTTATATATATTGTATATATAATTGTATAATAAAAAATTTAAGAGTAAATTACACTGACACCCCCTGAGGTTTATGTTTATTACAATTCCTCTCTCACCTTTTGAAAATTACATCTCCCCTTGAGGTTTAAAGTTTCATTACAGATTCTCCCCATCAGCAATTTAATTTTTTTAAATACCAATTTTGCCCTCACTGGGTAAATTACATTGACACCCCTCACATTTTAGAAATTACAATCCCCTCCCTAAGGTTTAAAGTAGCATTACCAATTGCCCATTCGGTTAGTATTAGTTGGAAAAAAAATTCATTGAAAAAAAAAATTAATTGGAAAAAAATTTTGTTAGTAAAATTTTTAAATTTTTGTTTAAAAATCAACGTAAACTCATTTTTTTAATTTACGTTTTTGCCTCAAATTTATAAACTGAGACAACCATTTATAAACCAAAAAAATTATCAAACAAGTTTTTATGACAGTTTTTTAAATTTTTGTAAATATAAATTGAAAACTTAAAATGAAATAGTTATCAAACAGGCCTCAGACGGTAAAAATGTCGTAAAATTAACAAATAACTAAATAAGTTACCAACGTAAGAAATGACTTATCAAAAGATTCTTAGATTTTGTAGGTTTGATTTTTAGAATTTTTTTTAAAAAAATTAAAAATTAATTTGGTTAAGAAATAAAAAATAAAAAATAATTACCATTTAAGGGTAAAAAAATAATTATCATTTTAACTTTTGGGCAGGTTATATACATATGTATGACTGTTTCAATTAATTTGTAAAAATTATTTCTAACCACTCGAAAGATAAAAATAATATAAAAATGATAATTATTTTTTATTTTTTATTTTTTATTTCTTAACCAAATTAATTTTTAATTTTAAAATTTTTTTCTAAAAATCAAACTATACATAGCCTAAGAATCTTTTGATAAATTATTTCTTATATTGGTAACTTATTTAATTATTTTTTAATTTTACTACATTTTTATCATTTGAAGCCTGTTTGGTAACCATTTCGCTTTCAGTTTTCAATTTATATTTACAAAAAATTTAAAACACTGTCATAAAAACTTGTTTGATAATTTTTTTGGTTTATAAATGGTTGTCTCAATTTGTAAATTTGAGGAAAAAAACGTAAATTTAAAAAATGTGCTTACGTTGGTTTTTAAACAGAAATTTAAAAATTTTACTAACAAATTTTTTTTTGAATAATTTTTTTTTCAAATAATTTTTTTTCCAATTAATTTTTTTTTTCAATGAATTTTTTTTTCAACTAATACTAATCGAGTGGGCAATTGGTAATGCTACTTTAAACCTTAGGGAGGGGATTGTAATTTCTAAAATGTGAGGGGTGTAAATGTAATTTACCTATTGAGGGCAAAATTGGTATTTAAAAAAATTAAATTGCTGAGGGGGGGATCTGTAATGAAACTTTAAACCTCAGGGGGAGAGATGTAATTTTCAAAAGGTGAGGAGGGAACTGTAATAAACATAAACCTCATGGGGTGTTAGTGTAATTTACCCAAATTTGAATTGTAACTTTAGTTTTATACACAATTATAAATTTATAAATTTTTTGACTCGTTAAGACTCGTGAACAGAGTCAAACTCAAGTCAAGTCCAAGCCAACTCGCCTCGAGTTTAATTTATTAAATTTTTATTAAGTTCAAACTCATTAAAATTTTAATAAATAAGCATAAATATATTAAAACTTGACTCAGCTGATTTGCAGCCTACGTGTGTGCAGGCTTGCTGGGCCTAATAGCTTTGTGGCCTTTTTAACAAGACACTGGGCTTGACCCAACTCAACACAAGCAGTAATCGAGCCCTAACTGAAACAAACAACGCTATGAAGAAGCAACTAGAGACTAGCCTAGAATAGACTCAGCAAAACAAAAATTGATTCTTGCTCTTCCAAGTTCAATATACAAATTACAAAACTAATACATAGATCGTTGTTTTCTCTACTCGAAAATGGAATTCGTCGTCGAAGAAGGCAAACACCTTAACGAAGAATGCTCCACTTTGATTCTGGTTTGTCCTACTAAAATTCCTGCGAATTCTTACTAGGGTTTTCAACTTTTTTTTTTCTTCTTCTTCTTCTTCTTCTTCTTCTTCTTCTTCTTCTTCTTCGTATTTGATTTACATTTGTGGGTTCTTATTAATTTATATATATATAGCCAGCTTTATCGATTGGGAATGTGGGGCAGCTGGCGGTGGATCTGTTGATATCGTCGATGAGAGCAGAGAGAATCGGTTACTTGGATGACCCAAATGTTCTTCCCTGTGTTGGCAATGATGCTTACTCTTCCACTCCTCAAGGCCACCTTGCTCTCCCTCTTGAAGGTCTCCTTCAATCCTATATCTTTTCTATCTATCTATCTGTAATTCTATGTATGTTTTGGTGTCTTGAAGCCCCAATTATTAATTATAGGGATACATATAAAATTACCATTAGTTAAAGGGTTAATTATCTAAATAATTCAGTAAAGAAGCCCACATTCTCTGAGCAGTTTACATGAAGTAAAAAAATACTGTCAAAAGTGAATTAGTGAGAGAAAGATTAGGAATGAACTAGCCGGTGACACATGCGATACGTGTGTAATTCAGATAACTAATAATAAAAACAAATAATAAAGAATTTAATATCATAATATGTATGTTGCTTAAGTGATAAGTATGTTCTTAATGGAGCCCAAGGTCTTGGGTTCAATCTTGCTTACGGTGTGTATAATAATTTTTTTATTTTAGCATATATAAAGTTGCCACGTGGCATGAAGAGAAGAAGGCTTTACTAAACCAATTTGGGCCTTCACTTAATAATAGTATAGATAGATAGGTTAGAGGCAGAAAAAATAGGAATAATAATATGATTCACGAACATAGTGCGTACCCCTACTAATATATATGTATGTATACTAGCGGTGAGTGCAAATGTATGTAATATAGCGATAAAGAGGATGAATAGAAACCCTTTGTGAAATTTTGAATATATGGATCAGTGTTCACATGATGGTTTCTTCATATTGACAGTCATCAAACTGTTATGGGCATTTTCAGAAAAGAAAAAAAAATGTGACAAATGAAGGCATCTACACCCTTTATATAATTGAATAGATATATAAATATATTGATGTGTTTGATGTAGATTGGGATTTAAAATATTATTTATTTTTATTTTATATTTTAGAATTAATATTTAATTAGGAATATTCTAGTTTAGTACAGAATAGTATAGAATTATTATGTTTTATAGATTTTCTTGATTAGCAAGAATTATTTTAGTATAAATAAAGATGTAAGTCTTAGGGGCAATACAATTTTAGTTTATATTTAATTAATAAAAAATCAAGTGTTTTCTCAATATTGTTTGTTCATAGATAAAGTATTTGTAGTTTGGGTTTGTTCGTGGTTCGATTAAGTTATTTTCTTGTCTTTTCGGTACGCTTCCTTGTATCAGTTTGCGTGGTAAAACTCATACATGCCTATATAAGATCATCTCTGATCCCATTCATTAAACTTCTGTGATTTTTTTGCTAAAAGTTTGATCTAATATGGTGCACTCTAATCAATCTTTTTTTAAAGAAAATCCCAACTTATCCCAAAAGCCTTTTTTTACCATTTTATCTAGGAAGCACGAATACGGAATACGGCGATATGAATACGACAATACACTAAAATTTGAAAAAGTAGAATACATGTATGGCGGAGATACGTTCGTACAAAAAAAAATATATATATATATTTTATAATTTTAATAATGAATATGCATAAAAATAAAACCTAAAGCAAATTAATAAATAAAGAGAAGGATTCCTATTAAACAAAGAAATACTAACATTAAAGTTCCTAAAATTAAAAATTTGGTGAAGAAATACTTACATTAAAACAATGTAGGGAAACCAAAAAAAAACAAACCCAAAAAAAAAAAAAAAAAGTGGAAAAAATTAAACAAAGCAACCTAATAGATAAGGGGGGAAAAAAAAAAAAATTAGAGCAGAGAGTATTGACCATTGAAAAAATATAGGTTTAATTACAAAAAAACCTCAAGGTTTTCTCGTGTTTTTCAATTTAAATTCTAGAGTTTTAATTTCGACAAATTAAACCGTGGAGTTTCATCCGTGTTTCAATGTGAACCCTCCGTCCATCTCTGTCTCACTTCGTCTTCTTCCTTCTTTCAGATTCAAAACTACATGTTCAAACTCTTGTATCTCCCTCGTCGTAACTTCATTTCGCCTAATTTTCACGTCGTTTGATTCAACTCATGACCTAGTTTTCATTCCACCCTTTATACGCCTCTTCCACCCTTATTTGTATTCTGTCGGAGCTCCGAAAGTTAGCCAAAAATTAAATGTCTATGGGCAAAATTTTTAGATTTAAACCCACATGTTCAAGGCCTTCTATCTCCTCACCGTAACTCCGTTTCACCTTATTTTGCGTCGTTAGATTCATCTCATGGCCTAGTTTTCATTTCACCACTCATACGCATTATTCCACATTTTTTTGCATGCCGTCAAAGCTCTGAAAGTTGGCAAAAAAATAAAATCTCTTTTTTTTTTTGTCTTGTTGCTATCACGACAATATTCTTGGCAATGGAGATGCAATGGATGATACTTGATTGGAAACCAAGGCTCCTTGACATGCTCACCGGCCCATTAGTTTTTTATTTTATATGTAGTTGTATATCTATTACCACTCGACTATTACCACCACCACCTCATCTTGCAGATAATGATGATGAAGAAGCAGCAGCAGTAGTAGCAAGCCAAGAGAAGGAGCCGAGGAGGAAGGGGGAAAAAAAAAAAAAGAGCCAAAAAAACCTTATTTTTGGCCAACTTTCAGAGCTTCGAAGACATGCAAAAAGAGGTGGAACAAGGCGTATGAGGAGTGGAATAAAAATTAGGCCATGAGGTGAATTCAACAACGCAAAAATGAGGTGAAATAGAGTTACGACGAGGGAGATACAAGGGCTTGCACATGTGGGCTTGAATCTGAAAAAATTCTCCAAAGAGAAAATTTTTATTTTTGGTTAAATTTTGGAACTCTGACGGCACGCAAAAAGAGGTAAAACAAGGCATATGAGGGGTGAAATGAAAATTAGGCCATGAGGTGAATCCAACGACGTGAAAATGAGATGAAGCGGAGTTATGGCGAGGGAGATACAAGGGTTTAAACATGTGAGTTTGAATCTGAAAGAAGGAAGAAGATGAAGGAAGACGGAGATGGATAGACTGTTCACATTGAAACATGGATGAAACTCCAGGGTTTAATTTGTCGAAATTGAAACTCTGGGGTTTAAATTGAAAAACACATGAAAACCTGGGATTTTTTTTGTAATTGACCCAAAAATAAAAATATAAAATAAGAAAAAATTGGTAAAAAAATTATATACTTATTTGGTGTATCAAAATATAAAAAATAAAAAAATTAGATACTTATTTAGCATATCCCTCACGTATCCTGCCATATCCCTCAAGTATCCCTCCTATATCTTAAAATTAAAAAAAAAAACAAAAAAAAAATCGGATACTTATTTGCCGTATCCGATATGTATCCCACCGTATCGGATGCGTGTCCGTATCCGATACGTACTTGATACTCGTATGGCACCTTTTTTGGAGTATTCGTGCTTCATAGATTTTTATGAAAGAAAACTAGGTTGAATCTCTAGTCTTTTGAGAATTTGAGTAAAAATATGATTGTTGGAAATTTGGTAGAGTGTTCATCCTTGATTTGATGAAAAATTTGCCTCTCCACACCTTGATTTTATTTTGGTTTGATGATGTGATTAGAGCTCACTTTTTGTTTGTTTTTCATCAAATTTGAATTTGATGATGGAATTGGTGAAGGATTGGAGATGCTTACTTAAAATGTGGGAATCATGTTAATTTTGTGTTTGTTATTTAGATGGTGCATGATGCTTATTTTTAATCACATGATTTGGAGTTATGATGCTTGTTTAAGTCGCAATTGTAATAGGATTGGACAAGGGATCATATTTTTATCTTTTCCATAATCAACTAAGGGTAAAAATTTTAGTTTATACTGTATGGCTTTCCCTTGGTTGTGGGTATCTTTCTGAAAGCATGGTGTAATATTTTTCTTTTAGTTTGCAGCTTATGGCTCATCTTCCAATACGTTGACTCTTGTTCAACAAAGATCTCCTGTTGTGAAGGTAACAGTTGAGCATTCTGTATTTTGCAATGATTATGGCTTCTTGTGTTGTTATTCCAAGTCCAATGAAAGCCTTAGATATCAAACTTAACAAGAATTCTGGTAGAACTTGAACTTATTTTAAGATTCGAGTGTTACTTGGATGGGTTCAACCATTGCTAAAGTTGCCCTGGTTCTGAAATATAACGTTTTAATATTTTAATATGATTTATAAAATTCTCTCAAACCTAATCAATCCTAGGATTGCCTCTCTTTTAGTGTTTAAGTGGACACCAAATGTTTTTTTTTTTCTAAGTGCTTGTACGAAAATAGTCATAATTAATGTTATTGAATTGATAACTTCACAAGTGATCATTTGGAGATGTTTATACTCCCCTAAGAAGCGCGAACACATACATGGATACAAACACTGAATGTAGTGATTTCAAAAACATGGGGACACAAGACACGAACAAAAATATAGATTAATATTGCATCCACAAATAATCAAAATTAAAAAAAATTAATACTAATTGAATATAGGGCGAAAAAAAACCCTCACTCTTACGCTAACTCTTATCCTTTGTCTTTTTTTATGGATGAGCTATAAGCAAAAAATAATAAACATTTAACATCCAATGTCTATCAAAAGCACTAAAGAAGAGGGGAACAACACTTGTTGGCATGTCGCTGATGTGCCCTCGGTGTGTCCCCTAAAACAAATTAATTAAATAAAGGGACACACCACGTGTCACTATCTTATGTGTCCTTGTGTTTGACACTGCCACGACACCTTTTTTGAAGTGTAGGTGCTTCATAGATACTTGATCAGTGATGTGGGAGGCACTAGCTTGTTGCCATCATCCCATGGTAATGTTATTCGTGTGAAATCAGCTGATTGTTATCATTAAGATTATTGGAAAGACTTTGGAGCTAAAACTCATAGAAAAAGATAGCGACTATAAGTGGGTTTAAGGGTGTACATGTTTATGTGGCAGTTTTATCAATCAAGATTTGTTTTTTTGTTTTTGTTTTTGTTTTTGATAAATTGTTTTTGTATGATGTATATAAGCAATGTGGAGCAGTCAAGAAAAACATATTTACAAAATAAGTATAGCTGAAATGAAAATGTTCAGATGGATGGGTGGGGGTTACAAGAAAAAATAAAATAAGAAATGAAACTATTAGAAAGAAGAAAGAAGAAAGAAGTTTTTTGCGTGAGTAAGAAGAAAGAAGTTGGGAAGATAAAATGTGGAAAATTCATTTGAAATGGTATGGTCAAGTGCATTGTAGAAGAATAGAATGAGAACATGGTTGAGGCAATAGAAATGGACATGATTACCTTAAACTTAACTGATGATGTGACTTTGTGACAAAATCAACTAAAGGAAATGAATCTTTCATATTTGTATTTGATCCCTAATAATTAGGATGAAGATTTTTTTGAGTTGACAAGTCAATTTTGTCAATCAAGATGAATACTCTTATTTATAACATTTTTTGTAAGTCATATATTTAAACCGTTACGTATATTTACATACACATGCATATGAGGTGGAAACAGATATTTACCCCATTTGATTTTACTTTAAAATATTGAGTTTAGCTTAAAGAAAGTATATGAAAACCCAACTTTAAAAAAGTTAGCCTTTTTTGCTTATTTTGAGATTTTTACGTTGAAAAGGCAAACAAGTTGAAAATCTGATAAGTTGAACCAAGCACCAAACCTATGTGAATGTGAAGTAAAATTACATGAGTTACTGATCAAAACAAAGTAAAACTACATAAGTTTCAAATAAGTGGAAGCAAATGGGGCCAGTAAAACCACCTGATATGCATGGACAAACACACAGTAAAAGTCTCCAGTTCGATCTTGGGCAGCATCATTGTATTCTCGGAATACCCCATTTATTTTTTTTGAGGAGAGTAATAGAAAAGTATAAAGAAAAGAAAAAAGACATTCATATGGTATTTATCGACCTTGGGAAAGCATATGATAGAGTGTCCCGGGATATAATGTGGTGGGTGTTAGAGAAGAAAAGGGTGACAAAAGGTTACATTGATGTGATTAGGGACATGTATGAAGGGGTGGTGACTGTTAAATTTAAATTTAGAGAATACCAAATTAGGAAATGATTAGGATATCATCCCCCATTTATATTAATGAAGATCAATAATTACAAGGGAGCCCTAAGGCATAGAATAATTACAAAATAAGAATCCAAATAATAATATATTATTCTAACACTCCCCCTCAAGCTGGTGCGAAGATATCTCGCATGCCCAGCTTGCCTAAAATGTCATGAAGGGGCTTACTTCCAACTCCCTTGGTGAGGATGTCAGCAAGTTGTTCACCAGACTGCACAAAGGGAGTACATATCGTGCCCTTAGTGAGTTTCTCCTTAATGAAGTGGCGATCAACTTCAACATGCTTTGTCCTGTCATGTTGAACCGGATTGTGAACAATGTTGATAGCGGCCTTATTATCACAATATAACCGCATGGAGTCCGTTTGATCAATACCTAGATCACTCAACAATAACTTGATCCATAAGAGCTCACACACCTCTTGTGCCATAGTCCTAAACTCAGCTTCTGCACTTGACCTGGCAACCACATTCTGTTTCTTACTCCTCCAAGTAACTAGGTTACCTCCAACAAAGGTGCAATACCCTAAAATCGATCTCTTATCAGTTACTGATCCAGCCCAGTCAGCATCTGTATAGGCTTCCACACAAAGATGATCATACTTTGAAAAATAAAGACCCTTACCAGGAGCAGATTTCAAGTACCTCAAAATTCTCATGACAGCCTCGAAGTGAATCTGATGAGGAGTATGCATAAACTGGCTAACCATACTGACAGCAACAGCAATATCCGGACGAGAGTGAGTGAGATAGGTAAATGAGCTTACCCACTAATCGCTGATAGCTCTCCCTATCAACAGCTGCTCCTCCTTCATCATCTCCCAATTTCTGATTGGGTTCTAGTGGAGTGTCACAGGCCTTGCTGCCAAGCATCCCAGTTTCTTTCAATAGGTCAAGAACATACTTCCTTTGTGAGATAAAAATCTCATCATTGGAGCGAGCAATTTCAATTCCCAGAAAATACTTTAAGCTACCCACGTCTTTGATTTCAAACTCACTGGCTAAATATTTCTTCAACAAAGGTATTTCCTCACTATCATCGCCTGTAAGAACTATGTCATCTACATAAACAATGAGTGCTGTAGTCTTACCACGTGAGGAATGTTTCACAAATAAGGTGTGATCTGCCTGACTCTGTTTGAAGCCATATTTAAGCATAGCCTGAGTGAATCTCTCAAACTAAGCCCTTGGAGACTGTTTGAGACCATATAATGACTTCCGAAGCCTGCATACTTTGCTTTCTGTCTTATGATCCTCAAAACCAGGAGGAATGTCCATATATACCTCTTCTTCAAGGTCACCATGGAGAAAGGCATTCTTTACATTAAACTGATGAAGTGGCCAATCTAGATTAGCTACTAAAGAGAGAAGTACTCTGACCGAATTCATCTTAGCCACTGGTGCAAAGGTTTCCTGATAGTCAACGCCATATGTCTGAGTGAATCCTTTTGCGACAAGTCTAGCCTTATAACGCTCAATAGACCCATCCGCTTTGTGTTTTACAGTATACACCCATTTGCATCCCATAAGTCGTTTGCCCTTAGGTAACTCAGTCAATTCCCAAGTACCATTCTTCTTAAGTACTTTCATTTCCTCAATCATGGCAAGTTTCCACTCAGAGGTAGCAAGAGCATCCTGAAAATGGTTAGAAATGCTAATAGAGGAAATATTTGACACAAATGCTCTATAGGAGGATGATAAATGGGAGTAGGACACAAAATTTGAGATTGGATGTTGAGTACAAGATCTCGCACCATTTCTCTTGGCAATAGGAACATCAAGATCAATGGACTCAAGAGATTCAAAGTTACCTGGACTCTCATTAGAAGCAGGAGATGGTAGTGGAGGAGTAGAAGTGGTCTCTTGTATCCAGTCAACTTTCTGTCTGTCTTTGGCTCTGACATAAACTTGCCCTTCCCTATCCTTGGAGACAGTGGGGACAGTGGGGACAGTGGGCTCTGTAGTCCCAGTAGGAGGTGGTGGTACAAGAACAACTGGTTCCACCATAGGAATCATAGGAATCACTGCACACCAAGGCTCCCCCTAAAGGGAGGACTGTGACACCGGAGAGGACAAGAAATAGGATTGGGACTCAAAAAATGTGACATCCATGAACACAAACCACTTACGAGACGGAGGGTGGTAGCACTTATACCTCTTTTGAGAAGGAGAGTACCCTAGGAAAACAAATTTGAGGGAGCGAGGGTCCAACTTTCCACGAGTGGAAGAGTGATTGTGGACAAAACAGACACAGCCAAAGATTTTTGGCGGAATAGGAAACAAGGACTTGGAACCGAAGAGGACTTGAAGGGGAGCTTGTTTTTGCAAGACTTGGGTAGGAAGACGATTAATAAGATAGGCAGCGGTGAGAACATCGTCGCCCCAGTAGGACCGAGGTACACTCATAGAAAAACACATGCACCGAGCCATATCAAGAAGATGGCGATTCTTGCGTTCGGCCATCCCATTTTGTTGAAGGGTATTGGTGTAAGAGGTCTAATGGATAATGCCATGAGCAGAAAAATATTGCCCTAACCCAGAATCTCTGTATTCCCCCCTATTATCAGAACAGAAGATTTTGACAGTGGCCCCAAATTGAGTACAAATCATCTTATGAAAATTGCGAAACACAGAGAAAACCTCACTCTTGTCGTTCATGAGATACACCCAAGTAGTACGAGAAAAATCATCAATAAATGAAACAAACCATCGATGACCTTTCACAGACATAACACGAGATGGACTCCAGACATCAGAATGTATTAATGAAAAAGGAACTAAACTTTTATTAAAACTGGGAGCAAAAGACACTCTGTGTTGTTTTCCAAGTTGACAAGACTTACAAAGAAACTCAGACACATTATTGTTTACAAAACCAGATGGAAATAAATGCTTAAGTAAATAAAAAGAAGGATGCCTAAGACGTCGATGCCGCAACTATAAATCATCTTGGGTAGTAGGACTCGTGGTGGAAGAATGAGCAAGCTTGTCAGGTTGATCCAGGAAGTAGAGACCATTTTTTGCACTACCACTGCCAATCGTCCTCCTCGTGACAATGATCAGGAAAAACCGTCACACTACAATTCAAATCATGGGTAATACAACTCAAGGATAACAGGTTAACAGAAAAATTGGGAACATGGAGAACAGAATATAGAGGTATGGTAGGAGTGACATGGACTAAACCTTTCCCAGAAATAGAAGAAACAGTACCATCTGCAATCCTAACTTTGTCCTGACCTGAAGAGGGCTTATAGGCAGAGAAAAGATCAGAGGATCCAGACATATGATCGGAGGCACCAAAATCAATAATCCAAGGCGAAGACTTATGAGACAGGAAAACACAAGGAGAAGAGGCTAAGTTACCTGAGCGGGCAAACGAAGAGGAAGATGTACTGAGAGCAGTAGAAGATCAGCGATCCAGCAAGTAACGCAGAACATCCTCAAGCTCAGGAGTAGTCATCCCAGAGAGATCATCAGAAGGTTGGCCAACGGGAGCAGAAGTAGAATCAAGTGTATCAACGGTATTAGACTGATGAGCCCGTGGATGAGAACCTTGTCCTCTAGACTGGCCTGACCGACCTCCTCTAAAACCAGACCGATCACCTCAACCCCCGAATGAAGTTCCATGAAGCTTCCAACATGTCTCACGAGTATGCTGCGGTTTTTTACAGTAATCACAGAATACAGATTCCTTGGCGGCAGACAGAGGGATGGGAGTCAAGCTTGGGCCATCTCTAGGAGTAGACAGTAATGCGGAGCGGTCAGTAGAGACAGGGGACATCATAGTAGACCGGCGACTCTCCTCATTCTGTACATAGGCAAATGCCTCTTGAAGTGAAGGAAGAGTGTCCATACTCAGAACCCGACTCCGAACCGGATCATACTCCACATTGAGACCAACCAGAAACTTGAAGACTCTTTCTTGTGCAATGAACTTCCTATACCCGACTGAATCAGTAGTGCAAACAGGCTTATAGTCCTGCAGGTGATCAAGGCATTTCCAACCGTTGGTGAGAAATGTGAAGTACTGAAGAACCGTCTGCTCCCCCTGAACAAAGCTCTCAATAGAGCGGCGTAACTCAAATGCCTGTGAGAAATTCCCTTTGCGGAAATAGGTGGTAGCCATAGCATCCCAAACATCTTGGGCAGTCTCCATAGACAAGTATCCCTCTCCAATGTCTGGTACCATTGAATGAATAAGCCAACTCATAATCAAAGAGTTGGTAATCTCCCATTGGTCATAACCTGGGTCAGTTGTGCTGGGTGCTTGGATCCTGCCATCCACATACCCCATCTTCCCTCTGCTCTTTAAAAACATAGTCAAACTCTGCGACCACGCGAGATAGTTCTGACCATTAAATAGAGAGGTAGTGATTTTGAGACTAGGGTTGGGATTATCAATCATAGTAGTAGGTATAGGAGAATTCTCACTCCTAGGTGTCTGAGAAGTAGTGGACACACTAGTGGAATCAGCCATAGACACTGTACTACCAAACCCGTAACAAAACTAGTGCTACTCACAAACTCGGAAGGTGGTGGTGGAAAGGGAAAAACAAACAACCTAGCGAAATTAACAACTCATATTACTCTCTTCTTTTTCTTTTTCTTTTTTTTTTTTTGGAGTTCCAGAAATTTATTTATTTATATAAACAGACTTAAGGTCATATAAACAAACAGAGTAGACACACGGACAGAGGAAACACACGAACAACTCAAGATCAAGAGAGACAAACAGACGAGATGGATACCAGAGGCAGTCGCACAGTAGTCGAGCAGAGGGAGTGGCGATGTAGAGTGGCGAAAGAGGCGAGGTAGTCGGCTGAAGCCAATGAAGGCTTAGGAGCTGTCGGATGGGTCATTCAAGCGTTGACGGTGATCCAACGACACCAACTACGATGAGTCAAAGGTGATTTAGTGGTCCAGGTTCATCACACAGGTGAGTTCTGAACCCTAGGTGAGCCGAAACCCCTCAGGCTTGACACAAATGTGGACAACGAAGCCAACGAAGCCAATGACGGTGATCCGAATGTGATTCGATTGAGTTGGCTCCGGTGGCAGTGGTTGGTGGCTCCGGTGGGTACTGTATGGGTAAAGGAATTTAGGTTTTAGGGTTTGGCTCTGAAACCATGTTAAATTTAAATTTAGAGAATACCAGATTAGGGAATGATTAGGATATCATCCCCTATTTATATTAATGAAGATCAATAATTACAAGGGAGCCCTAAGGCATAGAATAATTACAAAATAAGAATCCAAATAATAATATATTATTCTAACAGTGACCACTATTAGATCACCAGCTGGAGAGACAAACGAATTTCCTATCACTGTAGGGTTACACCAAGGATCTACCTTAAGTCCTTATCTTTTTGCTTTAGTTATGAATAAGTTGAGAAATATTCAGGATGACGTGCCATGGTGTATGCTTTTTGCAGACGATATTGTGCTAGTGGATGGGACTAAAGAAGGAGTTAACACAAAGTTGGGGATTTGGAGAAAAGCTCTTGAATCTAAAGGATTCCGGATAAACAGAACTAAGACAGAGTACATGAAGTGTAAATTTAGTTACAGTAGCAATGAAACCAGAGGAGAAGTGAAGATTGAGAATCAAGAACTGCCTAAGAGTGAACATTTTCGTTATTTAGGGTCGATTATTACAATAGCGGGGGAGATTGATGCAGATGTGGCCCATAGGATTAAGGTGGGATGGTGTAAGTGGATAAGTGCGTCTGGGGTATTGTGCGATAAATGAATACCTACTGGACTAAAAGGTAAGTTCTATAGAACGGCTATTGGACCAGCAATGTTGTATGAGACGGAATATTGGGCAACCAAGAAACATGTTGATAAGATGAGTGTGGCTGAGATGAGGATGCTAAGGTGGATGTGTGGTAAGACTAGACAAGACAGAATTAGGAATGAGTGTATTCGAGAATGGGTAGGAGTAGCACCAATAGAAGATAAGTTGAGAGAATCGATTGAGATGGTTTGGTTATATTCAATGGAGACCAACAGAGGCAGTAGTGAAGAGATGCGATGCTGTAACGGTAGATGGAAGTGTTAGGGGACGGGGTAGATTTAGATTAACGTTGGCTAGCGTTGTAAATAGAGATATGAATCTACTTAATTTGACTAATGAAATGGCCTTTGATAGGGCCGTGTGAAGAAGAAGAATTCATGTAGCTGACCCCATTTGATGGTACTTAAGGCTAGGCTTGGTTTGGTTTGGTTTGGTTGAAGTGTACCATGTGGCATAGATCTGTCATAGGGTTATTTTTCATTTGATGTATGCTTGTTTCCTTTTCATTAGGAGATAGTGTCTTCATTATCATTTCTTCACAAATTGACTCTAAAGTTCTAAGTGGATGATTAAACAGGGGATGATGGTTGAATTTGCAAAGAATGTGGCTGATTTTGCTGCTGCTAGTGGAAAGAAGCACATTGTTGTGCTTTCTAGCTTAGATTTTGGACGGTGGCAAACAATTGATATGTCAAGGTACTAAGAACTGCAATGTTTTCTTTGATCATTTTAGTTGCTTGACTACTCTCTCTCTCTCTCGCTCTCTCTCTAAGTTTCTTTGTCCTTTTTTCATGCAGTAACTACTCCCTTTCATTTACATTTTTTGCTTTGAGAAATTTGCTGTTAGTATTTTAATTTTCATATTTGAAAATCCTGCAAACCACCCCATTCATTTTTAATTGGTTATTGACACCATAGAAACATGGAAACTGGTTTATAAAATCACTTGACAAAATGCATGATTCTGCAGATATCAAATATTGTGAGATTAAAAAATAACTGGAACTCATAAAAACCAAAGATATTCCTTATTCTGACAATCATTCATGTAAAAACTGAGTTGATGATCATCTTTTTGAACTCTTTTACCGTGCAAAAGCATATAAACCAGCTAGGTCCATTGTTTAGAGTTGCCTAGGCCATTGACAACATTGCTTTGATTACTTGGTGATTTGTTTCAGTGGTCTGCAGATATATTACCTTTCTAGTGCCAGTATGGATGGAACAGATGATGACTGTGAGAGACTTGGGTGGAAAAGACTTCAGGAATATAACCCTGAGCAGAGGCTGTGGAAGTATCTTAGCACCTTAGCTGAAGGAAATGCTGAACTGGACGACAATATGGCTTTTGAAGATGAACTGGGAGAAGAAGATTACTATCCAAGTTTGCCTTTTGCTGCACTGTTTTCTTGTTTCAAGGTAGTTCTTTGAAATTTCACTGCATACAAGCATGGACATTTTCTAATGGGCAATTTAGCCCCTAGTGTGTGACCCTCCTAGCCTGCAGCATACATGTACTACTGCTTGGGTGTGTTTTGGTTACATTTATTTTTGATAACCGAGAACCGATCCTAGGCAAGGGTTTGGACCCACCCCAGAAGCGCAAACTTGGGATACATGCGACCACCCACTAGCCTCACATATCCGGTAAGTAGGACATCATGAGCCAAACCTAAGACCTCCTGGATAGAATCTGGGTAACTTACCATTTAAGCTGACCCTCACAGGTTGCTTTGGTTACATTTTGTTCAGGTTTGGTTAATTAGAACTACTTTGGTATATGTTCTTAGACCCTAGCTCATTCTCATGTGTAGCATGCTCCAGCAGTCATTTTGCTCTGAACCATATTCTTTTGTATTAGGAATTTATGCAAAAAGATACTGTAGTTGAAAGACTTGAGTTGTAGTATGGGGTCTACCGTTGGGAAAATACTTAAAATTTGAAGTTCTAGATTCTTCTGTCTAAATAGAGTCTTGTTTTGGGGTTGACATATTGTAACTCATAATTTGTGGACCAATTTCAATATTCTCCTTACAAAAGGGTTTTTGGTAATTGTTAGGCCAAAGGTTTGAAGGTCACTTGCTTATTATGTTATTGCTCGGAAGGGGATAATATACCAGAGGCTTTCCACCTTGCTGATGCGGCATGCAGTCTTTTGGGTTTGAACCCTAATAATTTTCAAGGTAAGTTTGGGCCTGAACCCTAATAAATAGGTGATTTGGAATTAGATCCCTTAATCCTAATTAGTAATCATATCCTTAATTTCGGGACAATAATCCCCAACTCATTTGTATTTATGTATTTGTTTTACATATTTTGTGGGTGAATCATTAGCTTATTTACATGATGTCAAACTAAGAATTGTTTCCATCCACCATCCACAGCCACCACCTTCAAAAACCATGGTTACAACTTGCAAGTTATTTCCCTGGAAGTAACCGCAGTATAGAATACATTACTGTCATATGGTGTAATAGTCTTTATCCAAATATTTGACATGTACTCTTTTTCCATCGAACATTGCTATAAGCTGGAAATGTTGTTTTCAACTTTTGAACTCATCTGATTTATAAATTTGCAGTTTCTACAGCTTTTGTATGTAATGTGAAGAAACTTTGCTTTCGTTTTGGAATGCATGCAACAAGTTGTACTTGAGGGCATATTGTTGACTACTAGGGAATTTATGTAATATCTTATCCCCTATTAATACGTAGGCAAAAGGTGAAAATAGAGCCAGATGATTTTCATTGTTTCTGCTCAGTTGTTTTACATGATCCCATCAAAAGTAGTCGTTGATAACTATGTATCATGAAGTTAATATTGAATCTTGCATTACGCATGCACTCTGGATAATGTTTTTTATTTTTCAGCATTCATGGTTTACCTTCCTAAAAATTTATTCTCTATCTACTTTTGCTGCATTTCATTTTTATCTGACTTTTATGCTTTTCCAATTAGCTCCAACTCAGATCCAAGTCCTCACTATAAGTCTTACTTTTTTGAACATACCTCAGCTAAATCAAAACAAAAAAACAAACTCGGGAACTGTTTCTGTTGAAGCTTAAAACTAAAATCTGCTCAACTCAACTTGAGAAAATCGTGTCCTATCAACATGGAGTCACCTAGATGAATCCTAATCTACCTTTTCACTTTATCAAGGGCCTTATTTTAGTTAAATAACATTATCTATATGTTTTTCTGGATCAATTTTGGTATTCCCTTTTGATCATATTTATATGCAAATTTCTTTTTTCAGGCAATGAAGGCAGCAAATGGATTGTCCCATTTTCATGGCAGACTGTGTATGGACCTCCCCCAGATAGGTCTCTCTTTTAGGTTTGACCCAATGAGGTAGGTCAGCTAGGATGCCGGATTGCTTGTTGTAATGTCGAGTTTTTTAAGAATTGTATATTCATCTTGGCCATGTCAAGATGACATTACTTACAAAAATGCTGTTCTTTCCTTTTATACGCTAAATGCAAATGGGACTTCAGTTTTTGTTTGAACCTGTAACCATCTTTTTGGTTTATAATCTAGAAAGTAAGGGCATGTTATTTGGTATTGACTTCATTTTCTTCGTTTTTATTTTTCGTGTTTTTGAAAATAAATACAATTGAAAGTTCACAATTTAAAACAGTTACATTAATATAGGGAGAAGCTAGGTCCATAGCTTACGCTTAAAATTTAAGGTCTAAACCCAGCCCATAACCTTTATAAATGATAAAAAAAAAAAGGACCGGGCTTGAATTGGTCTATTCTAAAATTTTAAAGCTGAGATGTTACTCATGGATTTAAACATGTAATGGTTACGTAATGGTTCTAAAGCCAAATCTGGTCCATTTTGCCTAATTTGGATTTCTTTATTAAATTGAAAATTCTATAGAAAATAATTCAGAATTATAATAGAATATTTTGGACTTATGGGTTGAGTTTAGGGCTTTGCTTCATTTTCTTGATTTTTGTTTTTCTATTTTTGAAAACAAATACAAATGAAAGTTCACAATTTAAAACAGTTACATTAATATAGGGAGAAGCTAGGTCCATAAGCTTACAAATGATCAAAAAAAGGACAGGGCTTTGACGGGTCTATTCTAAAATTTTAAAGCTTAGACGCTACTGGTGGATTTAAACATGTAATGGTTCTAAAGCCAAGGACCTTTCTATTATTTTTATTATGGAATTATGATGGAGTTATGAAGTTAAGAGAAATTAGAGACGAAGTTAGAAACACAAAGATAGAGAGAATTTACATTGTCCATTATGTTGGCGTAAAAGCCAATATATAAAATACAAGATGGTGGGTACAAACAAAACCAAAACTTAATGCATACCTAACTTGGTAAGACTTTACGGCCAAAATTTGCAAAAAATTCTAACACTCTAGTCAAGCCTAGTTATAGGCTTTATAAATTGTTACATAAAAATAAATACAAAGAGACAAAAATGTCTAAAGGAAAAACTACAATTATTTGCTATGTGCTATAATTTTTACAAATGTGGTCCATTTTCCCTAATATGGGTTTCTTTATTAAATTGAAAATTCTATAGAAAATAATTCAGAATTATAATAAAAAATTTTGGACTTATGAGTTGAGTTTTGGGCTTTGCTTCATTTTCTTTATTTTTGTTTTTTTTGTATTTTTGAAAACAAATACAAATGAAAGTTCATAATTTAAATGATAAAAAAAAAGGACGGTGCTTGGACTGGTCTATTCTAAAATTTTAAAGCTTAGACTCTACTCTTGGATTTAAACATGTAATGGTTCTAAAGCCAAATGTGGTCCATTTTGCCTAATTTGGGTTTCTTTATTAAATTGAAAATTCTATAGAAAATAATTCAGAATTATAATAGAACATTTTGGACTTATGGGTTGAGTTTTGGTCGTTGCTTTTGATAATACATCGTGTCAAATTAATAAACTGGGTTGGGCCTTTATGCTTCGGCTTAGTGTCACAGACTGCGCATTTGTCATCCTCTCGAGAAGCCGACTTCACGAGTAGTACTGTGTATCCTGTGCATTATGCCGAAGGATGCAATAGGAATATACCTTGTTTGTCTTGTCGCTCACAAACTAATGCGCTTGCAAAGTGTTTGGTGTAGAACTTGTATCTTCAATGAGTCAGTAAGTGACATATTACCACTGCCAATCCCTAATGCCCACGTCAAAGGACATTAAGCTGCCTGCCTCTATGCTTGTCTGTTCCCCTACTCATACCGCCTGCCTCCATGCTTGTTCGTTCCCTTACCCATATAAAACCTGCTCGCACGGACACCACCCTTGGTGTGGACCCCACAATGAAGGTACTTGCTGTAAATCTTACGTACTATCTCCATCACAGTGCCCCTAGGCTGGCTCTAATACCACATGTGACGACCTTGGTTATTTCCAAGCACTCCATGTGACACTTAGACAAGCACAAGTCTTACTTGATGATGTTAAATCAACCAAACTCACAAGTTTACAAGAAAGAGAAGTAAGAAAACAAAGAGAATTTGAGAGAATGTCATTGTATTCACTTTGAGAGAACTTGTACAACTCTTGATTGATGATTGGAGCGAATGAGACACTCTTCTATTTATATGCTCATTTGGAGCATTCTAGAACACACAAAAATGAGGTATGATGTAGAAGCTTCTCATGGAAGCCCTTTTACATGTTACAAGAACATTCTAGAATGCCTTCTAAAAATATCTATACAAATATCTACAAGTCTAATTATATATACAAGTGTGTATCTCGGGCCTTCTAGGATTCTCCATGGTGTCACATGTGTTAAAGTTTACTAGGAAGTTCTAGATTCTTTCCATTGGCTCCCATTCTTCCAAGCTCCTATTTGGATAGTATTTTTTTTTTTTTTTTTTTTTTTCATGGAGAATTTAGCAACATGCATGTGATTAGTTTGTGAAGGGCAAGGTAGACAGGATAGATCCCTATCGCATCACTTGGGTTGGTTCTTGGGCCTAATGCACAGGGTATGTAGTACCAGTCATGGAGTTGACTTCTCGGGAGGATGACAAGTGCCTAGTCTATGACATTAGACTTAGTTCATATATTTTTGGGATAATTGGTGATAAGTTTTTTTTTTTTTTTTTTTTTTTTGATATGGCATTTAGTTTAAGGATTAATCTTTTATAGTGACAACGATATGATTAATAAAATTATTTAGTGAGACGAACAAATTATTATTTTGAAGGAATTCTTTTTCTATTTTTACCCACAATCGCTAGATCACTATTAGACCGCCATAGGCCGGTCGTCGGAAGAGTCATCGACGGAGGCCAGGAGCGGCAACTAGTGGTGGTGGTGGTGATATAGACAAACACCTTACGTGGACAAATAGGCGACACGTAGACAGATAAGTTGACAAATAGACAAATAGGTAGGGGTAATATGATCTTATCAAATTGTTTTGTCCTTTTAAGACCAAAAGAATAAACCTTGGGACTATTGCCCCAAAAGTTTTGAATTTAAACTTATGGCCTGAGTTTCATATATTTTTAGAGATCAAGCCAATCCATTCCAAGGTCACTATAGCAAGAGCTCAATTAACCAAGTTTCTTACATGAAAAAATTTGTGACACCATTTTTTTTATCGCCTACTCAAAATAGAGAGAGAGAGAGAGAGAGAGAGAGAGAGAGGATTGTGCATCCGTGCAAAGTGCTTCATCAAAGCACTACATAGCCCACGCAAAGCATGCATTATTGCGGATGGTTCAGTGCATCATCCTTGTGGTTGTCGGCATGCACAACATTAGCATCTATTCTACCATTCCATATTCAAAGGAATATTCTATAGAACACTTTATTTATGTGTTCCATGTTTTCTTTATTTCCAATGTGAGACAACTTCTCAAGCTTGTTTCAAGCTTTCCAAAAGAAATAAATAAATAAAAGGGTTTTTGAAAATACCCAAAAAAACACTAACATTAATTTTGAAAATTCCCTAATAGGTTTTTCATCTCAGGTCCAAAATTCTTCTCGAGTTTATGTTGCATTGCATAGGTTCGTAAGCCTACATAATACTCTAAAGCTTAAAATTTTGACAATGGTGCAACAAATCATGCGACCAATGACCTCTCCAACTTATGTTCTAATTATGGTGTTATTGTTGGTAATGGTTCTTCTTTACCCATTACACATTGTAGTAAAAGTGCTTTGACTACTACATTCCAATATCAGTACTCACCTTTCTTAGCTATTATTGTCTTCTGCGATTATCCAACAGACAAAATGACCTTTCACCCCTGAGCAAAATGGAACCATTGAGCGAAAACATCGATATATGACAAAAACCACTCGCTTTTTCGACTTGAAGCCTTGAATACTGCTATGTATCTTCTTAATAGGCTTGCTCATCCTGCTTTTCAATTTTCCTCACACCAAGTTATTCAATATAGCTCCTGATTATCTCAGTCTTAAAACCTTTTGGTTGTGCTTGTTTTCCTTGGTTGAAACCTAATGCTCTAAACAAATTATCTCTTAAGTATATTTTTTTGGTTATTGTCCTTCTACAAAGGTGCCTAATGTTTATGTTTGAGCTTCTCTTCTAATTCTATTTCTCCCTCTATTATTACTAGTTTAGACCCTATTAACTCCACTGTTTCCTCTTTTTCTTTGTCTAATCCTAGTTCCATCTGTTCTCATTTCTTCTCATCCTCTGATCACTAGGTCCAAAAGTGGAATTCTGCTGCCTTGGAGAAGGGGCATAATGTTTAAATTGTTTCTTCCATTACATTCCTATCATTCGTTCATTCCTTCTTGTTGTAGGCTTTCGTACCAATTGATTGATATGGATCGTTCACAAATGCTATCTCTTGGGCCTTATGGGTCTCTTTTGATGCCTTTTATTCTTCATATATAGTGATCTCATCTACCTACAGAACCACAGACCTACTACCTCTCATCCTAAACCTAGAGTTCCTTTCTTTCTAACTCTTACTGCCAGTCTTGCTTTTGTTACTGAGCCAAGAAATTACACTGAAGCTTCTAAACATGATTTCTGGAAGCACTGCAAGAAATCATAGATTTAGCGGTGCTTAAAAAAATGCCACAATAGGCTAAGAAAATGCTATTAAAAGTTACCCGACATATAGGCCATGGTTGTTTGGGTGGACATGAGTTTGGAATTGGACTAATAGTCCAATAATTTTAATCCGATATTTGGTTAAACAATTGAAATACAGACTAATAATCCATCTAGATATGGTATTTCACATATGATGGGCTATTCAATCGCACAGAGAGGGTGAGATGTAAATTGGAGAATTAAGTCAAAGTCTAGACTATTAGTCCCTTCTTATAATCTTAACTCAATCCAAACATAGGATATGATACACAATTTAAAGGAATTCGTAGTTCTAGAACTATTAGTCATGGGAATGCTAATTTAACCTAATCCAGTCCGCCCAAACAAACATGACCATAGAATATTGCATCACAAATGCGGCCACCATCTTATCTTTATGGTGTTTCTTAACGTCGGACATTTATTGAAGCGCCATTAATTACCAATGACAGTTATTTTGAGTCCGTTGAAGTTTACACTGGCATTATTGTGATGACATATTGTAACCACTTCCGTTTTTCTTTTTTCTTTTTAAAAAAAAAAGATTAAAATAAAATCATAATCTAACTGTATGGTGGCATGAATTAGACTTTCATTCAAATCAAAACCCATTACCAATCTCCATTTTCAAAATATAAGGAGCAATTTTCATTTTCATTTTCATTTACCAAAAAAAAAAAGAAGAAGAAGAAGAAGAAGAAGAAGAAAAACCAATATATTCATTTACACACTATGTAAAATGATCAATCTCAATCTATAAGCGGAAAACCATTAATTGGAGAAGTTTAACACACAATTGCCTTCAAACACAATACATTAGAAAAGTTGAAATATAAATATAAAAAAAATGCCAATTACCTTCAAACACATCCGTTAGAAAGGATTGTAACTACAACAAAATATATATTCCGACTAAAATTTTGGTCGCCAAAGACATTATTTTGGTCCCTGATGGTAATTGGTAACTGAAATACGTAGTTGCCAGTTTTGTAGCGAAAAGGTTTGTCAGGAAAAGGTTTTGAAGGCAAAAAATATCATTAGTAGCCAAAGATGGACAATTAAAAATTTAGTCGCCAAATGTATATCAAATTTAAGAAAATTAATTTGTGTTTACTTCGGTGACTATATTAATTAATCATTGAAAATGTTTTGTCACGAATGCATGATATTCAACAATAAAAAAACTTTAGTTTGCAAAAGATTATCAAATATTGTTATAAAAAAAAAAACTTTCGATGACTAAAATTGTAATATTGTGTCCCACATTAGAAGTTTTCGTGGGTGATTTTGGACATATAAAGCACCACTAACTTACTACTAAGTAACTTAGATTTAAACTTTTGAGTCATGTTGGTAGACTCACAGGTTACTTGGGCCAGCAGATTGTGGGGCGTTACAAATGGTCCAGAGCTGACCCATGCACACAACCATATGTGCTACTTGTTTTGGGCTGGCCACGAGTTTGTCGTGATATTTTGATTGATTATGGATTCACGCGAGGATTTATAAATGGGGGAGTTTGGGGGTGTTTCATAACATGATTGAATGTATTAAGTGATAATCAATTTTACTTGTTTGATAACTATAATTGATATCACTTAAAAATTTAAGTCTCTTAAAATATAAGCTAAAATTAAAAAAAAAAAAATTAATTTATATGAAACTTATTTATTTCTCACTGAATTCATAAATACTAAATATAAGTATCAATATACACTATTATAAAGTTACCACCACCGCTGCTATCATTACCAACACTACCGCTACTACCGTCATTACCACCACCACTGCCACCACCGCTACCACCACCACCACCATTACTACCACCACCTTCATCACAATTGTCATTGTTGCCATAAGTATAACCATCATTTTATTACCATTATTATCGCTACAGCCACCACTGCTACCAACACTATCACAACCATCATAATATAAAAATTAAAATATACAATTTTAAAATAATAAATTTCAAATTTGATTTTATACATATCAAACAATTTATTTTTAGTTCAGCACTTAAATTTTTGTCAAACAGCTTTTCATCTTAAAAAATTCAGCATTTAGTTTTCAATACTTACTTTTCAGTCTTCAATTTTCAATTTTATCAAACAACACCTTTGTAACATCTTGTCCCACATTGGAAGTTTGCATGGGTGATCTTGAGTATATAAAGCATCACTAGCTTACTATTAACTAACTTAGACTTAAACTTTTGGGACATGTTAGTAGACCCACAGGTTACTCGGGCCAGCAAGTAGTAGGGCGTTACAAAAATGTTAGTACCCAAAAACCTTTTTCCAAAATACATTTAGCGACTAATTTAGTCGCCAAAAATCTGACTTTTTTATTCTTATTTTTAAAAGAAAATAATTTTCGGCACAATTTTTCTTTTTAAAAAATTATCAATAAGTCTTATTTTGTTCTTAAGATTATTATTGAGTCCTATCAAGTGTCAGTATGAACAACTAAATTCTATTTTTCATAAAATATTTCTAAAACATTCATTGTTCTATAATGGTATATGTTATCCCAATTTTATCACTCTTTTATTATGAACAACAATGTCACAAATATTTTTATTCTAAGTAAAATTATATTTTTTTTTAATTGTAAAAATTACGATATTGTGTTAAAACAATCATAACCATAATGAAAAAAAGGGCAAATTATAAATATACCCCTTGAGGTTTGCTTAAAATATGAATTATCTCTTGTGACTTTGGAAATTACATCATGCCCCTTGAAGTTTCTAATTTTATAACAAATGATCATTTTTATTAATAAATCATCAAGTCAATTAACAGTTTTTAGTGATATCAAAAACTTATTTCAATTATTAATTTAGATAATTTTATTATTGAATAGAAGAGTAGTTAGAAATTTCTTTTTTTTTTTCAGTTAATTTTGTTAAATAAAAAATTCTGATAAGAGGATATTTGTAATTTTTCAAACCATTGCAACACTACAAGAAAATGTACAATTGGCGACTAAAAAAACGGTTTTCGTCGCTGAAAGTAGTGGAAATGGCGACTAAAATCAGTTTAGTCGCCAAAGCTGAGAACTTTTGCCGACTAAACTACTTTAGTCGCCGAATATAGACCTTTTAGCGACTAAAAGTGGGTTTAGTCGCCGAATGTAGTAGTTTTAGCGACTGAAAAAATTGTAGTAGCTAAAAGGCACGGTTTTTGGCGACAAAAACCATTTAGTCGCCAAATCTATAGGTTTTCGCGACTAAAAAAACCTTTAGTCGCCGAATAGAGGTGTTATACCGACAAACACAATTTTAGTAGCTAAAACCTGGACAAGTGGCGACTAAAAATGATTTTAGTCGGCAAAACTCGAGCTTTTGGCGACAAAAAAAGAGTTTAGTCGCCGATTGTAGTTATTCTGGGCGGAAACTCACGTTTTTAGCGACAAAACAGAATTTGGTAGCCAAAAAGCATATAAATGGCGACTAAAATTCATATTTAGTCGCCAAAAGTCCTCTCAGATTTTTTTTTAGTAAATACTTTATTAAATACATTAAATAACATTAAATAAAAATAATTATTTATATGTAGAGTTTGTACTAAAACCGGAAAATTTAGTATATAAATAATATTTGTTGCAATAATAATCGCGTGAGAGTGTAGTGGCATAGTGGGGAAAAGAGTGTTGCTGAAGGTTAACAAACATAGGAAGTGGATGGTCATAGGTTCGAAACTTGGTAGGCACCGCGCGGAGCAAAAAAATTTTTTTTTTTCAAAGACTTTCGGCGACCAAAATCTTTAGTCGCCAAAGGTTAAAATAATAAAATAAATAATTAATTATTGGCGACAAATAGTTTAGTCGCCAAAGGTTAAATTCCAAAAACTGAATTTGACTATTGGCGACTAATGGTTTAGTCGCTGAAGAGCTGACCTTTCGCGACTAACAGATTTTTAGTCGCGAAAAGCATCCGCGACCATGTTTTGGCGACAAAATGGGCGACTAAAACTTTTAGTCGGGGAAAGTGGATTTCTGACATTTGGCGACTAAAATTCGACCTTTGGCGACTAAAAATTTAGTCGCCAAAGGTGTTTTTTTTTGTAGTGCAACAATGTATTTTAATAAAATCTTAGGGAGTGTATTTATAATTTAACCATGAAACAATATCAATAATTTTTATTTTGTTTTGAAAATTGCTATTGAATTATATTAAATTTCAATATTAATAATGTAACAACCTAAATTTTTAATTATTTTGTAAAATTTATACTAATATTATTTAATCTCAGTTAGGAAAATATATAATTTATTTTGTATTATTATGTATAATTTTATAAAATAATATAATTATTAAGAATTTAGGGGTCAAAATATAAATAAATAACTAAGTTAAGGATAAGCTTGAATTAAAGAGTTATTTAATGGGGGAGGGGACACCTGGCAATCACGTGGCTTGGTGCCCATGGCTGCCATTCTATGTAAGAGGGGAAGATCAAAAAAAGAAGATCAGGAAAGAAAGAAAGAAAAATAAGAGAAATGAGAGAAAAGAAAGGAAGAAAAGAGAGAAAAAAAAATAATGGAAGCTGAAAGGGTCCTTGGTGATGGAAAAAAAGAGTGAGGTATTAAAGTTAAAGTGAGTTATATTATATCTTGAGTCACAAAAATGTATTTTACTTACGTTTTGACTTACCATATTTTTTTTATACAAGTTATGTTTTATAAAATATTATAAACTATATTAATATTTCAGTTATGTGGATTATTTTCTGAACCCTATTTGTTAAAAGGAAACTCATGGATATGCTTGTTTATATTTTAAAGAATATTTGACTATAACCTTATAAATAATTATGTTTTGTAAGTACCACCACGGGGGTCCCACGCCTTGAGGGACTTAAATAACCATTGGCCCTTGCTTGACCACTTTGTGATCCCCTGTTTGTCACGGATTCATTGACCCATGTTCTGATTGTCACTCCAGTGACTCGTGTTCTGTTCTGTACCGTGGTTATAGTTGTTTACGTAATTTCTGTATTATATGTCAAATGATTTCCTTATTATATATTAAATGATCTCTGTATTATATATTCTGTATTTTAATATCAAGCTCTGTTTAGCCTAATAATTATCCATGGTGAATTTTATGCTCTTATACTCTTAGTATAATATGTCTCACTTTGCCATGTGCTTATAATTGTTTACCACTTTCAGGTGATATGTCAGGGGCAGCACGTGGGGTAGGCACGAAGCACTTTGTAGAGATAGTTCAGTTCTGACAAGTTAATTAAATAGAAGCTCCAATGATTATTTTAGTACCCTCACTTAAATATTTTTCCGCTCGAGTTTATTGATTTGTTTAAAGATTTGGCCGGAGGTAACTTCGATTACTGGCCATCATGATGCTTAACCCTTGGGCACGAGGAGCGAGTCGTGACAAGTGGTATCAGAGTAATGGTAAAAAAAAAAAAAATCATTGGAGCATAGGACACACGCACATTTAAGAAGTAAGATAACGGGTAATTAGTACCTAAATTTTATATTTTGTTAGTCGATTTAATTATATTATAATTTTATATGATTTTATATATATATATTAAATTTTTTTTTTTTGTGCATAATTTGTGAAAGATAATAGATATAATTTATATTATAGCAAAAGAGGAAAAGAAATAGAGGGTGTCGGGCTCAAACACTTACCAAAATTATAATATAATTAAATATATATAATTTTCAGTTCAGCATTCGAAAAAAAAAAAATTATGTTTTTTTTAAAAGTGTATTCAAATTATAAAGATACCAATTTTGAAACTATCAATGAAAAGTTCATCTCAATTTTTTTTTTCAATTCTTGCATATGATTCTGTCATTATGTTCCCATTTTATTTATTTATTTATTTATCGTAAATGAAAGTTTTTAAAGTTACCAATTATTTCTCATTTTGGCTCAAACCAATTTTTGACAACTAAACAGTGAGTTGTTTTTGGTAAAGTTTTTTTTGAGGTAATATCTTCTATCAGATTAATCATCTAAGATATATTTATCAGAGTGCGTAGCGGATAGCTTACACCTATGACAAATTTCGAGGACGAAATTTTAAAAGGAGAGAAGATTGTAATAACCTAGATTTTTAATTATTCTGTAAAATTTATACTAATATTATTTAATCTCAGTTAGGAAAATATATAATTTATTTTGTATTATTATGTATAATTTTATAAAACAATATAATTATTAAGAATTTAGGGATCAAAATATAAATAAATAATTAAATTAAGGATAAGTTTGAATTAAAGAGTTATTTAATGGGGGAGGGGACACCTGGCAGCCGCGTGGCTTGGTGCCCACGGCTGCCATTGTATGTGAGGGAGGAAGATCAAAAAAAGAAGGTCAGGAAAGAAAGAAAGAAAAAGAAGAGAAAGGAAAGAAAAAGAAGAGAAAGGAAAGAAAAGAGAGAAAAAAATAATGGAAGCTGAAAGGGTCTTTGGTGGTGGAAAGAAAAATTAAGGTATTAAAGTTAACGTAAGTTATATTATACCTTGAGTCACCAAAATGTATTTTACTTATGTTTTGACTTACTATATTTATTTTATACAAGTTATGTTTTATAAAACATTATAAACTATATTAATATTTCAGTTACGTGGATTATTTTCTGAACCCTATTTGTTAAAAGAAAACTCATGAATATGCTTGTTTATATTTTAAAGAATATTTGACTATAACCTTATAAACAATTATGTTTTGTAAGTACTACCACGGGAGTCTCACGCCTTGAGAGACTTAAATAATCATTGGCCCCTGCTTGACCACTTTGTGATCCCTTGTTTGTCATGGATCCATTGACCCCTATTCTGATTGTCACTCCAGTGACCCATGTTCTGTTCTGTACCGTGGTTATAGTTGTTTACGTAATTTCTGTATTATATGTCAAATGATTTCCGTATTATATGTTAAATGATTTCTGTATTATATATTCTGCACTTTAATATCAAGCTCTGTTTAGCCCAATAATTATCCATGGTGAATTTTATGCTCTTATATTCTTAGTATAATATGTCTCACTCTGCCATGTGCTTATAGTTGTTTACCACTTTCAGGTGATATGTCAGGGGCAGCGCGTGGGGTAGGCACGAAGCACTTTGTAAAGATAGTTCAGTTCTGACAAGTTAATTAAATAGAAGTTCCAATGATTATTTTAGTACCCTCACTTAAATATTTTTCCGTTCGCGTTTATTGATTTGTTTAAAGATTTGGCCGGAGGTAACTTCGGTTATTGGCCATCACGATACTTAACTCTTGGATACGGGGAATGGGTCGTGACAAATAAATAAGTTGTATTTTCTTTTATAAAAGCCCATTTCCAATAGAGTGGTGATGATATATCATTTGATAAATAAAAATGTGAAATAAAAATCATCATGGCATTCATGCCACATTACCCATGTACAACAATTAAAATTTGGGGAAATTACTATTCAGAGGATATATTTTAAAAAATTATTATAAAATAATTAAAAATTTATAATTATAATTATTAATATTTATAATATTTATCATTTTTAGTTTTTTTTTTTTTTTGAAAAACCACCAACATGTAATTGTCCCTTAAAATTTAGGATGCTCAGGCCATAAATCCAAATTTAAATTCCGTTTGCCAAAAAGTCCTCGCGGGAAAATAGTATGTCCATAAGAACATGTTTTTACGAAATGACCAAACTATCCATATTTTTTTTGCTCAACAATTCGCATGCCATTTTAAAGTTCAGAAAGACATTTCGTTTTTCGTTTCCATTTGTACAAATTACAATGGGTTTCTCTAAACCATTTATGATACTCTCTACTCCATCTTTCGCTCTTTCTCATCAATCTCAGATATGTACAAAGGCCCCTCATTCTCTCTTTCTCTTTCTCTCTCTCTTACTTACCTTCTCCCTCCGACGATCGTCTCCTTTCCTGCATTTTCGGTCCAGACGATGATGCCTACATGTTGGCTCAACCTCTTCATAGAGCTCTTTGGCGGTGTGAAGGACGTCTATGGTCGGAACCTCGATCGGAGCCAATGTTGCCTTGTTATAGCGGCGTGGTTGTTCGCGAAGCATGCTTGCTTGGCGCTATAGGTGTGAGACCCCTGACTTTTCTAAATTCTATTAAGGCCCTTTTAGATTATTATAATGAAAAGCCCTCATTCCCTCATTTAATCGCGAATTTAATCATAGAACCGAAAATGCATCACAGATGAATCCGTACTAACCCTAATCAATCCTGGTAGCTTAGTAATTATTTCTAACCCTCTAATATTTATTATTTAACTCTCTAATTATAGATTGATTGCTCAAAACCCTACTTTTTTATTTTTACCATTTTCGTTAGATTATTCACCTTTTAATTCAAAGAAAAATAACTCAAACCGAATTATTTTTCCTATCACTATACTAATTAATTCTATACTTGAAATAGATATTTTAATTCATAAATTTAGCCCATGCCCTCACTCTTTATTAAAATTGCACAAAAGCCTCAAATTCATTATAGGGTAAATTATGTAAATAGTCCCTGTAGTTTACATGATATGTTAATTTGGTCTATGTTGGTTTAATTTGCTCGATTTTGCCCTTTAATTTAATGGATTGTGTCATATTGGTCCAATAAATAACGGCCGTTAAGTTTGGTGGACAGAAAGTCGTCACGTGCTCAAACAATGTGTCAATTTGGTCCATGTTTTAATTTGCTCGATTTTGACGGGACCAAATTGACACATCGTGTAAACTAGATGGATCAAATTGACATATATATCGTTTGAGTTTTCATTCACCAAACTTAACGGCCGTTATTTATTAGACCAATAGGACACAATCTATTAAATTAAGGGTCAAAATCGAGCAAATTAAAACAGCAGGAACCAAATTGACACATCATGTAAATTATAGGGACCACTTTCATAATTTACCCTTCGTTATAATATATATAAAAGTACACCCCATTATAATAATCTTTTCCATAAACTATCTACAACATAAATATATAAATTTGTACACAAAACGAAAATGAAAAATCCCTCGAAATCCATGCACATGGCTAGCCTCCCCCTTGTATATATATATGCAGTGTATTCTTGAAAACAAAGTTCATGAATTCATGGAAGAAATTTTGACCAAGGACCATAAATCATGAAATTGTGTTTGTAGTTGATTTCAATCTTGCTCTATATTGCCTAACCTACACCTAAATCATGTTTTAACACATAATTAGACATCGTAATCAACCTGCATCCCATTACCTTTCAACTAAATCCAAAACTATTCCATTCCATTCCAACCAAGGACACTTTAGACTTTTCACCACAATTTTTCTATAAATAGGACCACTCCCCTAGCAATTTTGCACATCAAACACACACACACGCATATACACTCGTATATTTCAGCAAGGAGGGAGAGAGAGAAGAGAGAAAATGTGAGCTTGGAGGAGGAAGAAAGAAAAAGAGAGCAAACTTTGTCCAAGCTTAATTAGCAATCTAGCAAACAAGTAAGCCACAACATAATCTATCCTTCTATTTTCTCTACTAAATACATGATATTAGATGCTTATAATATTATCTTTAGATATTTATGTATGGTGTTCTTGTGTTTGATTAAAGGAAATTGAGCTTTGATTTTTTGTTTGCTTGTATTCTCTCCTTGTTGAAACAAAGGCATTTTTTTTCTATCTATATCTCACATTATTTTAAAGGCACACATTCAAACTAAAAATCTGAGTTATTAATATATTATTTAGCATATTTTCATCATAAGAGAAGTGGAAAATTACCCATAGTTGCTCTTTTTTTCTGCTACTCTTTTTATTTCAAGTTTTGTGCATATGACCTGTATTTTCAGCCCACTTTCGAATTTTTTTTTAAAAATGCAGAAAAATTCCTTGACCTCATTTTTGTATCAAAACCTTCCCTTAATTTTTAACTTTCAATTATAATTGGTTTTGTTATAAGAAAGTGAGTGGTTTGAGAGAAAATTCGACTTTTGTAATAGTCGATGATTCTAGACAGTGCTGGAGTATTTCTTTAATAACTAAAAATTTAGGAAAGCTATCATATTTCCAAAAAAGGACCTTGAAACTAGATAAAATTGTCTACAAACCCTAGGAAGGCCAAGTTCAAATTTTTTTTTGAAAATGCCTCTTAGATTGTGATATTTAAAGTACACCGAATCTGAAAATTTATTTTTTGTTAATAATTCATGCTCTTTATTTCTTGAATGTGCTTTTTATCACTTGTTTGAGCCTTAGTATGACATTTATATATGTTTGTGAATATATTTCTTTACAATGGTTCTTTGATGATGCTCATACTTGTGTAGAAATTATTGTCTCAATAGTTTGTTCTAACCTGAACTTAAAACATCTAACTCAACGGAAAACTTTATTGGGGTGATAATTTGTTTTCGATCACTTGAGTAACTTCATAAGATAATGCTTGTGTTACATTTGAATTGGTTGGCGCGACGCGTTCCCTATTGAAAGTAAAGTCTTGCACAAGTGGTTATTTTGGAACTCTTGAATGGATCAGTTGTATTTGGATCCTAGGTGATTTCGGTGTGATAAGGTTGGAGGAGGATATGAGCAAGGCCCTTATTATTACCATCTTTTTTTAGGTCCTCGGTTAGCGCTACACAATATATAACCATTGTAGACATCTGGGGTAAGGTTTGCAAAACAGCAAAAGATGGGGCATATCGAATAATCCGAGTATAATACTTGTGGTTGAGAGGATGAAATCTCTTTGGGAGATTTCTAGATTACTAACATCAAAATTTATAACCCTTTGCTTGTTTACTTGAATATAATGCTTCATTACCTATTACAATTGTAATTGTGTATTGAACTGGGAAAAAGAGACGGGGTGTATGTGTGTTTACTGAGCATTCCAAACTTATAGCGTTTCATGCCAGGTATTGAAAACTATTAGCCGGTTGAAGGTGAAGCTAAAACATTTGAGGACGTATGGCTACCTTATAAGAATTAGATACTAGTTTTGTTAAGTCCCTTTTGTAACCATGTTTGGGATTATAGGTGTTAAAACTCTTCATGTAATTAAGACATACCTTTTATAATTATTATTTTGCTTATATATCTATCTATATAAATATATATATATATCTTTTGTAGCCTAATCTTATATTCCGTTAACTCATATAGACCTTAGGTTAATACCTTGTTAAGATCTGCCAAAAATGTAGCTTTGCTATCTAAGGAGATTGAACTTAGAAGAGAGACTATTTTGACTCCTCCGATTTTTCCTGAGATCATACTTGGTTATTGACTAAATGACTCATTAGTGACGTTTCCTATACTTGTAACATTAAAAAAACCTATATTTATTGATATTCCTGATTTTTGGGGCATAACAGGTGTTGGCAGTGGCTCCTCTGGCATCTTCTGACCTTCTGATGATGCTGGACAACTTGCAGAAGTATGTGAACTCGCTGATCATCCATTGGCCGAGGTATGACCTGCTTTCGCCGGGCGTGCGAGGTTGTAGACGAGGTCGCAATGATGTTGGACCAATCCTTACTCAAGAACTGCCGGTGAGACAGCCTCCAATGGTTTTACATTCTCCTTCACCTTCTCAAACATTGTTGAATAAGTATATGAAATCGAATGAGGGTAGTTTGTAAAACCCCAACCTAGCAAAAACACATAATCTCTCTCTTTCTCTCTCTCTCTCTCTCTCTCTCTCTCTCTCCCTCTCCATACGTGATATATATAGTCTCAAATACGTTGTTTTAAGCTCTTCTCTGTTTTTTTGATAGTTTTACTTTCATGTATGTGTTCAATCGATCTCTTTCTATTGTTGACATTGATGTGCTTTTCTTTATAGCTACTATAAGCTTGTATTTGTGTGATGTTTGATTTCTTCATTATAGTTACTTCATTTAAGTGAATTTACTTGATAGATATATATGATCAAACAATTGGTCCATTATGTTTGGTTTGACACAGACACAGACACAGACACACACACACACACACACACACACGGGGAGAGAAAGAGAGAGAGAGAGAGAGAGAGAGACTAGATTCAACAGATAGATACAAATAGGTACAAAAATTGAATAAGCAAGTCAAAAAATTGAATAGATAAAAAATGATTTGAACAGATAAAATAGATTTTGACATATAAGATCAAAATTTGAACAAATAAGATTAAAAAGATGAACAGATAGGATCAAAACAATAAAATGAACACATAAAAAAAATTCAACAGATAGATTGAAGGGCAAAATTGAAAAGAAAATGTCTTCCAAAACAATAAAATGTACTTCTTATCACCAATATTTTACAAAGGGTGTATTTCTCACCAAAGAAAAATACTCATGAGACCTAACGCCTTACACTCTCTTTAAAATGGACTTTTCACCAATTTCTGTAAAATTATTTTCTATGTATCGTATGTTGTTTTTCTCCTATTGGTTCCATCTGCATGCACCAACTTAATTATTTTATGTGACCACCGTTTTCCACATCTAAAAATATACAGTAAAAAATTGTAGCATATAGAAAATTTTATTAAATTTGTTGAGGACATTGTTTCCACATCAATCACCAAAAAATGAAATGGAACCCAATGAAACAACTCACCATTACATCAGTTTTGCAAATAAAAAATAAAATAAAATTGTACAACATTTTTGCATTATTTCCTAAATTCTATTATATAAGGCACTTTCCAATGAAATTTTAATTTTTTTTTATATATTTGTGATAATCAAAATCGTCGAGTTTAATTTCAAAAAATTATGAATAATATGTGTGATATTGGAAGAGACTTAGCCATAATTAGCGGAAATCGTGAAAATAATAAAATTATAGAGCAATTATAGAGGTAATTGAGTTGATAATTGACATAGTCAAATCTACGTATGAGCATGGTCCAGATTGGTCTAAATTGAGATAAAATCAAGACCAATCCGTTATCTATGGTTCTTGAAAAATTGGAACCAATCCAATCCGTTTAAATCGTGGAACCAATCTGAACCAATCCATTTAAACACGGATTGGATCGATTTAGGACTACAGATTCAAGTAATTAAATAACAAAAAAAAATATAGAACATTTTAATTTCATAAAAACATAAACATAGCATCATATTAGTTCAATAATAGTAACATGTCTTTTCATAACAACGACACACGATTCTAGAATTTAAATAATCATAAGAAAACTGGTTCCACCATAAATATTTAGACCATTACAAATTAAAACTAAAAACCAACAAACAAAAGCAATAAAAGAAGATATTATGCAGGTTTAGGTTTGGGTTTAGGTTTTATACAGAATAAGAGAAGATACTATGTGGGAGGGTGTATAATATCAATATAAGTTATTTCTATACGGTCCGGATTGGTTCTAATCCGGGATCGTGGGGTTTAATCTGGGACCAATCTGTGGACTATAGATTTTTAAATTTTCAATCCGGAACCGAACCACAGATTCAAAAAATCAATCCAAACCTACCAGATTGGATTGGACCGGATCGAATTACAAATTTCACGGATTCCTTACTCAGCCCTAGTCAAATCTAAAGAATCAATGATGATGGAAGTAATTTATGACAACAATATTAGAAAAAAAATCAATGACGATGATGATGGAATGAGAAATGTGGCTGGTTATATAAATACATATAAGAGTTTAAATAAAATAGTGAATAAAAAAATAATTATGTAAGAAATGCCATTAGGTTCCCTCTTTACAATTTTTTATATATTTTTATTTATTTATTGTGTGTGTCCAAAATTGCCGTGTCTTTTTTTTGGGTATTAGGTATATTTCCACCCAAATATTGTGCCAACTTATTTTAACTAACATAGAGTCGTTACTTAATTTTTAATAGGGAATTAACAATGAAAACTAAGTTATGGACCTGATCTGTCATAACCAGAAATTACAAGTTTGGGAGCTAAGGTACAAAATGGGAAGGTCATTGAATGAAAGTATCATTTTGCCCAGTTTGAAGATTGACATCTACTAATTTTCTATTTTATGATTTTAGTGGTTAATTATTAATACAAATCATTTTGAACCTAAAAGCCCTTAACTAACCTAAAACTATGTAATTTGAATAAAATGAATATTATTTATTTTAGATTAAAGGAATAAAATTATATTTTTTCAAAAAAATAATGATTTTTTAATAAAAAGTAGACTTTATCAATCCATGACTATAAACCCAACCTGAAATAAGTACTATTCATAAAAGTATCCAAAATATAGAAACTTGTGTTATTAAAAAAAAAAATGCAAATAGCAAACACAAGCTATGGAGATGAGAAAACTTAACCGGATGTCCACTTACGCGTCTTTCATGCCATACATAAATTAAATATGAGCTAATATATAACTTATACATATAAAATACAACCTAGGCCCGATCTAAGGGTTCTAACATGATTTAATAAACAAAAAGCAAGTAACACATAAAACAAATGCAAACTAATATATATATATATATGATACTTAAACCGGACCATATGCATGCAAAGAACGAGACTAAGATAAACTAAACATGTTCTTCTAAAGAAAATAAATGAAACATGCGAAACAAGACAAGAAAGTAATAAAACTAAACAATTACATGATGAGATGATGGTCTAACACCCTAGCATGAATGAATACTGAAAAATAAAGCAAAGAGATACTGAAATATGAGAAATAAAGAATCTTTACCTACTAGTTTGTTTAAATCGAAGATACGTTAGTTTTCTTGCTTGCAAGCCTTCCTCAAACTTGGGTTTCTGAAACCGTTCAAGTTCTTCAAACTTTAAAATGGTTTTTGGAGTTTGGAGTTGTTGTTTGGGTGTGTAATTTTCAAAGCTAAAACAAGAGAGGAGAGAAGAGTGGTGTTTTGCTCTAAAAAACTCATAAAAATAGCTCAAGTTTGTAACCCTTGAAAAGAAGGGGGATGGCTCGTTATATAGGCAAGGGGAAGCTTCTAGAGTATACTAGGTCTTCCAATCACTTCCTCATGCCGTCTCCCTCCAGAAATGCACTAAGATTGTGTTTCCAAAACAGGCTTTGTCATATATAAAAGTGCGCATACAAAGCACATGTGCGCACGCACAAAGCACATGCGTGAGCACCTCTTGCCTTGATACACATGTCATCCATGCATGCACAAGTGCAGGGTTCCATGCCCTTGGCTTGCTTGTGGTCCAAGTACGTCCGAATTTCTTTCCAATCAATGTTTTTGATAAAACCGACGAAATTTTGAAAAATGTCTTTGATCATAGCACAACTGGGCTTCCCTCTCTTTTTCGGGGTTAGAAATTTGGTTTTTGGCTAAAAACGGGTTCAGGGATAAAATGGTCATTTTCGTGAAAAGTTAATTTTTGGTCAAAACTAGTTTAAACAGTAACTCCAAACAACCTTAAACATTCTAAAAATAAAGTAATTACCGTTTCATCATTGGAAGACTTGCAAGCATCCGAAGTCTTACGGTTAGTCAAAATTGGGTGTTTATAGTTACCCCTCTTTGGCAGAGCTTAAACAATCATGAATTGATATGAAGCAAATGTTAAAGATCCAAGACTATCCCATTACCAAAGAAACATGCAAGTGATCGAACCCGCAGGTTGTCTGCATATCCTTGATGTAAAAAATTAGATCAATGTAGTTCGGAGGTTGTTGTGCAACAGTTCATATGTGAATGAGTATGTGCAACAAGCACTCAAACATTCATCCGAGCATGCAATCTTTCTAAAGGAAAGAAGGAGACAATACCTGCCATACTTACCTCACTATACCGAAGTTATGCCAAGGTTCATTCCATATTCTTATTCCATTCCAGTCTTTTCCAAGTGTTGTCGAGTGTGCCAATCTTGCAAATCTTCCAAAAAAGAAAAGTAATTCCAAAATACACACTGTAGTGTGGTTAGAGTGATGCCATTATGATATTAATGTGTGTCATCCTTTATTTATGTGGTTTATGCCATTCATTTTCATTCTATTCCATTCCACTCTTGCTCCTTATAAAGTGGGGGTTTATTAATTTACATTTTGTTCCGTTCCATCCTTGCTGCCTTACAAGGTGGGGGTCTATTAATTTCCATTCCATCTCATTCCATTCTTGCATCTTACGAGGTGGGGGTTTATTCAGACTATGTTCCAAGTTTTTTCAAAGTTTTTCAAATGGTTCCATGGTTTTCAAAAATTTCTAAGTGGTTCCAAATATTTGTTTTCCCTAGATAGGCTTTATATGCCAAGTTTTAGGTTTTTCCACAATTCGGTTTCTAAGGTTTTGAAGTTTTTGAGTCACCAAGTAGGGAACTATGATCATGTAATTTTTCTAGTGCTAGGTGCGTTTTTGAAAATATTTTTTGATTCTAATAATGACTCAGCTTGGGAGAAGTTAAATATTCATTTTCCATGCAGATGCCAATGACGACCCTTGTTGGGGAGAGTTTTTCAAATTGCCTTTCATTCCATGCAATGTGCAATGTGTGCCAGTGTAGTGCGATGATATGTAGCAAAGATTCAATTCAGTATTTAAAATGATGTGCCTCAAAAGACGTGCCAATGTCTGAGCTTGAGTTCAGGACAAACTTGTTCCTTAGAGGCAATTTTGCACCGCTGATGGGTTTAAAATGGCTTCAAGGCTCCATTTCTCACATCATACCTTTGAAAATACCCTCTAGTTTCCCTTTTCTTCTTTTGGTGCTCTCTCGTTGCTCGAGAATTGGTGTTTCATTTGACTTGTCAGATTTCATACATCGCAGGCTTTGTTTCCAGCGAATGGTTTTCGGTCCTGACCACTTCTTGATTATTCTCAAGTATTCTCCATTATTTTCTTTGAGTTTGTCAGCCTTTCATCTTCATTTATGTGCTTTTAGTACAATGACATACCTTTTTGAATTTTTGAGTATTCTCCATGATTATTAATTGTTTTCCCATCCTTTTTCTATTATTGTGTGCTGTTTGATAATGAAAATGCCTTGATTTGTTGATTGTTTCCCTCGCTCTTCCAGATTTGCTTTTAGTTTGCTCATGGCTGAGGGAAATGCACATCTCTTATCCCCAGATGCGCCTATTGACCCTGATTGGGCTGAATGGCTTCGTCTTCATGCAAATTATTATGATTCCGATGTTTCTGACAAGGTTTTTTTTTTTTTTTTTTTTCTTGTGATCATAATTGATGATGATGATGAGAGTGACGACGACGACAACGATAATGATGATAATAGCTATCCTTCTTTTGTCATCACTAGTCCCGACACACCATTCTCTTTCACTTGATGCCTTCAAACTTCTCTATGTATCACGCCAGAAGATAGAGAACGGTCTAAGGGTTCATCTTGCACTTTCTTAGGATTTGTTGCTTTTCAATTTGTATTTTCCTTTTTAGAAAACATTTGTATATAATGCCTTGGGGGATGCCCCATGCTTTTGTAAAATACCCTTGTATATTTCAAAATCATAGTGTACGAAATGAAATCCATCATTTTGTCCAATCTTCCAATTTCACTTTATGTAATCATGTGCTTGACTATTGTATCTGACAATGACTCTTTATACATGATTTCAAAAAGAAAAATAAGATTACAACTCAAAAAAGCATTGCAAGCAACCTAACAACCTAAAAAATAAAAAAACAATACTCTAAAATTGATGTCGAAATGCTCTGTTGCTTTCAAAACACTGCGTGTTATGCCTACAAAACAATTGAACCAAACTACCAAGTTGTTAACCTATAGAGAAGGTGCAATTGTTCAATGGAGGTGTAGCTGCACCTTCTCGTGTGCCTTTTTCCTTTGACCATGCAGGCACGGCCAGGCATTCTAAGTGCGGCCGCACGTTTCCCCGACATAACCTTTTTAGGGTTTTCATTTCCTAAATTGTTGAAACTTTGTTTTGGCCTATAAATATCTCGTCTTGCATGAGGGTTTTGCATAGAATTCCTTTTCGATCAATTCCCGACCCTAAATTCTTCTTTCTTCAATTTTTGGCCAGGTCTTCATAAGATAGTTTAATAACCTAGATGAATGGTATAGACGACACTAAGCAAGCTAACTTTCGTAGCTATGGACTGAACTCCATATTTCCTCTTAGCCAGTTGAACATGGACTTGCCTTTTCTTCGTGCAACAGCTCGGCCTTGGGACTCAAGCGCTTATGCATTTCAGTTCAGGCATCAAGAACTCTGCCCCACTTTTGAGGTGTTTAAGGCTCTGCTAGAGTGTTTTCCAATGACTGATTTGGTAAGGCCAATCCCTTTGGTAAGTTATCCTAAGTTGCTTGTGGGTTGCTTCCAAGTGAAGCCACAGCTTGCGTTTAGAATGGTGAGCTATCAATCATCCCCTTGATTGATAAGTTCACCAATAAGTGTGACCAGAGTGACTGGAAGTTTCAAGACTACAGGCGAACTGCTCTATGTATCTGTTTGCTTGCCTGGTTCTTGGTAGCGCCAAGTAACAGAATAGTTAGCCCTATCTTAGTTGATATGGCCAAGAAGGTTAAGGATGGAAGATGCTTCATTCATTTAGTCTTGGATGAGATTTTGATAGGTTTGGATAACGTTGATGTTAGTTGGACTGTGGATTTTTCTAAGAGCTCGTTGTTGCTTCAAGTACCACCCATCTTACTTTGTTTCTCATCTTTCATCTCTCTATTCTTTTATCTCATTTTTTTTTTGTTTTTGCACACTCGAACTCACTTTTTCCACTCATCTCACACGTCTCTATTCTTTTGTCTCTTTTTTTTTTCTCTTTTTTTTTTTCAAGATGTTTTTGATGGATGAGTTAAAGGTATGGGCAACTCCTACATGTTACTCGAGGATCTCATACCATACTAGTGCCCAGTTAGTCAGAATGGACTCTGCTGAAGATTGGTATGACTAGATGTGTACCTGGACTTACTGAGACATTGCTTGGCATTGTTCTTGGTTGGCACTTTTAGCTATGACTCAAGAGATGCTCCCATTTTTTGACGTAGAGTAAGTAGGGTTGACTTACATGGCTTACTACTTTCCTCATTAGATTTTGCGGCAATTTAGGTACGAGCAGGTGGCTCATTTGGGTTATCTTTCATATCCAATTTCCTTTGCTTTCTAGACTTCTCACTTGAAGGCAAATGCCAAGCCTTGGTGAGATAGGACACTTATGACGACAAAAGAGAGTTCTAGATACAAGCCATCAAGGGCATACATTCTATGGCTTAAACGCGAGATTTAGTGGATCGAGACACACAAAGATAGAGCTTTCAAAAGAATAAAGACTGAATGACTGTGACTCAACTCGCGATGCCCCTAGTCTAGAGCTTCTTTATTTCCACTTTTGTTTTTAGCATTCAAAACCTTTGTTGAATGAGAATTAGTCAGTTTTGTTTTTATCTGTTATATTTGATATTATTATCAATAGAACAGTGCAATGAAGTTTTATTCCTTTATTTTCAAAATTTGTGCAATTGGTCAATCAGAAAGGAACGCAAATCACTCACTCTTCTCATTAAAAACAACTCAAAGTAAAATTTTGCAAACTTACTAATTAAACATTCATACAATTGAATCCATGAATTGTACAACTAAAAATCCCCCAATACTTAGAAATCTGGTACTAGATGCTGATGACTAATGCTGACTGGATGATGGAATTTGGATATGCTAGGACCGAACATTAGGGTGAAGTTTCATATGTATCCCAAGGATGGGAATCAGTCCATTTGTAGTTCAGGTTGAGGTTCACTCAGGTGTTAACTCTCTCATTTTGTGCTCTAATTTTTTCTAAGGCTTCCTTTTCAAGTTTTCAACCTTGCAAGCTTCCATTCTTTTTATTTTTCCTTTTTGTATGCTCTAATTTCTACTTAAGTCACCCTTTTAGGTTCTTGGTTTAACGAGCTCCCTTATGGGCAATACTTTTTTAGTTTATCCAAGTTAACAGATTGTGTAAATTCTAACCTATCCAGATCCATCAATACAACTACTTCTCTCACCATGATTTTCTTGATAGTATATGGTCCCATCCAATTTGTCTTGAATTTTCCTCTTGGGCCATGCACCCGAGCTCGGTTCTCTTTGAGCATTAGATCCATATCTTTCAAATTTCTAGCATTTACCTTCTTATTAAATGCTCGAGTAATTCTTCGTTGATAACCTTGGACATGGTACAATGCCTGCAGCCTTCTCTCGTCAAAGAGCATTAGTTCCTCAAATCCAATCTTCTATTGTTCAGCTTCTTCAATTTGGCATTCAACCAACACTCATAGTGAAGGGATCTCAATCTCAATAGGTACGACAACTTTCTTCCCATAGACTAAGGAATAAGGAGTTGCCCCAATAGAGGTTTTAATTGATGCTCGATATCCTCATAATGCAAATGCCAGCTTATCGACCGTCTTTCGCATAATGGTTTTGATGTTCTTGTTCGCAGCTTCTATAGCCCCATTGGTTTGTGGCCGATATAGTGATGACTTGTGGAGAACCACACCATATTTATCAAGCAAATCAACCACCTCCTCTTTGAAGTGTGAACCGTGATCTGACACTATCTCATTTGGAACTTTATATCTGCAAATGATGTTGTTTTTGATGAATTTGGCCACGTGCAAGGCTTTGAGTACTCGCTTTGACCCACTTGGTGAAGTAGTCAATGACCACCAGTATGTACTCGTGTCCATTCGATCCCTTTGGTGTGACTGCCCCAATTACATCAATGGCCCAAACCGAGAAAGGCCAAGGCGAAGTCAAGTTGTGCAGTTGCAAAGGTGGTACATTATGAGGTTAGCGTGGACTTGGCATTTATGACGCCTCTTTATAAGCTGTACGCAGTCACTTTCCATGGTGGAGTAGTAGTACCCTTGTCGAAGAATCTTCCATTCTAACATAACCTCATTCACGTGAGCTCCGCACTCTCCTTCATGCACTAATTCCATGATTATTTCCCCTTCTTCTGCATCAATGCACAATTTGTGCATCCCCAGATGTCCTCTTTTGCACAGTTTTTCTCCACATATCTATAAAATAAGAAATTTCAATATCTATAGCTAATCTTTCTTTATTTGAAAACAAATTTTGTCTATTCAATACAATTATTCTTTTTCATTTTTTGTAATCAAGAATTGTAATACTCTTATTCTCATTAGTATCCAAACACATGCAGTATTAGTGTAGTAAATTTACCATCCTTTAACTTCTAGCCATTATTAGTATTAGTGTCACTGTTAGTCATAGAATACGCAAACATAATGTAAAGTGAAATTTAAGTTGATTTATTAAATCCGATTAGTGACACACCATCAGTCGAATTTAGGTGTATGTTTGAATCTTGTAAATTTTGTATTGATTTTATTTTATTATTAGTAATATTATTTTCTTTTTGTTGATATTGGTATGGCTCGATAACATTTTACTTTCTTACGAATAGTTTAAAATTTTATTTAATTGGGAGTGCCTTTAGTCACAAGTTATACATATAAAATGATTAAAATTGTTAATATTTTTAAAATTTTAAAATCGTTAGTTTAGTGGTTTAGTCAATAGCATTATTTAAATTTATTTTAGTTGTAAAAAGTTCAAAATTTTACTAACAAGTGATTGCATAAAAATTAGGAGCCAAAGGAGAGAGATAGGCCAATTGCACGAGAATGATTAATTTTGATTAGTGTTAAATTGTGTTACACGTGTCTTTAAATACGGGTGCTAGTATTTCAATAAAATATTCCATTAATTAGATAATAACAACGAAGAGGTAACGTGGAAGCGTCAGGTCCACACAGTTTGAGTATCAGATATAAGAGAAAGAGAGACGTGGCAAATTGAGAATATTTTTTTTATAAAAAAAAAATTTACTTATTTATTGAGAATATATTAGAAAAATTATTAGTTAATTCTGGAATATAACGTGATTTTATTTTTAGTCAATCACCAATCATCATAATCATTCTTCAATTACTCAATATAATGTGATTTTAACCATTTTCACTGATCATAATACATATAAAATATTATGTAATGCTGTCCGTATCAATTAGTAACTTCCCAATAAATTAACATATCCTTTTCATTGTAATGGAAAGACCTTTCTAGCAAGGATATCTTTTTTAGGTGAATAAAGTAAGGATATCTAATCAACCAAAAACTGGAAATCTGACAAAGCAGGTCGACAACTGGCATGAATGGACTGTTAGTTAATTCAAACCACCGACCAATTCTCGATTATTGGTGTCCAAGTGGCACCTCTTCTCAAATTTCACAATTTATTAACAAATAAGGATTAAGATGCTTTTATTTTCCGGAGTACCATAAAAAAGGGATTAAGATCCTTTCCGCTAACTTCGAAATATATGCAAAGAAAAATATTACAAGTAGGAATATGCGGAATATAAAAAACTAAACTCGGTTTTAATTCCGTAGAATAGAGCTAAGTCTAGGTATCGATTAACAAAGATTAATGTGAAATTTAACTATTTTAATTGCAAGATTCCTAAGTTAATTTGATGAGAATAGTTGATGGATATAAATATTGAACATAGAGTTAAAATGAAAATGAGAAATTAAATTAATAATAAATATTAGCGTTGAGAAATTGAGTTGGGAAAAATCTTAGGGCAATATTAGGATTCCTAAGCAAACTTTTTTGAAAAATATTTTAGTCAAATTTTTTAATTTTGTAGATATATCCAGAAAGTATAAAAATTTAACTAAAATATGAAGAAAAAAAAAATTCACTAAAAACAAATGAAAACTCCAAACAAAAATACACAAATTTTTATTTGAACTAGTGGGGTGCACATGTGTTGTACATGATTTTTATCTAATTTAATATAATGTAATTTAATTGATTTTTAAAAGTCCTTGTTACTTATAATTGTCCTTGTATATGGAGAACAAACTTTAGAATAGAATGAACATACTAAACAATGCATCATTTTAGAAGTATATTGTATAGACAGTTGAGCAAAATCGTGAACAAAATATAACATATATAAATTTTAAAAATACAATAAATAAGTTCTTAAATACATAATGTTACCAAAAAGAAGGGGGGGAAAAAAGAACAAATAAAGAGTTTATGAGATTGGTTTCCTGTGCAGTGAACATCTTGCACAATGAGAAATATAACATTATTCATAAGAATCATTCTTGGCTCAAGTAGAAAATGTGTGAAATTTATTTTGTAAGAATACCTTAATGTGTTGATCCATATAGAAATTGCATAAGTAATTTCTTGATATTTATAAACCCATTGTTATGAGTGTATTCAACTTTACTGTCAATTTATATTATCAAAATCTTTTATACGAATCATAAGTAATTATATGTTAATATTTATAAAATAATTAATGTAATGGACTTACTTTTGCACCATTAAGTTCTTGTCATAATGTTTGGTTATCATTTGATTTATCCCATTTAGTATTGTGAGTACTATGTGTATCCGAATAGAAAATAAAAAATAATAATTTTTTTATGCAACCGTATTAAACCATAGAGAGAGAGAGAGTTTAAAAAAAAAAAAATTATCTTGAAGCCAGAGTTTTCTTATATATCAAATTTTGCATCTTTTTTGTTTTTGAATAAATAAAAGCATGTCAATTGTAAGTTGTAACCGGTGCATTGGTTTGAGTCTAAATTTAACCTCTTTTAGATTATTAGATATATATATATATATGTAAATAGTGACCATATTTTTTGAGTCAGTTTGATATGAGATATAAATAGAGACATATTCAATTGAAAATAATGTATTAACCAAACACTATTTAGTTTCAAACTCCAATAGCAAACTAACTTTTTTTTAAAAAGAAATAGAAATTAAAATAATAATAAATATAATAAACAAGTAAAAGAAAAAGAAACTTTAAATCTTTTTGATAACTGTAAATAAATTTAAATTTTGAATTTCAATATGATTATACAATAAATTATATATTTGTAAATGATTAAATTTGGGAGTCTAATTTTTCATTCACTTTTTGAATGCATGAATATTTTTTGCAAAGATAGTTACCATACTGTAGTTTCAGGCAAACCTGAAACTCGTCTTGAATCCAATTTTTTGGAAAACATTTGAGAAACTCTCTAACCAGTCAAGCCAAGGAGGTACTACTTGTCGGTGGCAATGTGGTACTTGTTGTAACAGCTCTTGAATCAAATGATGATGTCGATACCATCACCTCTGAATCTTGCGGCAGCCCCTTGCCATTGATAAATCATCTTCCTCTCTTGCACAACTTTATCTCCACTCATTCACAACCGTGTTGTCTCTACCCATCGCAGCCCATCATGATATCTCACATTCATTTGAGATCTGAACTCCGACCATTGTTGGAGACAACCAGTTGATGCAATTTCCTTCAACAACTTATGATGCGCGTCATGACCACCATGTTCTAGCCAATCTTATCAAGTATTAACCAAACATTCACCACCTAATTTGTAACCCATACTCTGGTGCAACCATTTATACTTTCAATTACTTTTTCTCTTCATATTCAACAAAGGTGTTTTTTTTATTTTTTATTTTTATGTGGTGAAATGGGTAAGTAATAGGTGTATGACATGGAACGATGCTGCACTGGCCATGAGTGAGGAAATAAAGGGCAACGACGGGGAGGGACATCGCCGAACATGATGCTTACATGAGACAAAAGTATTACCTTTTTTCTTCAATGCAATTTGAACCATTAAATAGACTAAATGATGAAGTGGTATCATCTCATTTACAAAACAAGACAGTCTAATTTTTTTGGTAAACTGCAGATAAGTCACTCTCTTGTTATAGTAATAGATAGATGGAAGTAACGATTTGTACATATCTTTTATTTCAAATGTGGCAATACTTCATGCTTGCGGTTTCATTTAAATCCAATTGTAAAGAATGTATTTTCAGAATAGAAGAAAAGTAGAAAAAGTAATAGAATTATTAAAAAAAATAATCATATTATGATGTTTGAAGATGTTTGAATTCCGAAGGGTGTTTGGTTATTTGATAGATGTAAGCGGCTGTGTGATATTTAATAAGTTTGGAATAATATTTTCCACATATAGAAAAGGTAAAAAATATATGTGCTTTTCAAACTTTTAAAATAATAGTAAATTTTTGCCTATTTGTAGTATTTTTTAAAATATTTTAGCCAATTAAATATTTTAAAAATTGAGTAAAAATAAAGGAAAACTAGAAACAAATTTTGAAAAATCAACTCAAACAGATTTTTTTTTTTTAATCTAAAAATAACTAAACTCCAAACAGCCTCAATCATATTTGACCTGCTCTCTTATTACATAATCAGGAGTAAATTTAAAATTTTAAAATTGTAAAATTTTTTTTTTTTTTTTTTTTTTTTTTTTGGATAAGGAATTGTAAGTATCTAACCTCTATCATTTCCTCATCATATAGATGTTTACCGCACTGTTGAGCACTGTTGATTACGTGAACAACCCTCTCTCTCTCTCTCTCTATATATATATATGTATATGTATATGTTGATTTCACATTGAGGACATCGGATCGGAGAGAAAAATGGTGAAGAACAATTATTTGGCAATGAAGACGACGGGTTCAACAACTTCAACGGAGTTGATAAGTTCTGATCTGCAAGATCTGGGGAACGCCGCAAAGAAGTTCGCAAGTCATGCCATCACGCTCACTTTTGGCCTCGGTCTGGGCTCTGTTCTTCAATGGATAGCTTCAATCGCTGCTATGTAAACATCTTCTCTCTGTCTCTGTCTCTCTCTCTCTCTCTGTGTCTCTCTCAGAGATCATTTCATTTTCTTCATTTGATCAAACCCATTTTCTCCTTAATTAGTTCTTCACCTTGCAATTGAAATCCAACACGATCAGTTTGACTTTTTGGATTCAAAATGTTTAGATATAAATGTGCTGTAAAGTTAGAAAAGATAGAATGCAAAGAGTAATATATATGAGAAAGGAATTAGATGCCCTCCGGTCCAAAATCTGGACAGTAATACTGTGTTTGGTTGGGAGATTTGAGAAGAGATTTGAAAAAGAAAAAGAGAATGAATAATATGTGTGAAATTAGGTATTTTACATTTCTTTTCTATTTTTTTTTTCTAAATTCTTTCTCAAATTTCCTAACTAAACAGTTATTTGAACTTGTAGAGCCTATGATGGACCCTCTTTTAATTATTCTGAATCATTTATTATGTTAGTTATTTCGTCCATAAATAAAAAAAAAGTTGGCCGATCCAATAAAAACAATTGTGTTTTTGTAAATGAAATATAGGAAATATTTACCAAAATAAATGATTTGAATTATTAAAACAAGCCCGGGCCTCGCGGACCCAACCACATCCTCCGGTGAGGTTTGTATTATAAAAATTCACCACTTTTGTTTTATGCAATGGACCCCCTTCTTTGGAATATAAGGCTAAGCTTTGTTCACAATTGTTCAGAATCTTTTAGTTGATTGTGATTATTTTTTGGAAAAATTACCATTCAGTGGTAATTTTAGAGAATTATTATAAATTTATAGAAAAATTTATAATTTTGATTATTAATATTTATAAAATTTATCACTTATTTATAATTATTTTTAAAAACTTATAGTGTACTGAAATTTTCTTTTATTTTTTTTCTAGCACACTAAATTTATAAGACTCAACTCTATATCTGTAAACAAATTTTTTATCATTCTAGTGAGTTATTTTTACTTTCTTTTTGTTTTTTCCTTTTATTCTCCAATTCTTATTTGATTTTAAAAGTGGCAATTTTTTCTTCTAATCAGTAATTAAAACAGAATATAGTGTAAAAACTCCTTTCAGATTAAAAATATTCTCCTATTAAATTACATTTTTTTTAAAATTAATTTATGTTAAATGAGAGATGCATCAAGAGTAATTAAACTATGTAATTGAGTTGTGCTAGTTTATAAGAACAACCACGCAAGGATGGATCTAGGGAGGGCGGACTCCCAAAAATTATAAAAATTATGTATATTATACTAGTAATTAATGAGATAATTTTAAAATATGAGAAGTTAATGTATTTTTACCCCCTCAAAATTCAAATCCTAAATCTGTTCTTGCTCTCACGCTTAATAATTTCAATTACTTTTTTTTATCATAAATTCCCATATCTTTCTTCTTCTTTCTTTATTTATTTATAATATGTGCAGATAGTTCTATGACTACTTCCTGTGAATTATACTAATAGTCTCTATAGTTTGGTGCTTTTATCACTTTGGTTCCTGACGTTTCAGTTGTGATATATTTGACCCTTAATTTTGAATCTTGATCCAAATAAAGACAATTGAAGACACTGGTGCTCCATTTTAAGGACAAAATCGTCAATTTGATAAAATATAAAATAATTTAACAAAAATAAATGTCAAAAAAATATTTTTGAATTTTTAAAAATTATTTCTAGCCACCAAAGATAAAATTATATAAAAATAATAAATCTTTTACTTTTTACTTTTTATTTTTTACCAAATTAATTTTTAGTATGTGTTTGAATAATGATCATGTAATGGGTTGTTTTTATTGATGCTTTTGAATGGTTATCTTATCATGTAATAGATGGTTGTATTTGTTATTAACAGATATTTTTGGATGATTATCATATAATAAATAGTTATTAGACTTTTAATGTATAATTGATATGTTTAATATATGAAATGTTTTTAGTTTTAGATTTTTTGATTTAATAGATTGATTTAATAATGACATCAAAGTTGTCGCCATATTTAACTTTTGAAAAAGTAAAAACTAATTTAATGAAGATAAATATAAAAAAAAATATTTCTATCCTCCCAAAAGATAAAATTATATAAAAATGATGTATTTTTAAATTTTTTTCACCAATTTAATTTTTAGTCTCTTAGAAAATTTTTCTGAAAACCGAATCAAATAACCAAGAAAGTTCTAACATTATTCGTTAAAAAAAAAAAGAAGCTATTACATTGCAAACAACACATAAGTTAACCAATACAAAATAAGTTGTATGACGATTTTGCCCTTGAAATTGACTGTTTGCAAAGCAAACATCTTTGATTGTCTTTGGTTGGAGCAAAATTTAAAATCAAATGTATCACAATTGAAAAATCATGGACTAAAGTGACAGAAGCTCAAAATTACAGGGACTACTAGTGCAATTCGCCCATTAAACTACTTGTCTAAATGTCTAAATATTATCCTTGCCTTTAGGCTTTGTTTAGTTGGAGGATTTGATTTCCTTTTCATTTTCCTCATCAAATCCTCCAACCAAACACAGATTTAGAGTTTAAGTTCTTCTCGCAGTTAGCATATTTTTGACATTCATTGTATACTACAAACCTTAGTAGCAAGAAACTCTGACTTTAATGATGTTTTTTACTTAGAAACTCGATTATATGTTCTACAACTTAGAAAATTTTAAGCTAAATTGAGAAATCAAGAAAATAAAAAGGAAAAAGAATATAAAGAAGGAGAAATTACACACCATTGGTACTGTCAAAAACTATTTACACATTCATGGAGAAGTTCATGGCTTAATGTTTTAATGTTTATAAAGTTTATCATTAACATGTAATTATTTTTCAAAACTTGCACTGAATTTGATATCTCCCCTATAAGAGAACCCTCATCACAAAGTATATATGAATAATAAAGCAGATTATGAGGAAATAGACTCCAAAATAAGTTAAATGTCAAGCTTTTACCACCCCCCCCCCCCCCCCCCCCACCCCCCCCCCCTTCTTTGTTTTTTTGGTGCTGCAATAGGTTATAAATCCTTGATTTTTGTCTACTTGCTTACTTTTCTACAAAACAACCCCATCCTTGATTTTTGTCTACTTGCTTACTTGTCTACAAAATATCATTTGTGTTTGGCATATATGAAACTGTAACGTCAGGTCAATTAAATGAATTTTCTTTTCCATTCCATTTTATTAGTTTTTTCTGAGTAAAAATTTCATAGCTAACAATCTCATTTGTTGCCTTTTCTTATGATTACTGCAGTTATTTGTTGGTTTTGGATCGAACAAACTGGAGGACCAACATTCTTACGGCACTTTTAATCCCATACATTTTCTTCAGTCTTCCTTCATTAGTGTTCAGCTTGCTCAGGTGAAAACTGATTATCTTTGCTACTTTGGCTTCATACTTTAATTTCTTTTTTCCTGCTTTTAATCTGTCTGATAATGCAGCGGAGAGTTTGGAAAATGGATTGCTTTCATCGCAGTGGTATTGCGTCTCTTCTTCCCCAAACGTTTTCCTGGTACGATCAATGTTACTTTCAATTTTTCCATCAATTGTTCATGTTTACACTTTTATGTGATTGGAAGTAATCTAGTACGAATGTATCTGTTACTCATGGCTCATGTACAACCTACAAGTCTATGCACTATAAAATCTCCCTTACCAACAATTTTCTATAACTTGGTTAGGGCCCTTGCCCTCACCCATTGTATTTTTCCCCCTTTTATGATAGATAGGTGTAAAACAAAATGAGCCAAGAACGAGACTCATCCCTCAACATTGTGGTTAAGTTGAATTAATATCAGGTGATTTGACCAATGAAGCTACTTCTAAGTACTTGGGGTGGGGGCAGAGGGCCAAAAGGTACCTGGGGTTCGGGGAGCAAAATCCAATCCTGCCTTACCCGGTTGTCATCCCAACTGACACTAGTGATTGTCTCAGTAAAACATAAGAAAATTAAAAATGATTTCATTTCATGGCTACTAGTAACTGAATGATATATATACGTGATCATATCATACGGATGATAATGCAGATTGGCTAGAAATGCCAGGAGCGTTGATTCTCCTCATCGTGGTAGCTCCAAGCTTGATTGCTGATACACTGAGGGACAGTTTTATCGGTGCTGTAATATGTCTTGCCATCGCATGTTACTTGCTTCAAGAACACATCCGAGCATCAGGTGGGTTCAGAAATTCCTTTACGAAGAGTAGTGGTGTCTCCAACTCCGTTGGCATAATCATTCTTCTAGTCTATCCTGTCTGGGCTTTGTTTGATGACTTTCTATAGGCACCCCTCTCTCTGCAGCTTTGTTGTGTGCATTTCTAAGACAAAATTCTACTCTCTTTTTTTATTCAGTAATGCTAGGTATCATGAAAAGTCTTTCATGAAAATGATCATGAAAGATTTGTGACCTTTGGATTACAGTTAGAATAAAGCACCACGCATTAATCAAGATAATCTAACAGTCACAAATCATTCATGATCATTTTCATGAAAATTTTTTCATGATCCCTAACATTTCTCTTTTTTATTTGGTGTGTGTGTGTATGATTGGTCAATTTGTCAGGCAAAAAACTGTCAGGACCTAATGATTTTGATGATTGTGTATTCTGTAGGTTGATCTGTCTGTCTAAATATTTGCATTTGCCAAAGAAATCTCATAGCCTTATTGTATTAGCTGTGGATTTATTCAGACAATGTTATAACTGAAACACCGAGGATGGGGGGTACGGGGCAGGTGGTGTCACAGCCCCACGGAACGACATCGTTTATCTTAGTAAAATTAAATTAAATCACATGCAAGCTGTCGTCTTGCTTTGCTGTAGAACAACATTTAGATTTAGGTTGAATTTAGGAAAAGCTATAAAAAATAAAATAAAAAAAGAAACACAAGCCTGTGACCACATTTTGCTGTTTAGCCTAAAATTATAGTTAGGGTTCACTTTAGGGAAAAAGGAGAAACTTAACACCTACGAAGAAGGGTTTTTCACTATTGTCACAGTGATTCATCATCAGCCTCCATTGCCAATCTCCACTCACAACACCATCTCCTGCTCAATCACTCTCTTATTTTAAGGCCAAGTTTGGCAACTTGTCAAAAAGTTAAAAAGTCAAAAAGTTACTCAAAAAGTTAAAAAAGTTATCACTATTCACCAAAAGTTAAAAATTACGGCTGTACAACTCTCAATCTTAATTTTTCCTTACACACTAATTTATACAATTTTTTAATACACATTTTTCCATAAAAAGTCAAAAAGTTAACCCAAACATCCATATTTTTTCCCTCAATTTTTTTAGTCTAAAAAGACAAAAAGTGCACTTATTTAGGATATCCCAAACAACCAATTGTAAATTATTTGTGTATGTATATATAATATATATATGTGTATGTGTATGTATTATATATGTGTGTGTGTGTGTGTTATTCTTGAATCCACACCCTTAAAAGGGTGTATATCATACTCAAATATGAATTTCATAACTAAAAATAATAATTATTAGTCATAACCGTAGATCACATAGAGAATAATCAAGGACCTTTTCAATCATAATTAAAATAATAATCAAAACAAGTCACAATTAATATCACAATAAGTCATAACCAGGGACGAACCGAGATTTCATTATCGGAGAGGCCAAAAGATAAATATTTTTTTTTCCCACCATATACACAAACACACATGTATATAGAATATGATATATAAATTATATATATACATAGAAAAAAAAACTAAATACCATAGAAGCAATCTCTAATAGATGAATAAGTTTTTTGGGTGCAAAATAGAAAGATAATACTAGTTGGGAAAAGAATGAGATATATATTTTTTATACTGGGGGCCATTTTATATATAAAATGATATATATATTTTTAAAGTCGTATGACAAACAATATTTTTCATAGAAACAAGGGGCCATGACCTTCCATGGTATTCTCCTAGTTCCGTCACTAATCATGACCAAGTCGTAATTAATACTACAATAAGTTATAACCAAAAGTGATATGTGTTATAAATTTTTCCTATATATCTTACATGTTTATATTCAAATAGTGATGCTTATAATCAAAAGAAAAAAGAAAAACGAAAAATAGATGTGAAATTGTTGGTTTGAAGGCAAATCTTGATTTTATTTATTTATTTTTGTGTGTGAAAATTGAGCTTATTTTTGCTAGGTTTGAACTTCATGCAATTTGTTAATTACTTCTCTTTTTATTTTATTATCAAATTATTGTTATTAATGGAGGTTGATGGACTTGAGAGGAGTATAAAAGATAATGACAGATTGTTAAAAGGGCACACACCAAGTCTTGGAACTAAGTTTGAGTCGGAGGAAATTGCATATCAATTCTACAATGAATATGGAAGAATTATGGGATTTAGTGTTAGAAGAGATTACCATAAGAAAAGCAATAAAGATGGTATAATGGTTAATAGAAAGTTTGTTTGCTGTAAAGAGGGAGAAAAAGATAAACGAAGTGAAATGGTAAATCAACCTCGACAAGACACAAGAACTACTTGTAAAGCATTCATGTATGTCTCTTTAGATCGGGAATTATCGAAATGGGTTGTTACAAAGTTTGATGATACTCATAACCATATTATGCATTTTTCTCAACGTGCTCATATGATGCCATCTCAAAGAAAGGTTTATGAAGCTCAAGGTATAAATACGGAATTAACTAATGCTATTGGTTTATCACTCAAGGCATCACATGATCTCATTAGTACCCAGGCAGGCAAGAGGGAATTTGTAGGATTCACGCGAGAAGACCAAAAGAGCTACTTGCGTGTAAAAAGACAGAGAGACTTGCAATATAGTGAAGCAGGTATTTTGTTGAGATATTTTCAGAAGCAAGCTACTAATAATCCATATTTTTACTATGCAATTCAATTGGATGTTGATGAAATGATAACCAATATTTTTTGGACTAACCATCAGATGATTACAGATTATGAAAATTTTAGGGATGCAATTTCATTCGACACAACATTTCGAACAAACAAAGAGTATCAACCATTTGCTCTTTTTACTGGCTTTAACCATTTTAGAATGATAGTGATTTTTGGTGCCACATTACTATATGATAAAACCACATCATCATTTGAGTGGTTATTTGAAGTTTTCTTGCATGCAATGTTTGGGAAAAAGCCTAGTACTATTTTTATAGACCAAGATCAAGCAATGGCTAAGGGAATTTCTTATATCATGTCTGATGTTACTCATGGATTGTGTACTTTTCACCTAATGCAAAATGCCTTGAAGCATTTAGGCTAATTGTACAAGGACAACTCAACATTTGGAAGGGACTTTAAAGCTTGCATTTTCATATACGAAGATGAAAATGAGTTAGTTGAAGCTTGGAATTCTTTGATTATTAAATACAACTTGGAGGAGAATACATGGATAAAGAAAACTTGGGAACTTATAAAGAAGTGGGTGCACGTGTACATGAAATGGTCGTTTAATGTACGTATGTGAAGCACCCAACTCAGTGTGAGCTTGAATACAAAATTAAAAAAGCACTTAAAACCTGACCAATATTGTTCAATTCTTTACCCATTCGATCAAGTTGTTTTAGAAAAGCGGTATAATGAAAGTTATGCTATTTATCAATCTAGACAAAAGTTACCAAAAATAAAGATCAAGAGTTGTCCCATTTTAGTTCAAACCGCGAAACTAGATACCCCTCCTATCTTTGACTTATTCCATGGCGAGTTTAACAAGTCCCTTTCTTGTCAAGTAAGGAAATGCTGTGAGTTAGAAAGAGAAATTAAATATATGATTGGTTTGTATGGAGAAGATAAAGAGTATGTTGTGGTGGGTGCAATGGAATTTGATAATTTAGGAGGCAAAACTCTACAAAATGTTCGTTGTACTTGTCAAAAAATTTGAGAGTCTTGGAATTTTGTGTGGTTATGCGATTAAAGTGCTCCATCAGATGAATGTTATGGAAATTCCCGAGAGATATATACTAGTGTGATGGAGGGTAGACGTAAAGAATTGTTCATCTAAAGACAAAAAAGTTATAGTGAATGAGGTTGATCCCAAGTTGGTGATATCAACACGTTATAGACATCTTTGTCCTAGAATGATAAAATTAGCAGCTTGATCATCTGAATATGATACCGTATATGAGTTTGTGGACAGTAGTATTTTTGATTTGTGTGTAAAAGTGGACAATATGATCATTTTACTAAACAACTCAAATGCTTCAAGTAGTGGAGGCCCCGTTGACATGGGATTAAATGATATTGATCCAAATTGTGAAAGAGTTAAGGGTTTGAAAAAGAAAGACAATGTACAAAAGAGTGGTGGTAGATTAAAGCCTTGGCATGAGAAGATTGGAAAGAGGACAAAAATTGTTTCACGACCTTGCATCACTCAGGTATTAATCGTATTTAGCTATGTAATTTCTATATTTTTTATTTTTATTTATTTATCTTACTTTGGGCAATGTACTTATGTTGGCTATATATTTTTTATAGTCTTATCGCAGCCTGACACGTGGATTATAAGGGGTAAATTGGGAAATTAGTGAAGATCTCCAACCATCAACAGATGCGTGGCAACCTACAGTAATAGCAATGGATCTGTGAGACATGGGAATAGTCAAGATATCCAAGGTGACGTGGCCAAATGGTTGTCTACAGTTTAACTTCAAATTCATGAGGGAAACAAAACCATGAAGAGTGGAAAAATAGTGGGAAGCAAAATGATCAAAACCGTAAGCCATACTCAGTGATCATAGAGATCATTTCAACAGTTATCACCTACTTCGACGGATTATTATCCACTTTGACGGTTATTTTCAGAGCCTATAAATAGAGGAGAGTGCTAATAATGCAAGGATCCAGAACCAGATCCAGAAAGCCAGTTTATTTACTTTATATTTTCCAGTCCTTTAAATTTCAGTCTTTACATTCATGTACTGCGTTTCAAATTCCTAGGAGTAATTCTAAGTTAGTCTACCACTATAATCCACTTCGAAGCTGTGAAAGTGTAAAGATACCATTCAAGCCACCAGTAAAGTTCTCTTCATTAAGGCTAAAAGAATTTCGAAGCAGTCATCTGACTAATTGGTTGGCAATTATTAACTTTTGTAAGGACTTATTGATCCTTGCTGGCACACACGAATTATATTTCTAACCTTCAAAAGCCAAAAAAGTCAACATATATTTTTAGCACGCCCAATGGGACCAAATAATGGCTAAACGTAGGAGACAAAGAGAAAATAAATGCCTTGAAGAAGGTGTAGAAGGGGATGTAGAACCACATAATGCAAAGGATAATGGAATATCACATCCTATGGATGTGCCTGTCTCAGAAGATCCCCTACAAATTGTCGAAAAGGCCAGTACTTCAGGACATACAATGTATGTTTAGAATATTGGACAGGGCTATGAAACTGGACCATCAACTGTCCCCTCTACCCAACCAATGAATCCATTGGGAGGGTTAGTAGATGCTATGGGGTAGCAATTAATGTATACAATGGAAAGATGGGCAACATCCTTTTGGATCAAATGAATCTCACCAACCATTTGTCATGAGTCTTCGCCAGCATAGATTGACTTGGGATAAACAGCCTATGCAAAATAATGGACAAACTAGTGGTCAAGCTAATAATCAGAACCATGAAAGACCATCACTTGCACCATAATCATGGTACGAGGCTCCTCCTAGACCACTGGCAAGTCAAAATACACCAATGCCTGCCAGCGAAACCATACATATTGGTGGGTCTGGGCTGACACAAGGGAATGGCATGCGAGTGTGTTCAAATCCTATATTTGAACCCATGTTTGGCATACCGGTGTTTACTAATCCTACGTTCGAATTCACATCCGAGGGGTTGGAAGGAATTTCTATGGTTGGAGGAGAAACAACACCTATGCCTTTTTCTATAGTCCCCTTTATAGTACCTTTCACAAGGCAGATGCCTGCTCCAAGAGAACAACCATACCTTCAACATCAACCCGCACGGCAGGGACAACCAGTCCCAAATATGCCTTTCCATGGACCAAGAGGGCCTCAAGCACATGGAGTTCCTCCAAACCCTGTGTTTGTTCCTCCAGTAATGGCCCAACCAGCACAAAACATGGTTCCTAGGGACCAAATTGCTGATATTGTCAAAGAAATTTGTGGACCCATGGCTTGGGGAGTCCAGACTCCTGTGTACAGAAAATCTTACCCAGAATGGGTAGATAGGTTACATGAATACCCAAGGGGATTTAAGATACCAGATTTTGCCATTTTTTTTTTTTATGAAAATGGAAACTAGTCAATTGTGGAACACATTGCCAGGTTTATAGGCTAATGTGGTGAATTCACTAACAATGGTTACATGAAACTAGGACTTTTTTCCAAACTCTCTAACTGGGGCAACCTTCGTATGGTATACAAACCTTACACCTAGCTCTATTCAACTTGGCAACAAATAGAAAAGGTATTTCATGCTCAGTTTTTCCAAACAGAGCTTGAAGTATCTATGGCAGACTTAGCAAGGTTGAGCCAAAGGCCTGATGAAAAGGCTGCTCAATTCATTGTCAGATTCAAAAGGGCACAAAACAAATGTAGGGTCGTACTACCTGAACCTGAATTTGTAAGATTGGCCTAAAATGGGCTGGATTTTAGGCTTCGAAAGAAGTTTGATTCAATATAGTTTCGAGACCTAGTAGAATTAACTTATAAAGTTGCTAGGTATGAGACTCTCCTTGAAAAAGAACATGATCTAAATAATGCATCTTATATGACCTATTATAGAGACCCTAATTTTGAAATTGATGTAGCAGAGATTATAGGACAAGAAACTATGATCTATGAAGCATTAATTCAGAAAGATACCAATATCGATCAAAAATTTAAAAAGAAAGATCTTCATAGGAAGTACTCTTTCGATATATCAAAAGCAAATGACATATTTGATCATTTGTTAGCAGCACATTTATTAAAATTGCCTAGGGGAGTTAAGATCTCAACTTTCCATAAATAAAAGGCAAAATGTACTGTAAATGGCATAATTCTTGGTCTCATTCAACTAAAAAATGCATTGTTTTTCGAGACAGGATTCAAGAGCAGATTTAGAAAGGAAGATTGAAATTCCCAACCAAAGCAGCGAAGGCAATGGGAATTGACCTTGACCCTTTTCCAGAAATCAAAGAAGCTGCAGCCAATGTTGGCACGCCAAACTTTTTTGCACAAAAAATGGAGAAACGCTTTTCCTTGAAAGAGATGGATGAGGTCAACGTACAGATGCATGTGGCTGGTCCAAATGCCTTTCAGAAGAATGCATAGTCTTCACCAGCAAGTGGGCAGAGTTTCATAGGCCAAAAGGATGATCCCTGTGAAGAGTTCATAGATGATGACTCATTTGAAGTAGATGTCATACAACCGATGTGTCCCAGATGCAGGTTGAGTTATAAATAGCTAAAGGGGCTTCTAGTTAATGGGAAACAGTATTACAAAGATGTGCAGAGGAAACGTGGGCCAATCAATGCCTACAACAAGAGAGCATATCCAAGGGGTTCTAACTAGCAGTCACCCTTGGAGAGGCCACTGGACACTAAGAACCTGTCAAAGGGAAAGAGACCATTGTATGAAACCAGGCCACCAAACTACTACAGAATGGCCAGTAAGCTTGTGAGAAGCCTGAGATTGGTTTGAAATAGGGAATTAAGACAATGATTGGCCTTTGAAAACAAGGGCAACATGCCTTACAGCTGTCAATGATTAGCCTTTAAAGACAAAAGCAGCAAGCCCAGCTGGCACAGTAGGTTCATGGGTACCAAGAGTACCAGATTGGTTTGTCATGCAGAACAAGCCTAAGATGATACCAACCCAGGAGAAGGGCTTTAGAAGCAAGGAAATAATTATTAAGCCTTCTTTGGTGGCCCCAAACAATTGGGTTTTACGCAAAAATCCTAAAACAAAGGAACCAAACATGGTTCTTGTCATCTCTAGATCTCAGAAGAGAAAGATCCAGTTCACTCAGTACCAGAGAGATCTTAGGGAAGCTGGTGAGGGCACCTCCTTGGTACAATCAAGAGGTCAAATGGGAGAAGGTTCGAAGCCTGTTCCCAAGCTGAACAGAAGTGCTAGTAGAGAGAAGCTGGCTAAGGTTCATACTGAGCTAAAATTAAAAGAACAATCAAGTTTGGCAGGCCTCGAGAAGGCTTTAATGAAGAGTGATGAAGACAGTGAGATAGCTGAGGAAAGTGAACCAGACCAAAGACAAGTATTGGCTGAGAAAGATATGTTTGAAGCTTTCACAGCTGAACAGTCAATGTCTGTGTTCAAGGCAGATCAACAACATGCTACTATTAAAGAGCCTGCTAACTCAAAGGTTCTAGAATATAGTATGAAAGATACTCCCCAGGCATATGGTCCTGTTAACGTAGAAGGAGAGCAAATATAGCCAATGGTGCATTTTGGCTCATTCTCTCCAGTACTAATCAATATGGTGTATGTATTGCCTCAGGGTTTTCAAGCAGAAGAAGGAAATCAAGAGGGCAGAAGGATGACCCCATAGAAGTTTCCAGCGAAGACTCAGAAGCCAACATAGTTCAGGGTGAGTCTGAAGTAACCTGGTCTATAAAGACTGAGGAAGAAAGTGAAGAGATAAGTATAGTTAACCTATCATACCCCTTCGAATTTCCTACATCAATAATGACTTAGTATATGAAACCCTTGTACATTAAGGCATACTTCGATGGAGTAGAAATGAACAAGGTACTAGTGGATAATGGGGCAGCAGTAAATCTGCTTTCTCATTCATCTTTGAAAAAATTGGGCAAAAGAAATCCTAGGTTGATCCCAATAAGTATGACCATTGCTGGTTTTGCTGGAGACAAATAGATGGCCCAAGGCATATTACCCATTAATCTGAGTGTGGGAACAAAGGACTGCATGACTACCTTTTCGTTATAGACAGTAATGCCAAATATAATACCTTGCTTGGTAGAGCTTGGATCCACACCAATGCCCTCATTTTTATATCAAAAGGTGATGATAGCCTTGAACGGTGGGGAGACAGAAGAGATAGATGCTGACCCACAACCCTTCATTGCTTGTGTAGACTTTGCAGAAGCAAAGTTATATACTAAGGGGGTGGTTCCACTAAGCATACTGAGGAAACCTGATAGGACAATCCAAGTGACGGCTGATGAGGAGTTGGTACACTTGAAACACTTGGTGCAAGAGAGTACAGATGATGAATACACCATCAAAGATACCAACAATGCCAGGTTCTAGGCAGAAGGATCAAGAGGCCAGACCTTTGGCTTTGGTGAAGTTCTTCGCATTGGACATCAATGCAAAAGTCCAGAAGGTTCGAAATGAAGAAAGGAAAGCCATAATGAATGACTGCTACAAACATGAGCAACAGGAGGCCAGACCATTAGCTCTAAGCAACTATTGTGCATTGGACATTGAAACTAAAGTCCAGGAGATACATGAGAAAGAAGCCCTATGGACATACTTTGTCTATGAAGAAGAAAGCAAAAAGGCTGAATCAGGAAAGGTTGTAACAGATCAGGGCGAGGGTGTTGTTTCGAAGCCAGCAAAAGTTGAAAGAGGGACAGTGGTAAGCACTCAGGTGCAAGACCCTTTAGAAGGGGTCAATCTAGGGGATGCATTAGTGCAATAGCCTACTTATATTAGTGCCTGGTTGGATCCTATAGCCAGAAACTAGTTATTGGCCCTACTGAAAGAATACAAGGATTGTTTTGATTGGTCTTACAATGATCTGCCTAGATTGGATAGGTCATTAGTAGAACATAGGCTTCCAGTTAAGCTAAATTTTAAACCATACAAGCAGAAACTTAGGCAAATGAGTCCTGAGGTGATTCAAAAGGTGAAGGAGGAGATTGCTAGGCTCCTCAAGGTAGACTTTATCAGAACAGCCAGGTATGTTAAATGGTTGTCCAACATAGTGCCTGTGATTAAGAAGAATGGTAAGTTAAGGGTCTGTATTAATTTCAGAAATCTGAACTTGGCAACTCCAAAAGATGAGTACCCCATGCCTATAGTGGATCTGCAGGTAGACAGTTCAGCAGAACATAGGATCTTGTCAATGATGAATGGTCACTCTAGCTACAACCAGATATGCATTGTAGAGGAGGATGTTCACAAGACAACTTTCACGTGTCCTGGGAACATTGGAACCTTCGAATGAGTTAAAATGTCATTTGGTTTGAAGAATGCTAGAGCAACATATCAAAGAGCAATGAACACCATTTTCCATGATCTCCATAGAGGATACTTGGAGTGCTACATTGATGATATTGTGGTAAAATCTCAATCTATAGAAGAGCATCTGATCCACTTGACAGTAGCCCAAAGAGCAGAGACCAGACATGGTTTCAGAGTGGATGAAATTACATGTTCCAATGATCAAGCTGAATATAAAGGTTTGATTATGGGACTTGAGATACTTATTGGTTTATAGGCTCATGCAGTTGATATATTTGGAGATTCTCAATTGGTAGTTAATCAAGTAAAAGGGATCTTTAAATGTCAAAGTGCAAGCATATTACCATATTATGTTGCTGCTATACATTTGCTTTCCCATTTCCAAGTGGTAGAAATGACTTATATCGCAAGATTCTTAAATCACAAGGCTAATACTGTGGCCCAAAATGCATCGAATTTCAGAAGAAATGATAGTAATATTCAGATAGATATGGGCTAAGCAACATATCAGAAGTTGATATCACCTTTGGCCAAACGAGACTTACTGGTAGAAGTTAATCAGAATGACTTGGAAGAGCAGGATTGGAGACATCCAATCATTCAGTATTTGTCTGGCCCATCTTTGAAGGCCAACAAAAAGCTTAAATTACAGTCTATGCAATACATGGTGCATGGAATGCTCTTTACAAGAGAGGGGTAGATAGTCTCTTATTAGAGTGTTTCGGACCGAAGGAAACATTAACTGCCATGGCTGAGGTGCATGAGGGCATTTTCCGGTGCTCAATAACCTGGACTTAAAATGAGATGGCTGCTTCAAAAACATTCTTATTATTAGCCAACCATCCTTAAGGACTGCATAGAGTATACAAAGGGTTGCCAAGCCTGCCAAAAGCATGGCATGATAAGATATGTTCCAATAACTGATATACATGCAGTGGTGAAGCCTTGGCCATTTAGAGGATGGGCAATGGATATGATAGGGAAAATTTACCCACCCTCCTCAAAGCAACATTGTTTCATCTTAGTAGCTACTGACTACTTTACAAAGTGGGTCGAAGCTAAGCCCTATAAAACAGTGGATCAGACAGAAGTAATTGACTTCATTAAAGAATTGATCCATAAGTTTGGTATTCCATAGACCATAACGGTGGATATGGGACTGTGTTCAATGGAAAACTAGTAAAAGCTTTCACAACAGAGTTTGGAATTAGTCTTATTAATTCCACCCCTTATTATGCACAAGCAAATGGCCAAGTAAAGTCATCGAAAAAATCCTTGAAGAAAGGAATATAGAGGGTTGTGGAGGACAATCCAAGAGATTGGCATAATTTACTGGTCGATGTATTATAAGCATGTAGGACTTCCCAACGATCAAGCACAGGAACTACCCCTTATGCCTTGGTATATGGACATGATGTAGTATTACCTATTGAAGTCAATATAAAGTCCTTAAGGGTCAAATGCCAGGGTCACCTAAGTACTGATCAATACCATCAAAGCATCTGTTTGGAATTGGAAAATGTAGATGAAGCTAAAATTTTGGCACTAAACAACATCCTTCTACAAAAGAGGAAAGCAGCCAAGAGTTATAATAAAAGGGTCCAACACCTTTTGATAAGGGGTTTTGGTTTGGAAAACAATACTTCCAGTGGGCATTAAAAGCCACAAGTTTGGCAAGTGGTCACCCAATTGGGAGGGGTCATACCAACTACCAAGTCCATAGAGCCCTGCCTGGGGGGGCCTACCATTTGAAGAACCTAAATGTGTATGTACATCCTAGGAAAATTAATGGCAGATATTTGAAACATTATTACCCAACTGTATGGGAAACACAAAGAGTATAGGATCATTATACAAAACATAAACAAAAGATAAAAGCACACTTAGGTAAATAAAAATATTTCATTTCATAATGAGTCAAGTACATTCTGCCATAATTTGGCCCAGAATTTATTACAATGTCTCAACTGTTACCTTACAATGAGTTCTCTACTTCTAAGGGCTGGGAACAGTTAAATGGCAGTGTGTATCTCCTGCCTGCGGTTGGATAGCCCTTAGTGAGAGGAATGTAGTGTCTGTGCATTCTGCTCCAAGGCCAGGTTCACTATTGATAGTTCTTTCTCCAATTCTGCTTTCCTGTGCAGTAGTTGAGCCTGGAGCTGGATGGCAGAGGAGTGTTGTCCCTTCAGCATTGAAATTACAGAATGGACATGAGAGACAAACTCCTTGTCTTTTAGAAATTCTTTCTCTGCAACCTTGGCTAGTTGATGGATGTTGACGTACAATTCGATGGTTGTTGTTGCTTGAAACAAGTGACCTCTAAAAGAGGTATTGGTCCGCTCAAAGAATTGGAAGCATTTGAGGAAACCATTCCTGATGGTTGGTTTTGTCGGAGCTTCGAATGGGACCCCTGAGAAAATCCTAATCAACTCTTGACAAACCTCCAAGTCCACCTAAGGAAGGGAAGTGGAAGATTCAGCAGCAGGTGAGCCTCTAATTATCTCCAAGAAGGAGTCAGCTAGATCCACAGGCTCAACCTTACTGCTAGATGGAAGCACAGGTGCAAATATACCAAATAGACTGGCTAGTTGGGCTTTGAAGATGTTCATCTCTTCCTCTGGCAAAGGTAATGTGGGGGAGCCATTGGTGGACGCTAAAATGATGGTTAGAAGAGAATGAGAAAAGGATACCTCAGCAGCATTAATGGTTCTAGCCACCAATAGGTCCAAGGAAAAATGATTGGAGCAGGGCATTAAAGGAAGTGGTGGTGGGCAGCCAGTTCCATCCCCTGAGGTACTAACTGCTGGTCTAGAAAATAGAGTAGCAGGTGTACTCTCAGAAGGTAAATGGCTCGCTAGGACCCTGGGGGGTGTGGAGATAGGAAAAGGTGAGGAAATGGTCACCAGAGGCCAGTTAAAGAACTCAATAGGGTTAGGAGAAGGAAAAGAAAGGATGATTGGCAGGTCAAGCTTGAAGGGAAGTAAGGGATAGGCCATAGGGAGTGTAGAGGCTGGGATTGAAAAGATCATTTTCAATGGCTCTACACTCATCAGGAAGTCAGTATCTATTTTCCCTTTTCCTTTCAAACCCCTCTTCAGATTTGTAGAGCTCAAGAATGGTCCTTCGATGCTTGGTTGAAGAAAAGAATAAGGCAGCACGAAAGTAGGTAGACTAGCTACTGCTGCATATCAAAATAAAAGAAGTATAAAACAAAGCTGAAAGGGTAAATGAAAACTAGAAGTGTTGACAAAAGCAAGAGGAGTTACCAGTAGTTGTAATAATGATAGTAGGGGTGCTACGAAGGGTGTGATGTTCAGTAGCTTTGAACTTCCTTGCAACCTCATGTTGTGTTGCCTTGACAATAACAACCATTTTCTTTAAAATTTGCTACTGTCTTTTCTTCTCAGACCTTTGAAATACGAGGACCTCCTTGGCCTGCTCTGGTTCTATGCCTTCACAACAGCATCCATTTTCTTTAAAATTTGCTACTGTCTCTTTTTCTCAGACCTTTGAAATACGAGGGACTTCCTTGGCTTGCTCATGTCCTCTTGCTTTAGTGTAAACACCTCATTTTTAATCGCCCTTAAGACTTGGGCGCCACCAATTGATCACCCAATGATGAATTTTTACACTTGTCAAATGCTCGATTTCCTCAGTAGAAAGCCTCGGTTTTGAGCCATAGAAACATACAAACCTCGCACCATTTTTGGACCAAAACAATAGTTTTCCAAGCCTGACTAAGCTTGACCACCCAGAGGCCTGCCAGCCACAAATTATGTACGGCTGTCTCCTTAGTGGCCGGCCGGCCACTTGTGTCAAAAAAACCAGATATTTTTGCCAGTTGTGCCAGCTGTCTCCACAAATGCATGCACTACACCAGCTGTTTCTGTGTTGATATTTCTAAGAGCCTAACATATTTTTCTATATATACTTGACCCCCTCTCATAAAATTAGGTCAGAAAAAATTCCAGAAGCTCCAATACTTGTATAGCACTCTCTCTCTCTCTCTCTCTCTCTCTCTCTCTCTCTCTATCTTGCAACCTACACACACTCTCTTTCTACACTTCCTAAACCAAAAATTTAGCTCTTCTTGCTAAGGTTCTTGAGCTCAAATCTTAGCCATTGAAAGTGTAAACTTTGTGGTTTGTGAACAAAGGAGTTACTCTTCTTCAAGAGGGATAATTTTGACTATCTTTAAAAACTTTTTCCTTCTTTTTTCTTGCTGTTTTTGAACTATTTTTGGACTCTTTTCATGGGCTAAAACTTGTGGCTTAAAGCTATCAAAGGTGGAGGGGTTAACCACTCTTCTTTGAACCTTGTTCTTTAAGCTTTTGCCCTTGTGTTTTCCATTTCTTTCTCAACTTTTTTTCAACTTTTTATCACTGATTTTTAGAGTTTTTCATACGCTAAAAATGTTTTTTTGAGGTCCCAAAAATAGAGGGGTTAGCCATCCCTCCTTCTGCTTGTTTACTAGCTTCATTTCCTTATTATTTTAGCTACCTTTTTCAAGCTTTTCTCTTAGAATTTCAGTACTGTTTTTAGCTATTTTAGGACTGTTTTAGGTTTTTTATTTCATTTATACTTTTTTATAGTAGGCTTGTAGTGTAATGGCCCTCATAGGTTTGGTGTTTTAGGCATTAGACACCAACCTATTTGAGTTAATAGCATTTATTTTATGCTTTTCATACTTGTGTTCACACATAATCATCTCTGCACTCTCTCTCCTTTCTTGGCTTTTTTATTCATTTGAGAGTTGTTTCCACCAAGTGTTGTTTAAGTATGAGAAAGAGACCTTCTATGCTAAATAGTTTAATCTCTTTAGAGATTTATTACCAGGGCATTACAACTCTCTCATACCCAAAACAACTTCTTGTTTGACACTTCCCTCCATTAGTGGACTTAATTCTTATTTTTGGACTAAAATGACTAATAAATGGAAGGGTAAGTAAAAGAGGCAATAAAATTAGACTAAAATGGAACAAGATAATAAAATCAAGTTGGGTTCAATCGGACGTTAATTGAACCATTAAGTCTTGAGTCATTTCATACTCTTTAGTGATGATAATGGTTCAAGAATCAATGTCAACCACTTCTCTTGACCAATCCCATGATAGGGTTAAGGTTTTGTGGGTCTTTATTTGCACTTATTGAGCCTTTGTCCAATCGAGTCATGGATCATCACGCAACAACTTTGCTACCATTGATGATTTGTGAATTGAGTCTACACCTCATTTGATCAATTTCGTGATAGGGAGAGGTAGGGGTGGAAAAACATCCCCTGAAAATGCTCTATTTGTGCTCTGTTTCTTTTCTGTTATAGTAGGGGAGAACCCAAAACTAGTGGCCGGCCGGCCATATCTCTGTACGGCCGACCACTTTTACTGGCCGGCCGGCCACCTCTTTTCAGCCAAGCAGTGTCTTTTTCCTTGCAAAACAAAGCAGAGGCTGAGGCAAAAAAAAAAAAAAAAAAAAAAAAACAGAAAAAGAAAAAGAAAAAAAAGTTCAATTTTCTGACTGTGCAACAGAAGCATTCTGGCAGCTGAACAGAGGGCATTTTCGAGTGAAAATCTACATCCATGCATGAGTCATCCCTCTTTTCTCGAGGCCCGTTATAATTATGTTTAATAGTTGTATGTTAAGTAGTGGACTTGTAATAATTAATCGCTTAATCAATGTTGTATTGTTACTAATTAGTTAATTCGATTCTAATTTGTAATAATTAGCTAGCATAGTTGATTCATTCATTTTGGTATTGTAATAGCTAGTTAATTCAGTAGTTAGCTAGGGCATTCATTCAGACCCTACCGTGCAAGGGCGAAATTGTAATAATGTGTATGTCTTCTAACCCCATTTATTTCTCCCTTTTATTTACTTACTTATGATGGATAGCATAGGGCATCATGTTTCTTCTAGCATTTTCCACAATTTGCATCCATTTGTCTCACATGCATAGGGTTCTGTTCATCATTCTAAACGGCATTTGTCATTTATTAATTTCTTGAATACGTGCGCCACAGCATGCTATCAAAGTGTCTCACAGACATATTAGACAACCGAACCTCTTAGTTGCACTTTTGTATGTGTTGCATTAGTCATCATGTATCGTTAGGATCATGCATTTTTTCTAACTCTTTTATTTCTTTTGGCTTGCCTTGAAGTACTAAGTGAGCATTTATTGTTTTAGCATATTGCATGCGTGTGATTATTGACATATCAAGCATGATTACCATGAGGCTAAGTGTTTAAATGATATACCTATTTGGATGCTTGTGGATGAAGGCTAATTGCTTAAGTTAGGATAACTTGATGAATGTACATATGAGATCACTTTTTCAAGTGGTACATATTCAAAATAATTTTCAAATAAACATAAAATCAAAATGTTCCAACTTTTGCAAATCAATGTTAATTCTGTGCATCACCTAGTAAAAGTAGCCTAATAAACCGGAACAAGAGCATATACTGTATATAAAAATCACATCATGATTAGTAGAAGCCAATCTTTGATCGAATGAGTGGGTTGCTCAATTCATGACCTTCCCCTCTCGTACCTAAATTCCCGAACTGAGACGCTTTGGTGATGACGGATAAGTGGCCTTTGGCGCGACTCTCGGGTTTCCTAAATTTCTCAAAAATATTTAGGTTGCGACTCTGAAATCTGGTAATGCGGTCCATTTTTGGCATTTTGATTCAAAATTGATTTTCCAAAAAATTTGCTGGATTTGGACTCATTAGTGTTTATCTATTTCACATTGCACTTATGAAATCAGATTCAAAACCGCGGGAGTCCGAACTGTAAGGCTATCGTATCCAAAAGGAGCACGAAAAGCAAACTACAGTTTATGTCGACTCCACTGGGGATTTAGAGAACTTGAGTTGAAATTCATGATGCGAATTTTTATTTACATTTGTATGTTCTTTACATTGCATTTGCATTGTTACTCTAAGTCACTGTGTTTTTCATCTGTTATTCCTGGACGGCTTGCCGAAGGCTTGCCTAAAAAGCTTGCCAAAAAGCTGGCCAGTCACGGGCTTTGCCATGTTGGAAACATAACCCTTGGATCTGGATTACCACTGTACCGCTTGATCCTCCTTTCACTTCTCAGTGTTAGATGTGAGAGGTATATTAGGTAATCTTGCTTAGGTACCCCTTTGACCAATCGGCCTAGCTGTATATAGTAAAACCATAGTGATTGTTCTAACATAAGACATGATGCTCACCCATATGCAGGATTTTGTGAAAGTACTTGCTTGAAGTAGTGAAATCCTAGTTCATGCCAAAACTAAGACAAGGTAACTCTACCCCCTCATAGGGGTGCTTTAGCTTTCTTTACTTGGCATGTTCTTCACAATGAAATTGTACAGGGGTGCTTCATATCAGTGGTATGGTTGGTATTAGTTTATGGGGTAGAATTTAACGGGAAGTACATTCATTCAGTTATGATCATATCTGTTCTAGTGAAATTAGGCTGAGGTGCTGCTTGTTTTCTCTTTTGCTAGGTGGTCCTGGAACCATAGCTTTAGAATGCTCCGATATTCCCTAAGTACTCTGGACTTGTGTCGATAGACTTTGTAAGGTCAAGGACCTAGTTCAGAAGCAGCCAGTGTTTGCTTCACTACCGTCAGTGGCAAGGCAAAGAAGGGCCAGATAGGGCTCACCGGTTCCACTGTTCTAACATTCACCAGTTAGATCACCTTTGTTCAGCTCATCCCGGGCATCTACTCCTATCATGGCTCAGCCTCCGACAAATCTAGAGGATTTACTGATTCGTCTTCAGCAAACAGTAGATTTGCTCCAGCAGGATATGACCCGACAAACTGAGGTCACTAATAGGTTACAACAATAACAACAATAACAGCTGGCTGCGGCTTCTGCTTCTCATGCACCTAACGTGGCTACTCCTATGCCAGGCACCTCTGCCAATACAGCTCAAGATCCACCGGGTGTTCCTATTCCTCTAGTCCAGACAGATCTAGTCCCAGTTCAAATGTCTAGAGCTCCAACCGAGGCACCTTTCGAGTTTGAGTTTGACCCGACCCTGCTCAAAATCAACAAACTTGGAAAACTATTCAAGAAAACGTAGAGGGTTAGCTCCATTCCGGGTATTGATGATGGATATATTGAATCCGCCATTACTTTGCCAGAGTGGTTCAAGATGCTGCATATTGACCGTTTCGATGGCTCTGGAGATCCAATGGTGCATCTATGTCTTTTCTTTAATATCCTGCGACCAATGGGTTTGACCTGAGTTCAGAAGTTGTCATTATTCGGCTAAACCATGTCTGGAATAGCTGTCATCTGGTATGCTAAATTGGAGGACTCTACGAAACAGAGTTGGCAGTAGTTGGCCAAATCCTTCGTTGCCCAATATTCCTATAACACGTAGATCAAGGTCACAACTCGTGATCTTGAAGCAACACGTAAGGAACTAAAGAAGGGATTTTTAGAATTTGTTACTCGATGAAGGGCAAAAGTGGCTATGATGGCAAATAGACCTCCAAAGAAAGAGCAAATTCGTATAATTGTTAGAAATCTGCACGAAAGGCTATTATAGAAAATGATAGTCCTCCCACTATTCAACTTTAAGGACCTCCATGAAATTAGGATTCAAATTCGAGGATGCCATCAGACAAGGGATCATTGTGGAAGGCCATAAGTCTATAAAGAAGAATGTTGTTCATAGTTCCAATGCTACTACTAATGGTAGCATAGCTGCGAAATGCTCAGAAGTAAACACTATTACGAGTCCCATCAAAAACCCTTTTGCTGATAATACCCTAAAACCAACCACTTCAACTCGGCCCCAAGCTCGAAATTTCCATCCTCTTTACATGGCTCTCTCTCAAGCCTTGAAAATTCTACTAGAAAAAGGGCACCTAGAGCTTCTAGAAACCCGACCCCTCTCAAATCCTCCTCTACCAAAACATGACCCTGCTAAACACTGTGCTTATCATCAACAACCGGTTCATGATACAAACCATTGCATCTGCCTCCGTCATAAGATTCAGGATTTTATTGATGAAGAGATCATAGCTCCACCAAAAAGTCCTCATACCACCACTAACCCATTACCTCCCTACCTCAACCTAATCCATACACTGCCATCCACCTATAACCCCAGCATATACATCACCCTGGCCCGTTTACCCAAGCCTGAGGTGTTCATTCCAGAAAGCACAGAATTGTGTATGATGGTCGCACTTGAACCCCAATCATCTCAAACCCATGAACCCACTACTTCTGAGCTAATGAGCATGATTATCTTCAAAGAACTATGGCAGATTTAGCCTTTAGGATATTGGCTCCATCGTCGACTACCCCAACATACATCACCCTGGCCCGTTTACCAAATTGCTTCCATTGAAGCTAGATATACGACCCACATTCCCCTCCATTGATTTACACAAATAAATAAACTCAAATAACCTGTATGCTCTGATACCAGTTGTTAGGGAAAGTAGATGATTTCCTACAAATAAATCAATCAATAAAAATAAAAACTAATGTGGAAAAATTAAATCAATAATGACATAAGAACTTTTACGTGCTTCTCTCAATTTGAAGTACGTCCATGAGACTAAAATCCGATTACACTATCAATCAAGAGTTTTCAAACGTTTACAAACGAGACACGAATGGTCGCACAAACCACCCTTTGGTGAATTTCAAATAATCACAAATAAATAGAGGAAAGACCTCACCAAAATAAATAAACAAATTGTCTTCGAAACAAAGTTGAAGAAGACCACAAATCTTAACCAAACCAGCATCAAATTAGAAATAGACTTCAAAGCTTTACGAAAGTAACACCAAAGTGGAGCACCCCGAACAAGCACACACATCACTAAGCTCTGGCACCACACCTATTAATCATTGAATAACAAGTATCTCAATCACCAATTTTAGCAGCTGCCGCACTCTGGGAAAAGAACAAAACAATACCAAAAAATATTGTTGACTTTTGGTCTTTGTATCAAAACCTTAGTTGCCACCCAACAAATTTTTAAATACCCATTGAGCCTCCAAAAGTCAAATATAATATATAATATATATTATAACCAACACCAAACCAAATTAAAATTCTTCTAATAAACCATTTGGATCTCATACGCTAGGAATACCCAACAGCTTAGGTGTGTTTCGATCTGTAGCTTGCAGTTGGGTGTTTCCAACGGTATCAAGTCACGTTGGATTTTCATTCGACGATATCTGGTGGTCCAGTATGGGCGCTTCTCTGTGATGTTTTGATGGGATGTAGTAGTGTGCAACTGCGATTGTGGGAGTTTGGTTGGGTTGTACGGAAAATGGGTGTCTAACCGATTGGGTTTCTAGGTGTTGGTTGGATGCCTATTGGGTGTTCAGTAGATGGGTGTTTAAGAGGTGAACTCAGTTTAGGTGTTGGTTGGAGTTCTTGTGGGTGTTACTTGGTTGTGTTGGTGAATAGTGGATGGCAGATGGGTGTTGGCCAATGAGATGTTTGGGTGTGTGTTAGATGTCTCTTGGTTGTTCGACAAGTGAGTGTTTGAGAAGTGGTCTCAGCTTAGGTGTTGTTTGGGAGATGGGGACTATTTGTTACAACTTTTAGGGGTGATTATAGTTTATTTTGATTTGGGAGTCTGTGCCAGACTCTTTGGTGCAGTTTCTACTTATAACTTATTAGGCAGAAATAGCTTAAATAAGCTAAAAAAAGCTGATTATTTGAAAGTTGGAGTAGAGGTACTTTTAGCTTTTACTTTCTGATTATCAATTTTTAACTTAAAAAAAACTCCACCAAACAAAGCCATGGTAGGGTTGAAGGAGCTTTGAGATTGTTCCAACGGAGGGAACCAGTGTAGTGGAGCAGGGTGTGTTGCGTGGAGAAGCGTGAAATCGAAAGCGTGGAAGACAACTGCTTGTGGAAAACAGCGTTGAAATAATTTTCTATTTGCATGGGAGATAGCTTTGCGTTGCAATGGGCAGACTATTTTGGGATTCATGTATTTTCGATTGTAGTGTAGATCTACTTCATTATTATTATTTGTTTGTTTTTTCTATTTTCTTTAAAAAAAATAATAATAATAAATAAATAAATAAATAAATAAATAAATAAATTGTGAGGCCGAAGGGTTAATTGTAAGAATGTAACTAGCAGTAGTAAAAGGAGTTTGCATTTTCTGAATCTCTCTAAATGCGTCTTTTTTTCTTATACTTTTAATTTCATATTTTTAATGAAAATTTTTCTTTGCCGATAAAAAAAAATAAAAAAAAATAAAAAAAACTATCAATAATTTTTTTATAAGAAAAATAAATATCCAACGAATTTTCGTTATAATTTTCAAAATTTTTAAAAATAGAAGAAAAAAATACAAACGTTACCAAATGGGTTGTTTTTATTTTTTATTTTTAAAATGGAAACAATTTTCAAAATTTCCAAACTTAGGAATTGAGTTTTGCAATAAAATAAACCTTAAGTTTTTAATTTTATCAATTTAAATTCTAAACTTTTGATTTGTTTTCAATCTAATCTATTTGCCTATTTTCGTAATGTAAAATTGAGGAAAACGTGAATATTTTAATTATTAAACACAATAAAAATGATATTTTAGACATTTAATGTAAACTTATATTGTGTTTAATGACTAAAATACTCTTTTTTCGTCATTTTACTTAACGAAAAATGGTAGATAATTTAAATTGATAATAAATTAAAAGATTATGATTTAAAATGACAGACTTAAAAACTCATGGTTTATTTTGTTATAAAGCTCAAACCTTAACGCTGTGTTTGGTTGGGAATTCGGAAAAGGATTTGGAAAGGGAAACGGAAAAAGTGTGTGAAACTATGTGAAATATAAGTATGTTTTATTCACATTTCATCTGCCTTTTCCATTTCCCTTTTCAAATCCCTCCTCAAATCCCCCAACCAAACACAGCATAGGAGTTTTTTTTTTTGAGATTTGGTCATAGCTCCCTCACTATCTAATTTGTCTTTCAAAAGGACAATAATTATATAAGTACTTTCAAAACCCCCTGATATTTTAAAACTTGTTTCTTTTACTATATTACCCTCATATCTATCAGCTCTCCTATTAAGCCATCTTCACTATGTATTTCAGAGTAAAATTTTACTCTGTATGAAAGTAAAATTTTACACTTTGAAACTAAAGTAAAATTTTACTTTTATGAAAGTAAAATTTTACTCTGAATAAGAGTAAAATTTTACACTCTGAAACTAAAAGTAAAATTTTACTCTGTATAAAAGTAAAATTTTACTCTGAAAAACAAGTAAACTGTGAGACTCTGAAGGTAAAAGTAAAATTTTACTCTGTATAAAAGTAAAATTTTACTCTGAAAAACAAGTAAACTGTGAGACTCTGAAGGTAAAAGTAAAATTTTACTCTGTATAAAAGTAAAATTTTACTCTGGTTCTGTCAAATGAAAAAAACAGAGCAATAGAACCAGAGTAAAATTTTACTCTGGTTCTATCAAATGAAATTTGATGTTTACTCTGAAAAATCGATGGAACTTTGAGCTTTGAATCAGGCCTATAATCCTTGAATCAATCGATGTTTACTCTGAAAAACATTGAATCAGGCCTATAATCCTTGAATCAGGCCTATAATCTGAAAATTTCAGAGAAATCTCAATTTTTCATACTCCGGTTCTTCAGATTTTTCAGATTTTTGAAACTTTGAGCTTTCAAAAATCTTGAGATTTTTCATACACAGATTTTTCAGATTTTACTTTAAATCTTTGAGCTTTTGAGTTCGAATCAAATGATCGCCGAGACCGATCTATGCTATGATCTATGGTGGGGGTGATGAAATCAGCAACGACGATGATGTTTGATCTAACAGGTCTCTCTTCTACTAAAAAATCATTCAAATCTCCGATCTTAAAGTCTCAAAACACACATATATATAGATATATATATATAGATTAGAGATCGGAATATGTAGATATATATATATATTCGAATTCAAATCCCAAAACACATATATATTCGAATTCAAATCTCAAAACACACAAACACACACACACATATATATATATATATATGTATCAGTGCGATTTGCAAGTTCTCCACAGCGCCAGCTATGGAGGAAGCTAGGGTTAGAAGAGAGAGACGAGAGAGAAAATGAACAGTTGAAGGAGAGTTGAAGGAGGAGAGTTGTATCTGTAAGGGTATAATAGTCTGATAAAATATTTAAATAATAAATTTTGTCCTTTATGTAAGGTTTTATCATTATGAAGGGGTTTAGAAAGTATAATTTTTTTCTTAGTCTTTTTAACAATGAAAGGAAGGTAAAGGGGGTTTATAGCCAAATTTCCCTTTTTTTTGTAATTGTGCCAACAAGTTTTCATTCTTCCCTTCCTCTCCCCGCATCCAGCCACTTCCCCTCGCCTCTCGCTAGCCACTCCCCAACTTCCCCGACAACTCATCAAACAAGTTTTCTTATTTTTCTTAATTCTTTTCTCTAAACCATTGTTTTCCAAATATTACTCATAGGGATTTGATCCACAAACAGTTCAGTGAGAGTAGTTGCAAATAACTAAGGCTTTCCATATCCATTGCCAATTATGAAATCATATTCATTTATGATCGCAAACACAAGATTAATCCGAAAAACTTGAATGAAATATTAAATTAAGCACAACCATGAACAAGAATAAACATCTCCAAAGTTTCCAGGGGGAAATATATCAACTTATACCACACTGAAATCATATTCTGCAAAGCATGTTACTCGTTATATATCATTCCAACACCGCTTTCATTCCTTTTTTCCCTTGGCTTCATCGTACAACTGATCAATGCGGTCCTGCAGATGACATTGGCAAACGGTCAGCTTTCATGGTGCAACCAGAGATTCAATAGCAAGGGTTGGTTAAGAGATTAGTTAAAGCTTTTACGTCCACTTTTTTGCAGCATTGGATTTTCAACAAATGAGACAGCATCTCAAGCTTTTGTTGCAGCCAATGCAACAAAGTGAAGACTTGGCTTACTTCGTGTCTAATTGCAATGCTAGGAAACTAGTTTGCATAGGCAAGGGAGAGGTCTCTTCATTCGAACTGCCAATTCCTGATCTGAATTATGAGAAATCCTACAGATGGCATATTATGCCTCAACTTTCACAACCACCTTCTCCTAGAAAGAAGCGGAGTTAAAAAGGCTTGAAAGCTCAACACCAATCCCTCCAAAGTCAGAAACAACTTGTTTGACTGCTACTACTAATGGTTGAGCACTCAGACTAACTTTGAAAGACGGCAAGGGACGTATGTTTCTTTTTTTCGGTAGAAAACATTCTCATGGGGAAAAGATTTTATGTGAAAAACATTTTTTAGATAATTTTTCCACATTTTTTATTTTATTTTTTGGGTTGTGACCATAAAACTGATATGCTAGTACTTTGTTCTATTGGTGTGGCGGCAGTGTAACAACCCTCGTACTGATTACTGAATTATGTACTGATTACTACTAAACTGAACTGATAATGACTGATAAGTGCATTGGAGGAACTACTGAACAGACTGAATGAAACTGAAACTGAAATTGAATGAGTTTATATATTGAATTGCATATTGCATCTGTTTGATTGATTGAATATCTGTTTGAATTCATATGTTTAAACTATTAATTGAAGGCCTTATCGGCGGCCGAATTGGGAACCGTTTAGTGTTTTGGAGTCAGTAGAATATTTATGATTTAGTAGTATATTTATCTGAAAATTGATTAGGAATGATTAAACTAGATTAAATATTGATTAATTGAGAGGTTGGACTTATTGACCAAATTGCCACCATAGTGGACCTTTGTTTATTCAATTCTATTGTGCCTTATACACTTAGAGACACATTTTGATCAGCCATCCCTCTTGTTCCTACCGTCCAAAGAGAGAGTTAGAGAGAGAGGAAGAGATTTGAACTCAACTTTGGGAATTTAGCTTGAACCTTGAAGATTTGTAACATAGATTGGCAAATTGAGCTAGCAAGACTTGTAATTGAAACTCTAGGTAAGTGAATTCATCTTCTTCTTGTGGTCTTGAAGTTCATCTTGCATGTTCTAGGCTCCATTGTAGAATCAAGCCATGTTTTAGTGCATAGAGGTTGAATTATGTTTGAATTCATGCATGCATGGCCATTTTAGTGTAATTTGAAGTTGAATTCATGGTTGATTGTACATGCATGTTCATGTCTAAGCTTTAGTCCATGTTTTCACTTTGTTTTCCAACTATTGAGCTCTTGAGAGCAAGATTTGAAGCTTGAAATTGGTTGAAACTCATGCATGTCATAGTTGAATGTTGTTCATGCATGTTCTTGAAAATTGGTTTGGAAATGAGTTTGATTAAACACCCTTGGGCTTTGATTTCTTAAATTGAGTTTTGAAACATGTTATTCTATGTGTTTAAGAGAGTTTTTCCAGAAAATAGCCCAAGAGGATCGAAAACATTGCTTTTGAACTTGGTTTTGAGCTTGGGACTCAAATCTGAGATTTCCAGATTTCTGTTGTCCGCTCGAGCGGAGGAAGTAGCGCTCGAGCGGAGAAGTCGAGCTCCCAACATCTTACATTGTGCATCAGTCCGCTCGAGCGGAGCATTGGGCGCTCGAGCGGAGGACTGGGTGACACGCTCGAGCGGGCGTCGAGCGGAGATTTCACCTATCCAGTACTTTTTGGTCCGCTCGAGCGGGGGATGTTGCCCTCGAGCGGGGACCTTTGTTTGCCTGTACGCTCGAGCGGGGAAACCTGAGCTCGAGCGGGTCTCTGTTTAACTGAAAATTCTGCAAATGTTTTCTAAGTGCATCTTTGCATCCTCATTCCATCCTAGGCATTCTTAGGCCTAGTTTAAGACATCTTAATGAGGATTTAGATGTAGAACACACCGAGGCATAATAGGAAGTTAATTATTGTACTTCCCCAACTGTTAAACTTAGAGTGTGTTCAATGTGTTTACTGTTTAGGGTTGGCACTCGGGGACGCGCTCTAGCATACTGTAGCCCAATCTCTGTGAGTAACAGATTGTGTAAAGATATGTTCAAAATGGTTATCTTTTGAATACTGAACTGAATTGTTTATTGAACTGATATTGTTTATTGAATGAATGTATGTCCTGTATTGTGAACTGTATTGTGGCATCCTTAGCATTGACTGTTACTGTTACAGAGCTCTGTCGGTTCCCTTGTGGAACCATACTGTTTACTGACTGATGGCCATCACTACTGTTGGGTCCGTTGAGGCCCGGTCCTTTTGGACCTACTGTTTATAGGCTAATGGATGTACCACATATGATTGATTGACTGACATACTGAAAGACTGAAATACTGTTTAATGAACTGTTTTCATTACTGTAAGGACATTACATTCTTAACCTCTTTACACTTATTGTTATTCACTGGGCTTTAGCTCACTGTTTATATATATATGTAGGTTCTCAGCAGCCAGACCGGAGCTAGGAGCGTGGGTTAGTCCCCCAGTTTTGTCAAGCCAGCCTATGTGCCTCACCGCGAGGTTCCGTGTTGCCATGCTATGGCTTGGGGTGTTTTTGTGTCCCCTACTGTATAAACCATCTACTGTTTACTGTACTGTTATCGAGGGATTTGATTCCCGTACTGAATGTTGTAAATGATTGTATAGACTGTACTGTTTGACCTGTATGAATGCATGAAAATGTTTTTGGCATACAGATTTTCACAGCTCATTGGACACTAGTTATTTACTGTAATGGCTTCCGCCAGGCCCTGTACTCTGTTTCACTGTATTACTGTTCAGCAGGCCTTCGGTAATCTCGGATTACTGGCCAGTTACGGTGCTAAACCCATATGGCCGGGTTTGGGTCGTGACAGGCAGTGAAAAAAGTGGTAGTGGCAGCAGTAGTAATTTAAGAAAACTTAACTAGTCAGAAAAACAAATTTTGTTTTAGCGGGGTGTAAGGAGGGTAAGATGATTACAACTTTACTCAAATTTTTAGAAAGACTATTTTCGTAACTCAAATCCCTCCATTGTGGATGCTAACAACAAACCTTATTATTCGATTAAGTCACCCTTTTGAGTTCTTAATCTATTTTCATATCCAATTCTGTTATAGAATTCTTCTTCTTCAACTTTGATGAAACACAAAATTTTTACCATCGAGTTTTCTATTATATAATATTATATTTACATTTTACATGGAGTATTATATTTTTCACAATATCTTCACTTTTTTTTAGTAGAATATAGGCTTATTTTGTATATACTTTTTAATAAACGTTTATTTAAATTAAATTAGTGTGTAATTTGTCTATTTCGGTAGGATCTTGCGATCCTTGATCCGATTCTACGATTCGATCCTGTAAATACCTCCAACGATCTAACGTAGGATCCCGATTTTAACAATCATGATTGTGACTATAAAGTAGATGTGCTATTGGTGTGGCGGCGGGGGAAAAAGTGGTGGTGGTGGCAGCAGGGTTTGGGTGGTGGTAGGGTAGTGGCGGTAAGAGTGATGTGGTGGTACCATTTGTAAAACTAGTTCGGAAAAATGTTTTCAACACTTAAAAAGCAAAAAACATTTTCCTTCTAAATCAACTCTTTTTCCGTTAACCATGAAAAAGTTTTCCGTCAATTTCTGTTTTTGGCCAAAACAAATGGAGCATTACAGTAGAAATTAAGCCACGAGCTTGGAAAGAAAAGGGAAGGAAGACAACCAAGAGAAACAGAAAGAACAAACACACCTTGTAGTATTTCAGCAACTGTGGCCTCTTCAGTTTAAATGTTGGAGTTATCAGATCCCTTTCAATGTCAAAAGGATACGGCTCCAAATGAACTGCTCTCAACATTTCAAAACCTCTAAGCTGTGAATGTCTTTCATGTCAGATAGGAAAAACATAACTAAGCTTAGAACTAGCAATGAGTTAAGAGGTTTATTCACATACCTTGTTTTTCTGACCGGTGCTATTGAGTTCATCTAAAATGTACTTCCTTGCCTTTGAGCTTTCACACAATAATTTGAAATCTCCTGTTTCAGTATTGCTTACCGCCCATTCCTCGAGTGCCTTCCTATCGGGGACCACAACAGCCACAAGGAAGGACTCGAAACTGTTGCCATAGACCCAAATCTGTGCACCAATGAAAATCTAATCAAGTAAATTTCATCGTTCAAGAATAAGAGAAACTACTGAATTTGTTAGTTTCAGTGGAGCATTTAAAAATACAATATTGTAGCAAGTAACATTTTTACTACTGCTATGAGTGCTATGGTTGGTTGATCATCGACATACAGATGTCACAAGAGGGCATTGCAAGAATGTGCTTTCAATGCTTTCCACGGCAACATATTCCCCTTGAGACAGCTTGAAAATGTTTTTTTTCCTGTCAATGATTTTCATTGCTCCATTAGGCTGCCATTCTCCAATGTCACCTGCAAGGATCAAAAATTCATTTTGGTATATTGTTTCAGTTAGCTTGAAAATGGAAACATAAGGACACATAAGGAAAATGAGAGAAAAAAAAAAACGTTTGAAAATATTGGAAACAAAAACTAAAACCTATACAAATCTTAATGACTTTTAATTATGCTTGTTTTATCTTCTCCTCTCTATCTCTTCTCTTATCTTGTTTCTTGGATTCTCTAATAAATTTAATACTATTGTTTACTCTCAAATTTTTCTTTTGTCAAAAAAAGGCAATTAGAAATCAGCGTTGTTAATATTTTTAATAGGTGTTGACACAACTTATTGTTTCAGAATGTATTGTAGCGTTTCAGTGCATTTTTAATATGTTTTGGTGGAAACATTGGGACTTCGGTATTCCACTAATGTTTTGTTCAGTTCATTAGGAAACAGAAATATTTCAGCTGTTTTGATGGAACATAAACAAAAATTCATTCCTTGGTCACCTGCAATTGTATTTTTTTAGGTACTTAATAATTGTCTTAAAAACAAGGAGAAATTACTAAAAACACTCCAGAGTTTAAGTCTTGTAACAAAATAAACCGTGAATTTTTAGTTTTATAAATTTAAATTCTAAACTTTTGATTTGTTTTCAATCTAAACCATTTGCCTATTTCTATTAAGTAAAATCAATGAAAACATGAATATTTTAGTCATTAAACTCATTAAAAATAATATTTTTAGACATTTTATGTATACCTACAAAGAGTTTAATGACTAAAATATTCTTTTTCCATCGGTTTTACTTAACGAAAATAGGCAAATGGTTTATATTGAAAACAAATTAAAAGATCGGGATTTAAATTGATAAAATTGAAAACTCAAGGTTTATTGCGACAAGGCTAAAAACAAACATAGTTCAAGATTGACTACACCTGCCACAAATTAAGTCAATTCGTCTTAAAAACAAACATTATTTTTAGGTACTGCACTTGACTACACTCATCATAGCTTAAATTTCTTTAAGGAATTCTGACCTGTATGGAACCACCCATCCATGAACACGTCTTCAGTTAGATCTTGCCGCTTGTGGTAGCCAGAGAACAAGGTTTTCCCCCTGAGGCAAATTTCTCCGCGTGGCACACTGGCAAGTGCATCGTATCCCAGTTCTGGCACTGACTCGAGCCTTGTCTCGATGGTTGTCATGGGGACTCCAACGGTTCCCATCATGGAGAATTCATCGGCTATGGATGCAAAACATCCACCACAGCTTTCAGTAAGACCTGAAATTTAGTTAAGATTTTAGAAAAGCAGTTAGTCAACTCAATGAAAAGGAATCCATAAAACCGGTGAAAAAGAATTCAATTCAAGAACTTAAGATATATCCATAAAGAATCTTAAATAAGCCACACGTCTAATGGTCACTAGAATGTTGCTCGCACTCTGTTAACTGACACTTCATTTTCAATTTCCAAAATGGCCTTCTAAAGTTTTTTCCAAAAGGAAAGTAGTGTCAATAAACCACATAAAGTTCAATGGATTTGTTTGTAAATAAATAGTGTAGCAAATGTGCTAGCTAATTGGGGTTGTGATCAGTGTGATTCTTATTTCTCTAATTTTTCAAAATTTCCGAGAATAAGAAAAGACTTTTATAAATTTATAGTCATTACTGAAGTTTCTTCCAAAGCTATCCTAAACGTCATGAGCTGAATTTTCATCAAGTCATTCATCCATACCGTATCCTTGCGATAAGACACAGCAGCATGTCACCCTCAGAAACTCCTCCACATGCCTTGGCAAAGGTGCAGCTCCAGATAATAGAATACGAACTCGTCCCCCTAATCCTTGTTTGATCTACCACAAATCAAAATTCAAAAATTACCAAGTATTTACACAAATTTTGTGATATACTGATTAGGGAGGATGCATAACTGACCTTATCAAAGACGAGCTTGTCCAAGAGAGGAGCTGCTTTGTCTTGTTGCAGTCCCTTCTCCAGATTCCTCAGTTTGCTGTTAATAGCTTCCTCATATCAAGTACGGTAAAATATTGCATAAAGTGACAAAGAAAATGAAAAAAGGATTACAATAGGACATACTAATTATACGCATATTGAAACAGTGTCTTCCTCAATGCTCCTCCTGCTGAGATTTTCTCCATTATGCCTCCACATGCAAATTATTTCCATGGTTAGCAAAACAAGAATCAACAAAGCATGTGATCATATACGAAGATGATTTTTGTACCTGTGTATATCCGGTCATAAACTCTAGGAACCCCACAAAACATCGTTGGTTTCAGTTCAACAATGTCCTCAATCAAATATCTGACATCCTTTCAGTAAAAAGAAAGAAAAAATGAGTTGCAAGACCAAATTGAACTAACAAGAAATATAATAAACAACGGCAAGAAATGAATGTTAATCTTACTCCTTGCCAAAATCCTATTGAAGAACCGCTGTAGATGCAATAGGTTTCGATTATCTGATCATATATATGGGCTAAGGGAAGAAATGAGAAATATGTATCTTCTTCTGTTACCTGTAAGAGAAAAAGTTATTGTTACATTCTTTAGTGCTATTATCACATGATTACTGCAAAGATGACATTTTAGCTCTACGAAAAGTAGGTCATAACATCGGTCGGTACATGAGATTACTTCTTAGGTTCAAATTTCAGAGCAAGGTTCGGAAACAATCACTTTTGAAACATGAAAGATATACAATCTAATTTTACCGCTTCGACAGTTTCTAATAGTAGTTGGTTTGTAGACAAAACTTCTGCCATGATAGCCCCATTAGTTAAAATAACACCTTTAGGCTCTCCTGTCGTTCCACTCGTATACATTATCGTGCAGATGTCACTTCTCTGTTTTTTAGGAAGCTCGTGATCCAAATTTCCCTGAAAAAGATAGATAAACAAGGTGAGGTGGCAACAACAATCAAACTGAGCAACTGCTTAAACCACCAAAGAATGGACTACTTGAGCTGTAAAATAAAATATTGATGTGAAGGACTTACCAATAGAGCAAATTCTTTCCAAGAGAAGCAAGATACACCGAGGTCTACAGCTTCCTTCTTTTGCCCACTCGAAATCTCCCCAAAGCTGACAATAGCTTAACAAAGGAAGAAGCAGTTTTTAGTAACATCCCCAGAATGTAAATTTATGCTCCATTTGTTTCGGCAGAAAATGTTTTCTACCTTTTTATGGTGTTTGGTATGACAAAAAATGAAAGTCAACGGACAACATTTTCGTGGTTAATGGAAAGCTTATTTGGTCGGAAAATGTTTCTAATTTTGAAAGTGGAAAATGTTTTCCGGATGTTAAGAAACAACATATAGAGAAGATAAGTGTAGGGAAGATGAGTGTTGTTGAGATGAGGATGTAAAGGTGGACGTGTGGCAAGACTAAAAAAGACAGAGTTAGGAATAAGTATATTCGAGAATGGGTAGGAGTAATACCGATAGAATATAAGTTGAGAAAGAACAGATTGAGATGATTTGGTTATATACAACGGAGATCAACAGAGGCAGTAGTAAAGAGATGCAATACAGTGACGGTAGATGATAGTGTTAGGGATGGAATAGACCTGGACTGACGTAAACTAGTATAGTAAATAGAGATATGAATCTCCTTAATTTGACTAATGAAATAGCCCTGAATAGAGTTAAGTGGAGAAGAAGGATTCATGCAGCCGACCTCATTTGATGAGACTTAAGACTTGGTTTGATTTGGTTTGATTTGGTATTATAACTTACCAATGCCCACACTACCACCTTTACCACGACGCCATCACAACTACCTCCAACACCACACCATCCGCCACCACCATTGCCACCACGACTACCACCTCCACCACCATTGTTACAACCACCACCGCCAATACTACCAATAGCAAATTAATTTCAAGGTCACAACCAAATATAGGCAAAAATTTTTGGGAAAGTATGTTTCGTAGAACACGTGTTTTCTGCCAAAACAAAAGGAGCGTTAAGTAATAGTCATTCTAACAAAATTAACCTTACGAGTTATGACCTACTTTTTAGATGTGAAGTACACCTTGCAAGGCATGTTAGTATCTGCACAAGGAGTTAAAATTAAGTATTACAAAAATAGATTATTAATACCCACTCATTTCACTAATCGAGAATCAAAGCATTCCGGATTATTTACCCATTGAACATTTGGAGATGGAAAAACCAAAAATTGAAAACAACGAAGCTATGTGGATAGCCAAATCAAAAGAAACATATGCTCATTAAGTAGAGTGTAATCAGATTCAAGCTCTACAAACTTTCTTTTTCTTTCTAGGATTGGTACCACCTCACTGGATTGGTTAATAGTCACCCGAGCATTTCACACAAGGGCGCATTTCTCAGCAAGAAAAAGGGCTTAAAAGCTCCTTTGTCAAACCGATACTAATTAATAATTCTATAGAAGCTCTGGTGGTCGATCTTGGGTCTTAGTTGTGGTTTCAATCATGATAAAGAAGGTTTGGTGATTGTATAGTTCCCAAACAGAAATATTGCTGAATATTGATTATGATAATTCCCAAATTGATAAATTTTTGGTCGACGGAGAAGAAATGAAAACATACAGCCGGTATCTTGTTCTCTTGAACAAAAGCTATTGAAACTTCGGCATGGTTGATGATGAACTCCACGGCATTTGCACCTGTGACACCAGCAGAACCAAGACAGACTCACTCAATGGCTATAAAATTTAAATTTACTCAAGTATGTATTCTGCATTTCAAGCTCACAAATGCTGAAAATAACAGCCTAATCGTTTATTGAAAAGGTTGAAAACATACCGAGTGTGTCATACAGTGGTACATAGGTTATGCAATGGCTGTTACAAGCCTGTGTAAAAATCAAATAATTATGTTCACAAAATACTAGGAAGTTAAATAAGCTTTCCAACACTGAAAAATAGGTAATTCAAGGTAATGATTTTGGCCTACTTATTAGGTAAAGAAAAACACTAGTATAATAAACAAGAAAGACTGCCATTGCAAATGTGTGTACATAGAGGCAACAAGTTTCTTCCTACATTCTGGCCATGCCTGATTAGTGGATAAGAGTGATAGGACTATTTTACCCCGGGATAAAATTATACTGCATTTGGCTTGTACTTGTGACATGGGCTTTTATTATGGATGGACTGTAAAATGGCTAAAATATCATTTTCTGAATAAGTTAATCCGGATAAGCTATCCCACCTAATCTTATTAACAAATCAAACAAGCGAAGAGCGATAAAGTATACCTCCATGGAGATTATCCATTCGGGGCAATTGGATCCATATATACCGCACCGGTCACCCTGAAAACACATAATCCCACAATTTACACTAATCAGTTACAACTATATTTACTTCAAAGCAATGGTTTGATGGTTTGATTAAAATTAAAACTTACAGGATTGAGGCCGCGGCTCCGGATTGCGGAACCAATCCGAAGAGCAGCATCATAAGCCTCCTCATATGTGAACCAAACATACGGACCCGCCTTTCAAAAAAAGAAATTGATGATCAGTCATTTCTTATCTTATCTGGAACTAGAAATCATGGAACTTAATGGGCTTTCATGTTGCTTTTCTTTATACTGATTAAAGTGATATGATTGATAATGGTATTTTCATTCTGGGTTGAAGCACATATGCACATATATACTTTATATATATATATATATATACTTTTGGGAATCTACTATTATTGTACTTTAAAAATATTCAGTGTGTTTAGTTTGAATTTTTTGGATTAAGTTTTTTAAAAATTAAGTTTTTTGATTTTCGTATTTTTTTGTTTTTAGTAAATATTTTTAAAATTTTAAACATTAGTACTTTTTTAGATATACCTTACTTAGATATATCTAAAAAGTAAAAAATTTGTGAAAAAATATTTTAAAAAATTAAAAAATACATAAAAATACAAAAAATGTACTGAATTCTTATATTTTTTTTATATTTTTGGTATTTAGTGAATTTTTAAAAGGTTTTTTTCACAAATTTTTTACTTTTTAGGTATATTTATGTTACTTATGTCTAAAAAGTAAAAAAAATTACTTAAAATATTTAAAAAATTCAGTAAAAATAAAAAAACACGAAAAATAATAAAGTAAAATTTTTTGAAAAGTGTTTTTTAAAAAACCTAACCAAGCAAATTGATTACTTTTTCAAAATTATCCTCATAGTACATTTTTTTCGGAATATCAATTATCATAATTATACTTTTTGTGTTAATGAATTTAAAATAAGAACAAAATAAAAAATTCAAACTATTATTTTAGTTTTCAATTTTTAAAAATAAACTAATATTTTGAAATAATGAAAAATGGAATACGAAATTAATATTTTGGAACGATAGGAATATATATATATATATATATGAAAAATGACTTGTACCCCCAGCTGGGGGTGCTGGGGGTCGGCTCCTATTGGGCAAAAACACTGTTTTTTTTTTTTTTTTTTTTTTTTTTTTTGGATTTCCGGCCAATCCCAGTGCGACACGTCACTGGGGGTCGGCACGGGGGTCCCCGTACTGGGGTATACACACATTTAGAGAGAGAGAGAGAGAGAGAGAGAGGGGGGAGGGGTACCTTTGAGTCGATGATTTGACGACGACCCAGCATACGATTTTTGGGGTTCCTCTGAACAGAACTACTGCCACCATGATTTCGAATTTGAGTGTGTAAGTAAATTGGATGAATTCAATTCAAAGTCATGCATTCTAGCAACAGCTCAACCCTAAAGTTTAGTTTTAGCATTTTACGAAACTTTCAGTAGAAACGAGTGGCCTATTAGAAACTTTCAGTAGAAACGAGTGGCCTATTAGCTCAGCTGGTTAGAGCGTCGTGCTAATAACGCGAAGGTCGCAGGTTCGAGACCTGCATGGGCCAAATCACATACACTTTTATTACATTTATAATTCAGGGTTTGCTGGGTGGTTGGGCCATCGGTTTGTACCAATTTTTTATTTTTAAAATTTGATCGGTCAACTAGTGAAAACAGTTAATAATAATAAATTTAAGCTTATGTTTAATAATTTATTAAGTTATAATGGGTATGAGCTAATATTGGATCAAATACTAAAAATAGTGTAGAAACTAGATTTTGTTGATTTTTATGCTATATATCAATCCAATTTTTAGATAATTGTTTTGGTTCATGCACAACCATCACATTGCCCAATTATTTATTTTTTAAAATGGTAAAAATATTGCAAAATTTCTTATAACTAAAATAATATATATATATATATGAATGTATATTTGGCATATTTATTAATATTCTAAAACTTAATTAAGAAATTATATATTTATTCTTAAAATATGTCTAATATTAAATATATTTACATCTGAAAAAATTATTTAATATTAGATTAAGGTAGTTCATAGATTTTATTTTTAGTGTAGAACTTGATCAAATAAGTGAAATTTCAAAACAAATCATAATTTTCAATTTAAATTTTTATTTAATACAATTTTTCACCTAAAATATTTTAATATTTTAAAAATAATTAATTATTTGTGAAATGAAGTTACCATTATAAAAAAAACACTAAAAAAATTGTCTTTTAGTAGTATGAAAATCCATTAACTAAAGAATTAAATTGATAAGATATAGAATTTTTTTTTTTTTAAAAACAAAATCAATGAATGAGGCTAATATGAAGGGTGCTTATAATCATACACACTTCTTTTCACACCCATCACATGTATTAAAAAATTTAGAATTTAGGCATAAATATTAGTACATATGAGTGTACAAAACAAATCAAAAAATTAAAATAAAAACAAGTGTACAAAAGAAATTAAATGTGTATAATTAAATCAAAATATTTTGAAAGTTCCTAATTTTTATCATGAATTTTAAATATTTGAGAGTAGTTATACATGGTATAAATAATATAGCAATATAGTAAGAAGCAAGTTTTAATCTTTTTTAAAGGAAATAAAAATCTGTGGGAGAGGATTAGGTTGGAAAGATATAAAATAAAAATAAATAAATAAAAAATTATCTTTCTTTTTGAAATCTATAAATTATGGAATTATTAATATTTTGAAAACTATATTACTTTAATGGATTAGCCAATACTACTTTTTAAATTTATTTTTTAATTCAATAAATTCACAAATTTATTATGAGGTTTTGGAGATCCCACAATGCTCCTCACGATCCTTTTTTGCTTATATATAATATATAGATAGATAGATAAATAAAGATTTTGGGTAAATTACACTAACAGGATTTTTTTTTTTTTTAAAATACATTAAATTTCAAAATTTTAAAATAATTATATTGAGTTTCCTTAACTTTTAATCATAAATTTATTAGTTATATAAAAAAAAATTATATTTTCATATTCTTTATACTAAAATATATATTTTGTCTTATTTATTTTTGTATCTCCACACTTTCTACATTAATTTAATCTCTTTAAATTTATTAAAAAAAATATCAATATAATTATATTAAAATCATAAATTTATTGTAAATTCAAACGTTAAGGAAAATTATTGTAATTTTGTTTTTTACCTTCCACTTTTTCCACACGAAATAAATAAAGGTTTCTCTCCAATTGTCCACTTTGTAAGAAGGTCAACCGACAACACATGATAGGTTTAAAAATTTAAAAAAAAAAAAAAATTTGTTTAGAAAGTGTGACAATTTTAAACATCTAATTTCAAAAAATAAATAAATAAATAATTTGACTTGTCAAAATAATTTGCTTATATACTGACACTTTTAATGCTATTAGTTTTGATTGGTCCCCTATCTCCTTCAACATCATTTTCTAACGTTTCGACTCGCACGCACCTACCTCTGAACCTTTAATTTATTAATTAAAGAATAAGTTCGTAAAAATCTTAATATTAAAAAAAATAAATTTATTGTGCACATTCCTAAATTTTTGACTTATTCTACTGGAAATTTTTTTAGTAGCTAAAGTTAAACTTTTTTTTTTTTTTTTTGCGGGAAATGGATTCGACAAATGAATTCAGTCTTTTTATTTAAAAAAAATGCCAATAAATTATGCTTTTAGTCATAGCCAAACCAAGCCTAAATATGACTAATACTGAAACACAATTACACTATGTTTGGGAACCTATGAGAGAAAAGAAATAAAATGATTACTTAAGTAATAAAAGAAAAAAAAAGAAAAGAAATGATTGTGATTTCTCTCATTTTTGTTTGGATAAAGAAGAAAGAAAAGAAAAGAAATTATTGTGATTTCTCTCATTCTTGTTTGGTTAGATTTCATTAAGAGAAAAAAAAAGAAATTATTTTATGTTATATTACCAAAATAACCTTTTTATATTTTCAATCATTTTATTTCTTTTATTTTTATAGGGACAAAATTGGTATTATAAAAATAATGATTTCTTTTCTCTCCCAATCTCTCCACTTTTGGAAAGATTGAAAATGAGGCTTATAAGAGAAATGAGTTTCTCTCCATTTCTCTCCATTTCTTCCCATTTTTCTCTACTTAGATTATCCAAACAAATAAGAGAAATACATATCACTCTATTTCTTTTCTTTTCTCTCCAAATCACTCAATCCAAACATAGCGTTAATCAATAATGTAAGAATGGCCAAATATTTTTACTAAATTTATTTATTATTTGACATGACACCATACATGTTAATATACAATGATAGAATGTGAGATTCATTGTGATCCCATCAATAACAAATTATTATATGTCAAATAATAAATAAATTAAATAATAAAAAATTGGTTGTCACATTGGTCCTAACACATTTGAGAATCAAAATATTCTTTATTGCATGATTGAAATGAAAATCTCAATACATGAGATTATTAGAGTTGCAAGAGATAAATGTAGAGTTTCATAATCAATTGAATAATTGGTTAGAGAATTATGAGAAACCCATGTACAGGGGACAGGGACTTATAACTACCCTGATCCACGAATTTAAGCCATTCAAGCCCCCATCACATTATTGCGATGCATCTGATCTGATGAATTCTAATAGAAAAATAAAATTCAAAAATAATTTAATAGTAGTATTTTAATAAATTACGAGTCAAAAATAGTGAATGTTTGATTTAAAATGAACAAATCAAAAGAAATCATATCATTATATATAAAAATTCCGTATAAAAATCTCTCATTCATCAAATCACAAAAAATAATTTAGACATAAAGCGATAAGTTTACAAATAAGAAACCAACCACGTAAAACATAAATAGAACAATTTGACTAAAATAACATCTTTTATGATGACCTTCACTCTCTAATACGTATGGGTCAAGATTTTTATGCAGTAGTTTTATAATCGGTTATGTGTGTGTAAATGCATCGTGTTGGTATATATTCTCATTATTAGGCAGGACTTCTCTCATGTTGAGATTTCGACATGAGAGAAATTGAAGAGTTATAAAATCTATTATAGGTCACGTATTTAAATTGTTCATTTTATATATTTTTTATAAAATCCGTGATAGCCCCTATAAGTCTCTTCCCTTGTCTCATATTTAGATCGCATCAACATGCGAGAGGGCCAATCCTATAATATATGTGTATGAGAGAGAGAGAGAGAGATAGATAAAGAGTGTGTGAGTGTGTGTTTTATGTACCTGAAGAAGTCCCAGAGCGAGTCCAAACCAGGAGGGAGATCCATGAGAGCGTTTTTTGCATAGATGCAGCGATACACAGGCCCCGCCGACGGCTTTTGATCGGTCGCCGGAGTCGATTCTTCCACCTTCACTGTATAAATCGACATTCTCTCAAACTTAATAGACTTTTTTGGGTTCTAAATTATCAAAATACAAAATGGATCGCCTCCTCAAAAAGTGCTTTAGCTACCATGTACTATATAGCTTTCATGAATCTGTTTTGTTGAAATTTTGCTTAGTTTCACACACACACACCACTCAGAGAGAGAAAAGAGAGAGTTGGTTAGAGAGCTGTAACAATAAATGGGGAGAATAGAAAGAGGTAAACATGTCCCACCGATTTCCATAGCGGCTTTAAATGTTTGCCTGCCTGCCTGCTTTAACTGGTGCCTCCCCTCCACCCTGTACAGTTGAGAAACTTACCAAACAAAATTATATTTGGAAAGGAGAAGGATCCCTCCCCTCTAGATTTTGAATTGAAAGGTATTGTTTGGTCCGTAAGATTCATCACGGAATTCATTTTGATAATTCGAATTGTTTATTTTGTCAGATATTTCATGTATTTTATTCATATAAAAAATTAAGTTGATCCGATAATTGTAATATATTTAATTTTTCACTAAACAAAAAGATAATAATTGTATTTTTTAAAAATAAATCATATATTTTTTCAATGAGAAACGTAATAAATTGAATAAGTTATAGTTATTGGATTAATCTAATTTTTGTTTTTTATAGATAAAATACATAAAGCACTTGACAAAATGAATGATTCAAATTATTAAAACAGAATCCGTAATGAATTTCACAAGTCCAAATAGACCGGAGGGAAGCGTAAACGTACCAAATTTTTATGTGAATTTTTATAAAGTTTTGTTAACAAGTACTTTTAAGGCATTAGTTAAGATTATATTATATGAATCTAACCACTTCCTCTCATATAGAATTTAGATATTAAAAAAAAAAACCATTAATAAATATTTGATTGAACAAAATTTTATTTATTTATTTATTTATTTTATAATAAGACCAAAATATCATCTTTTTTTTAGTCAATATTTTTCGTTTACTTTTTAGTCCTTTCCTTTTATGTTTGGTTGAAAAAAATAATGTTTTGCTTTTTTTCTTTTTTCTTTTTTCATTTTTAGTTTCAAATTTATTAATTAAACTTGCATAATCTAACTTATTTGTCATATCTTTTTCAATGAATAACATAAAAAATATATTTCTTAAATAATAATACTTGTCTCAAAATGTCCATTTTCTTTTTTAAATTAAAGATAAATGTTTGATTTGATCAGATTTTTAAAAGGAACATTTAATTTTTGTATTTAGTGATTTTTTCTTTAATTTACTCAAATTTTACTTTATATTTTTACTTTTCAAATAGTCTATTATTTTTTGGGTTAATTACACAAAAAATCTTAGGGGTTTGCGCCTTCTTCATTTTAAACCCCAGGTTTTCAGTTTCAACAAATTAAACCCCATCCTTTCACATGTGTTTCAATCTGACCCCTGTGTCCATTTTTGTCATATTAAGCTAAAGAAAATCTTAGTAGAATTTCATATTCAAACCCACATGTTCTCTCGTCATAACTCTATTTCGTCTCATTTTTGCATCTTTGGATTCACCTCACAACCTAATTTTCATTCCAACTCTCATCTGCCTTGTTCCACCTCTTCTTGCGTGCCGTCGGAGCTCTGAAAGTTGACTAAAAATAAGATTTTTCTCTTTGTGGGCAAAATTTTCAGATTCAAGCTCACATGTTCAAGAACTTGTATCTTCCTTGTCGTAACTCCATTTTGCCTCATTTTCGCATCATTGGATTCACCCCATGGCCTAGTTTTCATTCAACCCCTCATACGCCTTGTTTCATCTCTTTTTGCATGCCGTTAGAGCTCCAAAAGTTGGCCAAAAATTTTTTTTAAAAAAATCTCTTTTTTTTTTTTTTTCCCCTTCCTCTATCTTCTATCTCCATGCTTCTTCCTTTCTCCTTCCTTTCCAAAATTATTCTCTCTTTTTCTCTTCCTTTATAGCCCTTCCACCGAGCTCGTGATGGCCACTAAACCTCCGAAGGTGGCAGTGTCGTCAAATATAAAGATATATGACTTATAAGAAGGGAAAGAAACATAAGGCTGGGGGAAGGGCCATGAAAGAAAAGAAAAAGAGAGAATAATTGTGGAAATGAAGGAGAAAGCATGGAGATAGAAGATAAAGGAAGAAACAAAAGGAAAGAGAGAGAGAGAGAGAGAGAGAGAGAAATCTTATTTTTGGCTAACTTTCGAAACTCTAACGGCACGCAAAAAGAGATGAAACAAGGCGTATGAGGGATGAAATGAAAACTAGGCTATGAGGTGAGTCCAACGACGTAAAAATGAAGCAAAACGGAGTTACGACGAGGGAGATACAAGTTCTTGAACATGTGAGTTTGAATATGAAAATGTTGCCCAAAGAGTAAAAAATTTTATTTTTGGCCAACTTTCGGGACTCTGACGACACGCAAAAAGAGGTGAAACAAGGCGTATGAGAGTTGGAATCAAAACTAGGTTGTAAGGTGAATCCAATCACACAAAAATGAGACGAAACGGAATTACGACGAGGGAGATACAAGTGCTTGAACATGTGGGTTTGAATCTAAAATTCTGCCCAGATTTTTGTTAGTTTAATATGACAGAAATGGACGGAGGGGCCAGATTGAAACACAGGTGAAATGATAGGGTTTAATTTGGGGTTTAAAATGAAAAGGGCACGAAACCGTAGGATTTTTTTGTGTAATTAACCTGTATTTTTTTATTTTTTTTTTAAATAAAAGAATAATTTAATTTTTGTAAGCTTTTTCTTATATAGAATTTGATTTATTTTCACTTTTAATGGAAAAAATTGACTCAATTTTTCTAATTTATAAAATTAGTTATGAGTTGATTATGATTCATTGTGTTATTAGTTATGACTTATTATGATGTTAATTATGACCTATTGTGATTATTATTTTGATTTTGATAAAAAATATATTTGATTATATCTTATGTGATGTTTGATTATAACTCATTATGTTTATTTAGCTATGACTAAAAGTGATTTAGTAATCACATTTGTAGTAATCAACATCACAATTGTCATAACTTACATACGATACACATCCTTTCGAATGATGTCTGTATGATATTTATATAATTATGGTGTGTCTTTTTTGAAACCAATTTCTCCTTAATCCAAAATTTAAACTGAAAGGTGTTGTCCAAGTTCATGGGGGCCATCATGGGTCTTGTTTCGATGATTTGAACTATTAATTTTGTAGAGCACTGTGTGTATAACATCATTGGGGGAAAAAAATTGATCGATTTGATAATCGTAACCTCTTTATCTTATTGCATTGGTCTCTATAAAAATGAATGATTTACTTTCACAATGCCTCTGCAACACTCTTTCACCCCTTCATAGTGCATCGCAACCCTAATTCGAAAGGAGATCATGATCGTAATCCAAAGAAAGATAGGGATTCGGGAGATCATAATCATTATAATGATGGTGGAGATCACAACGGTAAAGAGCAACATGGGGAGGGAAAGTGGGCTGAGGGAGGTTCATTAGAATGAGTAAAGAGTTAGGAAGGTTCACTGGAAATGGAAGAAGGCTAGAAGGTGAAGATAGAGACTACTAGATGAAGATTGTAGGGGTAGGGGTAGGGGCCCAATTGGTAGAATTAGGATTATGGTGGGAACATATTAATTGATATTACCATATGGTTACGATTATTTAATTAATTTAATTTTTTTAATAGATAATTTACTTGGAGATCCTTACAAAATAAGCGTCTCATATTATTAATAACATGGTCTAATTGACATTCCCAACTAGAGATAACCTGCCTATTAATGAAGAGGAAGATAAAGGACATACCATTTTCTATTGCATATTCTACTGTTACTCATTTGGTGTACACTTAAATTTCATTATGAGTAGATGGTAGAATATGCAGTAAAAAATGGTGTGTTCTTAATCGGACTTTTACTTTATGTTTTCTTACATTATAAGATGATGTGATAATTGAGTTTTTTCATCAATTTAATTTTAACTATTCATTTCAACTATCAATCACACTATTTGGTTGTAGTGTCTTGGGTTTTAAACTCAACTTGAACCCACGTGTATAGATGTATCGGTACGATTTTGGACGCATGGTGTAATGGGTTGTGTTTTGGTGATTATGAACTGTATTAATTTCTACTTGGTGTCTAGTAGAGTTAATATTAGAGTTTCGAGTGTAAGGATAAGAAATTGGAGTGTCGAATCACCTTGGGAGAAATCAAGCTTCACCAGGTGCGACCATACGTGAGGGGAGGATGTCCCACACGTACAAATTGGTGCAATATGAAAGTGGAGCTCAGGGCAAGGTCTTGCACCTACGGCTTGGGCCCTGCAAGTGCAGTTGAGTGTGGCACACATGCAGTAGAAGGTCAAGTTCTAGATTGGGACTGCGTGAATCCACAAGTGCGGTCAAATGTGGTGTACGTACTGTTAGAAATGGTTTTGGAAAAATCAGATTTTCCATAACTTTGGTCTAATTTTTAGGTGGGACCCATGCGCCAAAGTTGGCGAGTCTAAGTGGTAACGCGTTTTACGCTGCCGTTCATCCGGTCGGCGCGGGCGGCGCGGGCTGGGCTGGGCTTGGGCGCGGGTGTGAGGTTGAGTTGGGCTTGTTAAGCCCAATACTTATCTTTTTGGGCCAAAAACATTTGAATTTTATTTTATTTTTTGGTAAAATAAAATCTGTCTAGTTTTAATTTCAAATTTTGGTTGGAAAAATTCAAATTTGTTTGCACCTCTTCAGAATTTCGGTACAGGTTCCATATCTATCCAGACAGATCCGAATTTGTTCAAATTCAAATCCACACAGTTCTTTATCTGTTCAAAATTCAAACCTGTATCTATTCATTCAAAATTGAACAGGTCTTGTACCTGTTCAAATAGGTTTGCTACCTGTTGAATTCAAACTGAAAAGCCACCATTGAACCTATAAATAGACAAGTCCCTCATTTGGTTTTGTACTCAAAATTTTTGTCCAAAAATCTACTATTGCTCTCTGCATTTTGTTGCATTATTTTTTCTGTGAGAAAGAGTGTAAACACAAAGTGTGTTTGTTGTGTGAATAGTTTGTAGTGCTGCTACTATTCACTGTTGATCATTTTATCCTCGGAGATATGTGGAGAGGACAAATCTATCTTAATGACACAATGTTAAACACTAGACTTGATCAAAAATTTGTTCGTTATATTAATAACGTAAGTAATTAATTTACTTTTTGTTTTATTTATTTTTATCAGATTCTGATTTTGTTTTTGTAACAAAAATAAGAATCCGTTGTTTTATTTTTATTTTATTTTTATACTAGTTTTATTTTTGTAATCAAACAGCCTCTCTCTTTCCTTTAATTCTTTGAATACTTTGAAGATTATCCAATAATCTTAAGACAAATTAATTTTCTGTGCCTTCATTGTATTAATTTTTCTGTGCTTTTACAAAGTGATATTCTGGTTGAAAAATACAAATAGTAGTCATATATTGTTTGATAAATAGTAGTAATATATTGTTTATTTTTTTTGACAAATAGTAATAATATACTGTTGTCATTAACAATTTTAGAATATTATTTTGTGTAGCACTGTTACAAAAATTTAGTGTATAGTATTTTATTTTTCTGGTTTTAGTAATTAGAAAAGTAAAATTATTTTGTATTATAATTTATTTTCTAGTTTTAGTAACTAGAAAATTAATTTGTGTTTTGGTTTTTCTGATTTTTGTAATTAGATATTATGGCTACTGCAACTGAAAGTGGTATGCCAATTGTTACAACCACTTTGGTCCCTATCCAAAACCATGTTCAAGTTCCAATAAATCATGGAGAAAAATCGAAAAAATTTAATGGTACCGAGTTTAAGAGATGGCAACAGAAAATGCTGTTCTATCTTATACCTCTTAATCTGGCTCAGTTTCTCAGTGAAGAGGCTCTAGTACTTAAAGAGGATGAAAGTGATCAGCAAGGTGTTGTGGCTGTAGACGCCTGGAAACATTTTGATTTTCTGTGCAGAAACTACATCCTAAATGGCCTTGACAACATGTTGTATAATGTGTATAGCCCTCTGAAAAAAGCAAAATAATTGTGGGATTCTTTAGAGAGAAAAAATACAAGACAAAGGATGCCGACACAAAGAAATTTGTTGTTAGTAAATTTCTGGACTTCATTATGATAGACTCCTAGACGGTAATTTCTCAAATTCAAAGTTTTCAATTGATTTTGCATGATATTCATGTTGAGGGTATGTCTCTGAGCGAGTCTTTCCAAGTCGCTGCGTTAGTGGAAAAATTAGCATCGGCTTGGAAAGATTTCAAAAAATTATTTAAAACATAAACGCAAAGAGATGACCATGGATGAACTGATTGTAAGAGTGAGAATTGAGGAAGATAACCATAAGGTTGAAAAGAGGAATGATAAAAATCCCATTGACTCTAAGGCTAATGTGGTTGAACAAGTGCCCAAACCACATAACAAAAAGAAGAAGTTTGTTGGAGATGGTCCTAAACAAGGCAACAACGCCCTAAGAAGGATCGCAGAAGTACAAGCAAGAAGACTACCAATCAAGCCAATGTGACAGAACTTGATTACATCTCTGACGGGGTAAATGACATCAATCTCTTTACTGTGGTGTCTAAGGCTAATTTGGTTGAAAATCCCAAAGAATGATGGGTTGGCATTGGGGCAACTCGATACATTTGCGCAGACAAAAAGATGTTCACTACTTATAATGAGGCTGCAAATGATGAGCAACTATTCATGGAAATTTCTATTGTGGCTGGATAATAAAAGGTAGTCTTGAAGATGACATCGAAAAAAAACTGACCTTCAACAACGTACTGCATGTACCAGACATCCGAAAGAATTTAGTTTCTGATTCTTTGTTAAGTAAAAATGGTTTTAGGCTTGTATTTGAGTTTGATAAATTTGTATTAAAAAAGAGTGATACGTATGTTGGTAAGGGATACATGAGTGATGGTCTCTTAAAATTAAATGTAATGACCGTTGTACCAAAACTTTCTGTTAATAAGAATAACACATCTTTTGTTTATATTCTTGAGTCAAATTTATGGCATGGTAGATTAGGACATGTAAATTTTGATACTTTGCGTAGACTAATTGGCTTAAATTATATACTAAAGTTTGAAATTGATCATAATCACAAATGTAAGATTTGTGTAGAAGCGAAACTAACTAAAGCTCCATTTAAATCAGTTGAAAGAAAAACCAAACCTCTAAAATTAATTCATACAGATGTATATGCTCTTAAATTTGTTCAAATTAGAGGAGGCAAAAAGTATTTCATAACATTTATCGATGATTGCACAAGATATTGTCATGTATATTTACTTAGAAATAAAGATAAAGTCTTGGAAATGTTTAAACTCTACAAAATTGAAGTTGAAAATCAACTTGGTAAAATCATTAAAATGATTAGAAGTGATAGGGTGGTGAATATGATACACCTTTAAATGAATTTTGTGCGCAACATGGCATTATTCACCAAACTATAGCACCCTATTCTCCACAACAAAATGGAATTGCTGAAAGGAAGAATAGAACCCTTAAAAAAATAATGAATGTCATGTTATTAAGTTCAGGCTTACCGCAGAACTTGTGGGGAGAAGAAATATTGTCTGCTAATTATATTCTTAATAGAATATCCCACAAGAAAACAAATAGCACTCCTTATGAATTGTGGAAAGGTTGACCACCTTCCTACAAATACTTAAAAGTGTAGGGGTGTTTGGCAAAAGTAGAAGTTCATATTCCGAAAAAGACTAAAATAGGACCAAAAACAGTGGATTATGTGTTTATTGGTTATGCTCAGAATAGTAGTGCATATCGGTTTTTGACTTATAAGTCAGAAATACCTTATATACATGTGAACACTATTATAGGGTCAAGAAATGCTGTGTTTTTTAAACATGTTTTTCCTTACAAGAAAAGACAGGAATTAAGTTCACAAAAAATAACTTATGATTGTACACAAAGTCAAGAGACTAATGACAATCAAACGCAAGAGACTAGTAATGGTCTCGACCAATAGAATTTAACTGATGATGAACCAAGACGAAGTAAGAGAGCAAGAACATCAAAATTCTTTGGTCCAGATTTTTTGACATACCTGTTAAAAAATGAACCTCAAAGCTTTAAGGAAGCAATGACAGGTCCTGAAGCACCTTTGTGGAAAGAGACTGTTAATAATGAAATTGAATCCATTATGCAAAATCATACTTGGGAATTGGTGGATCTTCCATGCAGTTCTAAACCTCTTGGATATAAATGGATATTCAAGAGAAAAATAAAAGCAGATGGTTCATAGACAAGTATAAAACAAGACTTGTGGTAAAAGGTTATAGATAAAAGGAAGGTCTGAACTATTTTGACACATATTCCTCTGTGACAAGAATAACATCCATCCACATGCTTATTGCTATAACAGCATTGTATAATCTAGAGATACATCAAATGGATGTCAAGACAGCTTTCTTAAACGGTGATCTGAATGAAGCGATCTATATAAAGCAGCCTGAAGGGGTTGTAGTGCCAGAGTAAGAAAAGAAAGTTTGTTGGCTTGTAAATCTCTTTATGGATTAAAACAAGCACCTAAGTAATGGCATGAAAAATTTAATCATGCTATGCTTACTAATGGGTTTAAGATAAACGAATGTGACAAGTGCGTCTATGTTAAAAATACTGACAAATGTTATGTCATTGTTTGTCTTTATGTGGATGACATACTTATCATTGGAAACAGTCAAAATATGATCAAATCAATTAAGCAAATGCTGAACAAAAGATTTGATATGAAAGATATGGGGGTCGTAGATGTAATATTATGAATGAAAATTACTAAAATATCTGATGGATATGCATTATCTCAATCTCATTATATTGAGAAAATTCTTGATAAATATATCAAGGATGATATGAATGTAGTAAGAACACCTGTAAACACTAGTCTTTATTTATCAAAAAATAAAAATAATGTGGTGTCTCGGCTAAAATACTCACAAATCATTGGAAGCCTGATGTACCTAATGAATTGCACTCGTCCTGATATAGCTTGTGCTATCAGTAAATTGAGTAGGTACACTAGTAACCCCGAAGAAGACCATTGGAAAGCGACCATTCGGGTGCTTAGATATCTAAGGTTTACTTATGATCATGGTTTGAACTTTACTCGATATTCAGCAATACTAAAAGGCTATTGTGATACCAATTGGATATCGGATACTAAAGATTCAAAATCTACTAGTGGATATATCTTTACTCTGGGAAGCACTGCTGTTTCTAGGAAATCCACAAAACAAACATGCATCGTACAATCCACAATGGAATCTGAATTCATTGCTTTAGACAAAGCAGGAGAAGAAGCAGAATAGCTTCGTCACTTTTTAGAAGTCATTCCAATGTGGCCAAAACCTGTGCCAGCTATCTGCATTCATTGTGATAGTTAATCTGCAATAGATAGGGCACAGAGTCATATGTATGATGGTAAGTCACGACATATTCATCGTCGACATAATACCGTAAGGCAATTGCTCTCAAATGGAATAATCTTAATAGATTATATAAAATCTAAAGAGAATATTGAGGATCTGTTAACAAAAGAGCAAGTGTATAGTTCATCGAAGGGGATGAGATTAAAGCCTATTATATAAGAGTCATCATAATGGTAGCACTACTTAAATGATTGGAGATCCTAATAACTAAGTTCAAAGGGACAACTAAGTTATGTGTGGCTCGCCAGAAATCACCAAGGGATTAAAATTCCCTACCTATTTCTATAGTGAGAGTGATATCTGTAACATGTGTTATATGCAGGGGTTTAAGGATAAGCTTTGTTTTAATGATTACTTATATCTTGATCTAGGCATCAAAATCAAAATGAGTATAAGAGATACTCACAGTAAGAATCACCTATATGAGTGTCGAACTGGGGCCGGTTCTATGAGAATGAAGAGGCTAAATTCTCTAGAAGTATTCATGAACAACCAGGAGCATTCAAGGCCAAAATGAACACAACCGTGAGAACCACGATGTGTCAGAAGATATTTTGTGTGAAATCTATTGTCTTGGCTTACACAAACGACTGAATAATTCAAGGCATCGTGTCCATTGGTTAGCTAGTAAGTCCGATAGGTTATTACTAGGGAAGGTTCAAGGCCGAAAGCTATCTATCCTAATGCAAGATATTTTCGATTTATACTCTTTCGACGAATTTTGCATATTGTTACATTTCCACTGTCATCAAATTCCATTCATATAGGGGATTGCTATAAATGGTTTTGGAAAAATCAGATTTTTTCACAACTTTGGTCTAATTTTTAGGTAAGACCCATGCGCCAAAGTTGGCGGGTCTAAGTGGTAACGCGTTCTATGTCGCGTTGTGATTCACGTAGTGTATTTGGTTGCTTAAAACCATTATCAAGTGAATGAGAATTGAAGCCAAAGCGAGCTCCATAGAAATGGTGTTTTTGGTGAAATTTCTATTAATGTTTGAAATAAGGCTTGTCCTACATTGCTTTGGGAGGCAACCTGTCACGACCCAAACCCGCCCCTATAGGTTTAGTATTGTAACCGATCAGTAATCCTTGGATTACCGAAGGCCTCAGAACTGATTAGCAAAATTGAGGGGCTAGCGGAAGCAAATACATAAATATAGTTGTCCAATGAGCTGTGTGGACTTATATGAAACAGAATATTTAAAACTTTATATATGTATTCAATAGTCATTCATACATTATACCCACACACATTAAAGTATCTTAAGTACAGCCAACAAAACAAACAAGTTTTGTATACGGAAACAACCGGAACTTTAACACATGAGACACTTTGGGAACCTCCACGTGAGGCACAATGGTTGGCTGACAACAGAACACAGATCCAGACAAAAGCCTTCAGGCTCAATCTCCAGAATGCCCACCTATACATATATATACACACAGTGAGCTAAAGCCCAGTGAATAACATCAATGTAAAGAGGTTAGTGAACGAAATCCGAACATGTCATAAGCGTAAAACAGATCATAGCATAAACATTCTTGTATCTGAACATAATAATGGTACATCCCATAGAACACATCACATATCGTCTTCCGACTAGAGTAATTGGTTCCGGATACCGATTAAACACATATCACCACAATGAAGTGGCTAACGAGATATCGTAATCACATGTATGTCATGGACCCGCATTTACATGTCATTCCCCATGACTTGGGACTATCTATGGATGCCATAATAGATTCCAAACATAGGACATTCGTTCATGTAAACAATATCATTTCAGAAATTATAACTTATCGCATAACAGTTGAAGTTCATATCAACATATCTTTACAGAGATGTTACTCACAGTGGTTCTCGCAAACGGTCAATCAATCTCCAGACGTTGACCTACAAACACAAAAGTACATAACACCAACATATCTTATCATTACACATTCATGTAGCCATCACGGCTTAGCTTTCGTTACATTGGTTCTCGTTCTTTCTTATCACAATGGTTAACCACACACACACTTGCAATTTCTTAACTTAGTACATTCCTTTCTTAGTGTGTTTCTATACCAAAACCTCATCACTATGGCTTAATTAAGGCTTAGGAATGCCTAAGATGCAATGAGAATGCCAAAACGTGAATTGAAACACTTAGTCAAATTTCTGAAAAAAGGGTCCCCGCTCGAGCGTAGCTTTCCTCACTCGAGCGGACATGCAAAATGTGAGTGGTCGCTCGAGCGCAACTTCCTTCACTTAAGCGATCTGCAAAGATATGAAACTTTTGGGAGCTTGCATTTCACGCTCGAGTGGACTTCTGGTCGCTCGAGCAGAAGTGCATGCACTCAGAGTGGTCGCTCGAGCGTGAACTCCTACACTCGAGCGTAGATGCAAATTCTGGAATTTCCAGATTTGATCACCAAGCTCAAAACTCAAATTCAACTCTTCAAAACACATCTCTTGGGCCCAAAAACTTTATATAACATAGTAAACTTGTAAAATATGAAGAATTAAGGATCATTTCATAAAATCATGGCCCAAGAGTTTGCCAAAAGCTCACAATCCATCTTGAAATTCAAGAAGCAAAACATGCATATGAAATCTTTCAAACTCTTTTCTTCAAAACTCATGAAACTAGCAAATTGAGCTCATAAGCTCCATGCATGTAAGAAATTCCTTCTCAAAACATGAATTCAAGTAATTAACATGGTAATTCTAACATGCATGTATCAAATAACTTATGGTAACAACTTAGATGCTCAAATTAACTCAACATGACAAAACTCTTCATGTTTATGCATGCATGTAAAATCGTTAACCCAATATTCTACTAAGACTATATGAGCATGGAATTCACTCTCAAAACTTGGTAAAATGTATCTCATGTTCCAAATTCAACACAAATGATGAAGCTCATGATCAAAATGATGAGGTAACACTCATACTTCCATGCATGTAAGAATTATGAGCAAATTCTTCATCTCCTAGACTAACTCATGTGGAATACATGTAAATGATCACAGCAATTCCATGAATTCATCTTTACAACACATAACTTCTTGAATTAATAGTCAAAAGCTTACCTAGAGGCTTGAATTACTCTTGTTCTAGCACAATCTTGATGAGTTCAAGCCAAAGCCTTCAATTTTTACACTTTCTCTCTCTAAAAGTGAACTCACTCTCTCTCTAGAATGAAATCTCAGATTTTTCCACTCAATAGGAGCAATTGAGCTCAAGAATGAGCTTAAGAGCTCATATATATAGCTATGATGCCATAATACATTAATTAGAACATTGGTCCATCCAAACACAACTTAATTAATCGTTCTGAATCAATTTTTAATAAAACTTGCCAATTGATGTAATCAATTTCGGTTTCGGATGCCAATAAGGCTTTCAATGCTCATATTAAAGTAGAATTCCAGACAAATATTTCTACAAGTAACAAATAGAAAGCCAAAGATTATGCAAAATATATAATAAACCCATAATTTATTTTATCCACTTAATTAACATCATTGATTACGAATTAGTGGCTAATTGTGGATCTGGGTTATTACACAACCTTGGTGTGGGTTTATAAGGCTTGGGTTTGGAACTTGGGGTAGGCCCCAAGGGGCACTCAAGTTTTGTAGAGGATGGGGTTATGGGCAAAGTGGGCTAGACTCATTGGACCTAAAATAAACACACGCGCATGACCCACGTCCGTCCGGTCAGTCGGGCAAGCTGGGCTGGGCTTAAGCGCGAGTGCATGGTATAAGGTCGCGTTGGGCTTGTCCGGTCCAATACTTATCTTTTTGGGCCAAAAACATTTGAATTTTATTTTATTTTTTGGTAAAATAAAATCTGTCCAGTTTTAATTTTAAATTTTGGTTGGAAAAATTCAAATTTGTTTGCACCTCTTCAGAATTTCAGTACAGGTTCCATATCTGTCTAGAAAAATCCGAATTTGTTCAAATTCAAACCCAAACAATTCTTTATCTATTCAAAATTCAAACATGTATCTATTCATTCAAAACCGAATAGGTCTTGTACCTATTCAAACAGGTTTGCTACCTGTTGAATTCAAACTGAAAAGCCACCATTGAACCTATAAATAGACAAGTCCCTCATTTGGTTTTGTACTCAAAATTTTTGTCCAAAAATCTGCTATTGCTCTCTGCATTTTGCCACATTATTTTTTTTTTGTGAGAAAGAGTTTAAACACAAAGTGTGTTCATTGTGTGAATATTTTGTAGTGCTGCTACTATTCACTGTTAATCATTTTATCTTGAGAGATAGACGTTTACAATCTGAAAGTACCGTGGAGATGACGAATCTGTCTTAAGGACGCAGTGTTAAACACTAGATTTGATCAAAAATTTGTTCGTCAAATTAATAAGGTAAGTAATTAATTTACTTTCTGTTTTATTTATTTTTATCAGATTCTGATTTTGTTTTTTGTAACAAAAATAAGAATCCGTTGTTTTATTTTATTTTTATACTAGTTTGATTTTTGTAATCAAACAATCTTTCTCTTTCCTTTAATTCTTTGAATACTTTGAAGATTGTCCAACACGTACAACACAGGCACCACAAGTGCGACTAGAGTTTCCGCATGTGCAACCAAGCCTGGGAAGCTATAACATGGCAACCTCCCAGCCAAGCATTTTGGACCCACTCCTTGATATTTCTGAGACCTTTCTCTTTCTCTCCTCTCACTTGTTTCTTTCCCTCTATCTTTATATCTCTCTTGTCTCTCTATATTTTCCTTACTAAACCCATACACAAATCCTTTAGATTTGGTGTCTTAGAGTTAGATTTTGATCAAAAATTTGAGTATTAACATTGTAGATCACAACGAGGGCTTTACATCCACCGAAGTTGATTGCCATTTCGCCACTTTTGGATTTTCTTCTCTCTTCTTCTCTTTTTGAGGTAAGGTTTTCTTCTATTTATTTTAGTATGGGTTTGTGTAAGTGTATGTAGTAAATTTGATATACTCCATTAGGAGATTGATGGAGAAAATTTTGAAAATACATGTTAGATATTAGGGTTTGAAAATGATTAGGTATTTTTTTTTTATAATTTTCTTATCAAATCTATTTTTTTAATATTTATTTATACCAAATAGCATGTGAGTACTTTAATTCAAGAAAGTTCCAATTTTACAAAATCCTTGTGAAATCTCTTATGTTGTGGAAATAGTTATTTAAATTATGAAATTAGAGATAATTGCATATGGATTATGGAATTATTTTGACTTATGAAGTTGTTGCGTATGATAGAAATTGCATTATTAGCCATTTGTGGAGAATTGTATTGTTGTAAAATTCATTGTCATATGATGAACGAAAACTCATTTCATTGCATTATGAATTGTTGAATTGATGTATTGAAAACCCATTGTTGAATAGTGGTGTTGTTGAACATATTTTGAGAAACGATGAAAATAGGATGAGTTGCCTTTTGTTTTATTTAAACATCATGGTTTTAAATTGACTGGTATGGTAAATCCGAGTAGTGCATAGAGATGATGATTAATGTTGCGAGAGAGTTATTGGTGAAAAATTGGGAATCTGTGCAGAGAAGGTACCCATTTGTTCTTCTAGTTAGGCCCACTAAAATGGGATTGATTAGGTGGTGTATAGAGATGACTATTGGAAAAATGGTACTTAAGATAGCTCACCAATTGATTAGGTGGTTGTTTAGAGATAACCACTGCCAAAGTGATGGTTATGATAGCACAAGTTGATTAGGTGGTGCTTAGTGATGACCACTCACAGATACATGTACCTTGGTACGATTTACCGAAATGAAAAGATAGTTAGGATTATGAAACAACATTTTATCAAACTTGTGATAACTCATGATTTGAAAAAATGAAAACTTACATTGATTTGAGAAATCATAGAGCATCTTATACATATATAGAACATCATGATCATCAATAAATGCTTGAATGTTACATTTAAGCCCGTTAAAGTGCATTTATTACACCTTTAATTCTAATTACTTGATGTATTCTAAGGCATTTTTACTCTTTGTAGGTATTCGAGCTCATAATGTTACAAAACTATCAATTTGGAGCTTCAGAGAGCTTGATGGAACATACGATTGAAGTCCAAATCAAGTTAAGGAAATGAACTTTAGAAAGTTCAAAAGGGCAAGCAAATTTTCCTTTTTGTGTTCGAGCACAAGGTCTGAGTGCTTGAGCACTTAAGTTGTTGAAGAGAAAAGGATTGCGTCTGTGTGCTCGAACAAAGACGCAACGTGATTGAGCACAATCTATTCTAAATTTTATTTATTTAGGGTTGTTTTTAGCACATATAAAAGGGAATCTAGTAACTTCTTTGAAGGCAAGATTTGGAGGCCTCAAGTATTGAGGAGACACAAGAGAAAAGAAAGAAAAGGAGATCCAAAGAGGTTTTCATGGAGATTCAACCGAAACTTTAGATTTCACCACCGTCCATGAGGTACTAGACTCTCCGTCAGGGTTTGATGAAACCCCAATGAAGTAATTAGGATTTTTGTACTTTCTTCATGGATTTGATTTATTGTGACAATGATTGTATAACATTTAAAGATTTTCTTTGCAATCAAGTTCTTTATTCAAATTCATATGTATTTAATTTCTGTGATTTTAAATACATAGTTATACTATGGTATTTCTCTACATATATTGAAATCATCAGATGAGTCATACCTAGGAAAGACAAGGCATGCCTATGATTGTAGTTTAGCGTAGACGCTTTGTGCCAACCGATGATGATTCATGCCCATGATTTGAATGTATGAATATTCTTGACAATGTTATTAGGGCTTGTAACCACAATACATCATTATCATCATAGTAGTGATTTTTCATGAAGTGAATCAATAAACTCTAGTTAAGAAATTGGTGGTGAATTCAATAACCTTAAGATTATTACTTCCATATCTCAATTCAATTTTATATTGCTTTTGTTTCTTTTTAGTTTTTAATTAATTTAGTTATCACCATAAGAACAATCTTTGTTGAATTAATTTAGGAATTGTTCTAAAAATAATGTACACTTAGCCTATTTGTCCTCGTTGGAATGATACCTGATTTTAACTGCTATTCTAAGGGTAATAGTTTCTACTTGGCTTTTAATATTTATTTTTGGTGTGAAAAATGACCCATCAATCATGTCCTTGTGTGGATGCATATTAGTGAGTAGAAAGATTATCCTACTAGACTATATATTTACCTTACGTTGTTAAAATCTTTTTCGGGTTTTGACGACTGTCACAACAGTGAGTGGCTTTGGATTTGTGCAAATGGGCCACATTGAGCTCTCATGAATTGTTGGTCAAGAGTCTTTTCGTTTCATAGGTCGGGTGTCTTTATATTTTGTAAGGGTTAATCACTTTGTAATTGATGTAAGCCTAAGGGCATTTCTTTTATCATTGGATATTTTATTTTGTGTGACATATTATATACTCACTCCACTTAGATTTGAATATAGGATGTATGAAATGAACCAACCCCATGTACTAAATGATACTTATATATATGTGTGTGTGTGCGCGCGCGCGCGCGCGAGGGGTACATTTTGAGTATATAGACTTCATTCGTTGTTCAAGTTTATTTATTGAGGTTTGGGTATTGAGAATTCAGGGTGTGACATTGGTCTTGGAGTTTTTAAAAATAGTTTTTGAATTTTGAATTGTATTTTTTAGTGAATGTTTGTAATATTTTAATCAATTTTTTAAAAACTTTTTAGATACACTTAATCTAGATTTGTTTAAAAAAATATAAATTTTGTAATTTTTTTTCCAAATTTAAAAACAAAACATTACATTTTTTGTATTTTTTTTATATTTATTGAATTCTTTTTAAATGTTTCCATAAATACTTCACTTTTTAAGTACATTTAAATTGGATACATCTGATAAATAAATAAAAAAAAAAAACTAAAATATGAATAAGATTCATTAAAATTAACAAAGTATGAAAAATAAAATTCAAAAACTCAAAAATTATTTCTAAAAGTTGAAAAGCAAATAGAGTGAATGTTTTTTTATTTATTGAGATTTGGGTACTGGGAATTCAGGGTGTGACATTGATCTTGGAGTTTTTAAAAATAGTTTTTGAATTTTCAATTTGTATTTTTTATTTTTTAGTGAATGTTTGTAATATTTTAATCAATTTTTTAAAACTTTTTAGATCCAATATGCTTAAAAAATATACAATTTTTTTTTAAAATCTAAATACAAAAATAATAATAAAAAAAAATAATCGTTACGTATTTGTATTTTTTTAAGATATTTTCATAAATATTTCATTTTTTAAATAAATTTAGATTAGATGCATCTAATAAATAAATATATAAATTTATCTAAAATACGAATAAAATTCACTAAAAATAGCAAAATAGGAAAAATAAAAAAACTCAAAAATTATTCCTAAAAGTTCAAAAATAGAGTGAATGTTTTTTAATTAATGCCACATCAATTTGTAAAAATTATTTATACTTGAAATTTACCAAGCTGGCAAGGCGGCTTAGATCAACACAGGTCATGGATATACACATTGCATTAAAAAAATAAAGAAATAAAGAAGAAGAAAGGGGCATTTCCCTAAATAAGCCAAAATAATAAAGGAATTCCCAAACTAAGCCTAATTTTGAAAGAATTTCCAAAATAAGCTAACTCGCGGTTCACAATCGTGAGTTCAACAAATTTCTCCCGTTTCACGTGATGTTGGTAAATTTTAAATTCGTAGTTAGGAAAAGCGATTTGATTAAGAACTCGCGGTTACAAAACGCGATTTTAATTAATTTTTTTTTCTTTTGAACTCGCTGTTACAAACCACGATTTCATCCAAAAAAAATTTTTTTTTGAACTCGCTGTTACAAACCACGATTTCATCCAAAAAAAAAATTTCTTTTGAACTCGCTGTTACAAACCACGATTTCATCAAAAAAAAATCTCATTTGAACTCGCTGTTACAAACCACGATTTTATCAAAAAAAAATTTCTTTTGAATTCGCTGTTATAAATCACGATTTTATTCAAAAATTTTTAATATATATTAAAATCTGATCAATGCAATACATAACTTGTTGGTAGCTCAATGGTAGACCAATGTTAATCCCTGGCAGGGGGCGTGGGTTCAAATCTCACGCCAGATTTCCCCCTTTTTTTTTTTTTTCTTTTTTTTTTTTTTTTTTTTTTTTCACTCACTTTATACTTTATATATTTATTACGTAATTTTTTTCTATAAAACACAATTTTTTTCAAAATGTCAACATAATTGTTTAAAAAATATTCAGTGTATTTGGTTTCAGTTTTTTGGATTTAGTTGTTTGAAAATTGAGTTTTTTGATTTTCGTATTTTTTTGTTTTTAGTGAATATTTTTTAAATTTTAAACATTTTTTTTTACTTTTTTAGATGCACCTTACTTAGATATATCTAAAAAGTAAAAAATTTGTTAAAAAATATTTTCCAAAATTAATAAATACATAAAAATACAAAAAATGTACTGAAAAAATATTTTTGTAATTTTAATATTTTTTCAGAAAAATATTAATTTTTTCAGCAAAATGTACTCAAAAAATGTACGCTTTTAAAATATTTTAGTACATTTTAAAAGCGTACATTTTGCTGAAAAAATATTTTTTGAGTACGCTTTCACTGTGCATATTTTTTTGAGTATATTTTTCTGAAAAAATACTAAAAATACTAAAATATTTTTTATGTATATTTTTTGTATTTTTATGTATTTATTAATTTTTAAAAATATTTTTTAACAAATTTTTTACTTTTTAGATATATTTAAGGTGCATCTAAAAAAGTAAAAAAAATGTTTAAAATTTAAAAAATATTCACTAAAAACAAAAAAATACGAAAATAAAAAAACTCAAATTTTAAACAACTAAATCCAACAAACTGAAACCAAATAAACTGAATATTTTTTAAACAATTATGTTGACATTTTACTTTTTTTTGATAAAAAAATTACATAATAAATATATAAAGTATAAAGTGAGTGAAAAAAAAAAAAAAAAAAAAAAAAGAAAAAAAAAAAAAAAAAAAAGAAAAAAGAAAAGGAAGGGGAAATCTGGCGTGAGATTTGAACCCACGCCCCCCTGCCAAGGCGTAACATTGGTCTACCATTTGAGCTACCAACAACTTAGGCCTTGCATTGATCAGATTTTAATATATATTAAAAGTTTTTGAATAAAATCGTGATTTATAACAGCGAATTCAGAAGAATTTTTTTTTTGATAAAATCGTGGTTTGTAACAACGAGTTCAAAAGATTTTTTTTTTTTTGATGAAATCGTGGTTTGTAACAGCGAGTTCAAAAAAAATTTTTTTTTTTGATGAAATAGTGGTTTGTAGCAGCGAGTTCAAAAGAAAAAAAAATTAATTAAAATCGCGTTTTGTAACCGCGAGTTCTTAATCAAAATCGCTTTTCATAACCACGAATTTAAAATTTACCAACATCACGTGAAACGGGAGAAATTTGTTGAACTCGCGATTGTGAACCGCGAGTTAGCTTATTTTCGAAATTCTTTCAAAACTAGGCTTAGTTTGGAAATTCCTTTATTATTTTGGCTTATTTAGGGAAATGCCCCCGTGCTGAAAACATGTGCCAAGTTACAAACCAGTAGGCCAAGGCACTCATCGTATTAAATAAATGTCCAAGTTTGGGAAGACTAAATAAGTGCACTTTTTGTCTTTTTGGACTAAAAAATTGAGGTTGAAAATATGGATGTTTGGGTTAACTTTTTGACTTTTTATGGAAAAATGTGTAATAAAAAATTGTAAAAATTGGTTTTTAGAGGAAAATTTGAATTGAGAGTTGTGCAGCCGTAATTGTTGACTTTTGATGAATAGTGTTAACTTTTTAACTTTTTGAGTAACTTTTTGACTTTTTGGATTATTTGTTTCTTGCCAACTTGGCCTTAATAGAGCCTTTTGAGTTGGTGAATACTACTATACTAGCTATGATAACCTTTCCCAGCTAGATAAATAAATGGGGACTTATGTGTCTGTCGCAATAAGCTGATTTTTTTGTGCAACAGGCTTTTAGATAATTAGTATCATTTTTATATAATAAAAAAAAATCACTAATTATTAATTTTTAAAAATAATTTTAAAAATTTGTTATAGAAAAACATTGTTAATTGTCAATTTTTAGTGATAGATTTAGAAAATCGTCACAAAAAATATCACTAATTATTAATTTTTAGTGACAGATTTAGAAATCATCACAAAAAAATCTTCTTTAGAACTTAATGAGAATTAAGTCCAATAATTCAGATATGTTGGTAATTTACCCTAAAGAGTATGGATTAAATTGCAACCAAAAAAAAAATATATATCATGGTTTGACAATTATAACAAAATAAATTTTTAATTTTGTCAATTTAAACTCTATTCTTTTGATTTATTTTCAATTTAAATTATTTATCTATTTTCATCAAGTAAAAATTATGAAAATTAATATTTCAGTCATTAAATTGAATGAAAAAATATATTTTAGACATTTTATGTACACTACTTTTATTTTAATAATTAAAATATTATTTTTTTGACAATTTCACTTAACGGAAATAAAATATTAATATTTAAATTGACAAAATTAAAATTTTAGAATTTATTTTCAATGTAGTTTGTTTTTTTTAAAAAAAAAAAATTCCCCAAGAGTATATAATACACCATCATTACTATCATATGACATATATTAATTTCTTAATTTCAAAAATATTATTATCTTATTTTTTTTATAATTTTTTTATGAGAATTATGTTTGTCCATTTCCCTTCCATTACTCACCAACAATACCTTATGGGAAGAAATTCTAATTAAACAAATATATAATTAATTGGAATAAATTATTGGAAAATGTTCTGCTATTACATACACTTTTTTCTAGTGCACTGTTTTGGAATAACGATGTTTAATATTGGGTAAATTACACAGATCTTTCTTGGATTTAGAAAAAAAAAAATACAATAAATCCTATAATTTTAATATAATTATGTTGATTTTTTTAGTAAGATTAAATTGATTGAAATTAATACAGTTAGTGTAAAAACATAAAAATAATAACATAAAATATATATTTTAGTATAAAAGTGATGATAATATTATTTTTTAATCTATATGACTAACAATTAATGATGAAAAGAGAGTTAAATATTTTGTGATTAAAATATTAAAAAATTAAATATAATTATATCAAAATTGTAAAATTTATTATATATTTTTTTTTGCAAAATCTTAATAGATAATTTACTCTTAATAATTTGTTGCTCTAACGGCTAATTGGGAATTAAAAAAAAATAAAAAAAATAGGAAAATGCTATAGATCTCAAATAATTTATTAAATTTTTTACCAAACCTCTCACATGGTGTGGGGGAATTGGAGATACTGTTGTGCTATAAGGCGCAGCAGTTATTGCTGCCCCTTTGTAGGAGATTATCCCGAGTGTTTTTTGATAATCGGAACCGTTCATATTATAAGGCTTGTCGAGTAGATCATCCATGCAAAAAATCAAGTTGATTGGATATATGTAGCTCTACAACCAAAGCACATTTGTTTCTATAAAAATTAACAGTTAACATAATTTTCATATATTTTTAAAAACAATTAGGACATAATAATGGGGTTATGAATGTCCGATTAACTTGATTTTTACATAAATTATATTCTTGACGAACCCTATAATATAAACGGTTCAGATCATCGAAAAACACTCGGGACAATCTCCCATAAGGGAGTAACAGTAACTGTTGTGTCTTAAGTAGGAGTGGGCGCGGGTCAGTTGCGGCCACGGAATCTCCAATCCGCCATTCGTCCGCCAGATTGGCGGATTGAAGAAAATCAATCCGCATCCGTCCGTCAATCCAGCGGATGTGGATTAAGCGGATTGCCGGTTTGGCGGATGGATGCGAATCGATTTGATGGTTTAAAATTTTATAAATTTTCAACATAATTCAACCTGTGCACTTTCTCAAAAAAAAAAAAAAAAAAAAAAAAAAGTATTACAGTTAATGACTTTAAAAAATATTACAATCACTGCATGTCTCATTCAAAGTAAGAAAATTTAAAAGTTTAGAATATCACAATCATTGCATGCTTCATCCACATACTACAATCACAGCATGCCTCATTCACATAAAGTATTACAATAAAAATAATTCAAACCACCAAAGCCATGAACAGAGCAGTAGTAGAGATTGTATGTCTCTGTATTGTTACATTTATATCTATTTTTGAAAACAAAAACCAACCAGCATATATCATATTTTCTATTTATTATTTTTAGAGATAAATTTAAAAACTAAAAAATATAGATAAATAATACATTCATTTTTTTCAATTCAAAAAAGATATACAAGTTGAAAAAAATTTTTCAACAGAACATTTAAACTCTTTTTTAATTGAAAACACAAACAGAATATTTAAACAAACTGAAAACACAAAGTCTTATAAATTACTAAGGATGTTTGCGGTTTGGCAGTTCGGTTGCAGCCAAAGGAATTTCAAATCCGCCATCCGTCCGCCAGATTGGCGGATTGGAGAAAATCAATCCACAATCGTCCGCTCGTCATCACACATCCGTCCAAAATGCGACGGATGGTTCGATTCGATCGATTTTGGCGAATCGATATATCCGCTGCTCACCCCTAGTCTTAAGGCACAGCAGTATCCTTTCTTCTCGGTGTGGGACTCATACAAATCCACATGTGTGTGGGTCTCATACCTATGTGAGAAGTTTGATAAAAAAATTTAGTAAATTATTTAATAACTCAAAAAATATATATCTTAGGTGGGGTAGGGTGTACAAGTGTGGAGTGTGGCCCCATAATAGAGGATATGAACCCAAATTTGAAAGGCCATCTACCTTCTCATGCAATTAAATGTTTCCCTTTATTGGCCACGCGGCGAACGATTGAGATTCTTTTCATTACATATTTGTAATGATGAGGCTCTATTATATCATTTAATGATAAGTATAATGATTTATTTTAATTTAAATTAATTATAAATTTATCTTCTTATTTTATAGTTATTACGCGAAGCAGTTGTGATTTCTAAGCTTAAACATAAGTAAATAATATAAATAAAAAAGTGGCGCTAATAGCCATCACCATTTTTCTAAAATTATAACTTCAATTAAAATTATTATAATAAACACAAATTAAAATGAAATACCTACTCTTAAAAAAAAAAAAAAAAACTCAGAATTGAACACCCAACTCTATCAAACTAAATTAATCACTCAACTCTCATGGTCTACCATTATTATTCATTCTCATTGTATTATTGAGCACCTACATTGACAAAGAATAATTAATACATTGACAAATGTGATTTACCATATTATCGGGTGAATTAAACTAAAATTACAAAACTTATAGGAGAAAATATATTAATTTTTTTATCATAAATGTAATATTTGTAATTTATTATTATTTTCTATTTTATTTTATTTTATTTTTTTGCTAATTAAACTATGATATGCATTTTTTTATTTCTAATAACCTAGAACACACAATTAAAATTATAAAAATAATTTCAAAAATGTTAAAACTTAATTGATTCTAAATTATAACTTTTATATATTTTAAACAAATCTTATGCTATTATTTAATTTTTTTTATTATTTATTTATGTATGTGCATAGTATAGATATTGTGATAGTATATATTTATATTAGCGACTGGATACATGCAATGTGTGTGGAAACTCGTTTGAAGTTATAATATGAAATTCTTTTTTCTTTTTTTTTTTCTAACAATGCACATATAAATCATATGATAATTATGTGCAATATAACATTTAATATTAATGTATTTGAAATATTAATGTACTTGATAAATTAAATATATGTACATTAAAGGGCAAATTACACAAATAGTCCCTATAGTTTGGAGCTTGTGTCACTTTAGTCCCTGACTTTTCAATTGTGACACATTTGATCCTGAATTTTGAATCTTGTTCCAAATAAGGACAATTGAATATATAATTAGATTTTTCAAGGGTAAAATTGTCAATTTGATAAAATATAAACAAATTTGACAAAAATAAATGTCAAACAAATATTTTTGAATTTTTAAAAATTATTTCTACCTACTAAAAATAAAATTATGTAAAATTGATAAATCTTTTAGACATTTTTTTTTTTACCAAATTAATTTTTATTATGTGTTTGGATGATGATCATGTAAAATTACTTTTAAAAAATTAATCATGTAATTTTTATTAATTTTACATAATTTTATCATTGGTGGATGAAAATAATTTTAAAAAAATTAAAAATATTTTTTTGACATTTATTTTTGTCAAATTAGTTTATATTTTATCAAAATTGACGATTTTACCCTTGAAAAGTCTAATAATATTTTCAATTGTCCTTATTTGGAACAAGATTCAAAATTCAGGGTCAAATGTGTTACAATTGAAAAGTCAGGGACCAAAGTGACACAAGTCCCAAGCTATAGGGACTATTAGTGTAATTAACCCTACATTAAAATATGTACAAATCTTTAAAAAAAAAAAATACAATATTTACTAATTTTAACTAAAAAAACTATACAACACAAATTTATATAAAATCTCAATTTGGTAATATGAGATTGAAGATCCTGTAAATTCTGCAAAAAATTTATAAGATACATGTAAAAATTAATTTTCTAACAATGTACATTGATTAAATTAAAATTTTATGTTGTTATAATGCATATTGTTTTAAGTACTAATCTCATTTGTGGGGAATTAAATAAAATTTCAAGTGAAAGGGGATTACCTGGTAATTATGCAACTTGAGATAAAATTTAAAAACAAACTGAATATAAAATTTTCAAATATTTGATTAAATATATAAAAAATAACTAAAAATACTTACAGTCAAAAGAAAAGCAGAAGATAAGTACTAATAAAATACAACTATAGAAATTATTTATTCTGATCATCACAAAGTCATTAAGTAAATATATATATATATTAAAAAAAAAAGAAAGAAAGAAAAAAGAATTGATTTTTTCAAACATAGAAAAAGAAAATACATATTTGTTTAAGCCCAAATAGAATTCTTTTACAATTATTCTAATTTCAAGCATTACAAGCTCAACACTCATATAGAATACTTACCGTTAAAGCAAATAGGTGTTGATAAAGAATCATCTGAGAAGTTTATTATGAACAATACAAAGTCATAAAGTAATCTGTAAAAAATATCAACAAAGGAAAACAATATTCAATTTTTTTCTCCAAGAAATCTAATAGCATAATTTTTTTTTCTTTTACTTTTAATGAAGAAAATAAAAAAAATGTAATTAATAATGGTACACACAAAATACCCAAACACAAACCCATACTCTTGGAACACTTACAGTAAAAAAGATTTGATATACAAAAAATAATAATAATAATAATAATATACATAATAAACTATTAATATAAATAATAAAAAAATCCCAATTTTTTTTTAAAAAAATTAAGAATATTATTTTTTTTAAATAATTTTTTTTTTATGAACATTGAATTTTTTTTTTAAAAAAAAAAAACACACACACAAAATTAAGCAAACAAACAAACCAATTTTCTGAAAACATAAATTATAAACACACAAACACAAATGTTGATATAAACCAAGAAAAATAATAATCAGTTTTTTTTTTTTTTTTTTTTTTCTTTAAGAAGATAACACAATGAAACATTTCATTTTCTATAAAAAAAAATTTATAGAAGGTATAATTAATAGTATTACAGAAAAAAATACAAAAATAAAATCTAAGACACTCATTTTATATGACTTTTTTTAAAAGCACTGAATTTTTGTGATGTCCCGGGTCTTGAACTTGACTGGTATTGAGTAATAAGTTAGTATGCATTACTTTCGGTGTTTTGTTTATTATATTGGGTCGTTGAGATTCCTATTCTACTCATGCTTAACCTCTCTTAACATTTCCGGGTTAAAATTTCTAAGTTTTGGGTGTTGGAACTTGTTTTGGGATGCAAAAATCTTCAAGATATTGAGAGAGCTTTTTACACCAAATCGAAGAGGGCGACGAAGGTTACGTTTACACCGATTGACTCGAGTTTTCATCGACATTGAACTTTAGGGTTTTCATTTTCTTCCTCTTCCAAGCTTGAGGTAGGAATAATCTTTGAGTTATATATATGTTTTTACAAGTCTATACTTGTTTAGAGTATTTCATACATATTTGGATTATGATTTTGGTTGATGAGCCCTAGATGATATTAAAAGTGGATTTTCTTTATTTTTCCTAAAGCTTTTGAGAATATGAGTTATGTTATAAAGTGTGGGTGTCATTTTGAAAAAATCTTTTCAAAAATGCAACAAAAACCTAGTTTTTGTGAAAACCCTTGGAGATTTTGGGAAAAGTTGAGGTATTATGAAATTTATGCTTAGTGAATTGTTATGTGAAGAAATGATAAAGAAATTTCTATAACTGTATCAAATGAGGAATTTCATGGATGAAATGAGAATTATTGATTTTAAAGCTTATTGTTAGTTTGTCTTGGAAAACCAAGTTAAGAAAAAAAAAGTTTAACATGTGGAGAATACATGTATGTTGATATTGTTATATTATGTTTTGGAATTACATTATGATATTATAATGATAAAAGATGTGAAAATTTGATTACAATGGAAAATTGTGTAGTGGGATTGAAAAATGGAACTATATTGATGCATTGTTATATTTTGCATTGCCATTCCATTAATCATTGTAATAATTGATTTTGAATCTTGCATTGAAAAATTATTCCCTCGAGAAAGAAATTATTTTGTGAAACAAAATCAATTTGATTTGTTTTGGGGTAAATACGTTGGTAAGTCCAAATACGACGTGTAGTTGATATTGATTAAGTTGGCATGTGTCACGACCCAAACTCATCCCTATAAGTTTAGCATTATAACCGGCCAGTAATCCTTGGATTACCAAAGGCCTCTGAACAGATTAACACATAATAAGGGGTTGCGGAAGCAGATATATAAAACTTACATAGTCCATTGAGCTGTGCAGACATACATGAAGCAGAAATTTAAAACTTTATATACACACATGTGACGTCATAACCACATTAGTCTTACGTCACCCACAAATACAGATAAAACCAAAATGGGACTTAACCCAGTATACAGATAAACAGAAACTTGTTTGAAATTCACGAAAAGAAAACAAAGTCTTAAACTTAGTTTACAAAACATGACCACTTGACTTTTTCTAGAACCTCCTAGGGAGGCACAAAGGTTGGCCGACAAAACAGAATTCCAAGCAATCATCACTGAGCTTGGTCACACGCTTGATCACCTACAAATATAAATAATACAGTGAGCTGGAGCCTAGTGAATAATAACAGAGTAAAGGTTTTAATGAATGATGTCCATAACAAATTCAGAAATCAGAATTCAAATTCAAAAACAGATTCATATTCATATTCATATTCATATTCAGAGTTCACATATCCCATATGATCATACGTGGTACATCCATTAATGCTAACAAATCCGATGACCCATAAAGGGACGACCATAAAGGCATTCCGATGACTCATGTGTACAGAGACGTTTCAGATGACCTATAAAGGGATAGCCATAAAGGCATTCCGATGACCCATAAAGGGACGCATATCATATGATGCTAAGGATGCCACGAATACATTTCAGAAACTTGGACAATCAATCATTCATACAAAATATATCATTTCAAAAAACGGATCATTTTATATCATCAGAAAATAATTAAAGTTAAACATAACTTTACAGAGTTATTACTCACAGATAGCCCCGATAGCAGAACAGATAAAGCAGAGGAATCAAATAGTCTATGACGCGTGACCTACACAACACATAGTAGATACACATTGAAACACACATTCGAAAAACACTGAACTTATTTCTTTTCTATCTTGCTGTGTTTCTAATACTTATCCTCATTACTATATCTTAACTAAGGCTTAGGAATGCCTAAGATGTAATGAGGATCCTAAAATACAAGTTGAAACACTTAGTCAAATTTTCAAAAATATGGTAGTCCGCTCGAATGCAACTTCTGTTGCTCGAGCGGTCTGTAAAGTCTGCAAAAGTACTGGTTGTATGATTTTTTCGCTCAACAGACGCTCGATGGTCGCTTGAGAACAAGACTGAGTAAAAAGAGGTCTCCTGTAACAACCCTCGTACTGATTACCGATAAACTACTGAATTAGCTACTGGTTACTGCTAAACTGAACTGATAATGACTGATAATTGAATTAACTGAAGTACTAAATGGACTGATTGAAATCGAAACTGAAATTGAATAAGTTTATCTATTGAATTGCATATTGCATCTGTTTGATTGATTGATTATCTGTTTGAATTCATATGTTTAAACTGCTAATTGAAGGCCTTATCGGCGGCCGAATTAAGAACCGTTTAGAGTTTTGGGATCAGTAGAATATTCGTGATTTAATGGTATATTTATCTGAAAATTGATTAGGAATGATTAAATTAGATTAATTGTTGATATAGTGCAAACCTTGGCTTAATTACGGAATTGCCACTCTAGTGGCCCATTATCTCCACCTTTTGATCTCCTCATCACACTTAGGCACACATTTTGCTCAGCTCCTTCCTTGTTATTGCCGACCAAGATAGAGAGAGTGAGAACTAAGAGAGAATTGAGTTCATCCTTGTGGAGTTGCTTGGAGACTTGTAGAGATTGTAGTGGGATTGAAGTGTAGATTGCAAATTGAGCTTCTATTCTTGTGTTTGGAGACCTAAGGTAGATCATCCATCTTCTTCTTGTTGTCTTTGAGTTCCATCTTGCATGTATCATGGTTATAGAGAAGTTAAGTCATGAATTTGCTCATATATGTTGAATTGGAACTCCATTGTTGCATGCATGCTTGAATTGGTGCATTTTGAAGTTGAATTCATGGTAGATTGTACATGCAAGCTCATGTTTTCGTTAAAGCCCATGTTTTCATTTTGTTTTCCAACTATTGAGCTCAATTGAGCAAGGATTGAAGCTTAATTTTGGTTTAAAGCTCATGCATTGCATGTTTTAAATGGTTCATGAAAATTGGGTTTGAAATTGGGCTTGAATTAAACACCCTTGGGCTTTGATTTCTTAAATTGAGTTTTGAAACTTGTTGTACATTGGGTTTGCAAGAGTTTTTCCATAAAATAGCCCAAGAGGATCGAAAATATTGCTTTTGAACTTGGTTTTGAGCTTGGGACTCAAATCTAGGATTTCCAGATTTTTGTTGTCCGCTCGAGCGGCATAAGTATCGCTCGAGCGGAGAAATCGAACTCCCAGCATCTTGTACTGTGCATCAGTCCGCTCGAGCGTAGTATTGGGCGCTCGAGCGGAGGATTGGGTGACACGTTCGAGCGGGCGTCGAGCGGAGATTTCACCTATCCAGTACTTTTTGGTCCGCTCGAGCGGGGACCTTTGTTTGCTTGTACGCTCGAGCAGGGAAACCTGCGCTCAAGCGGGACTCTGTTTCACTGAAAATTCTGCAAATGTTTTCTAAGTGCATCTTTGCATCCTCTTTCCATCCTAGGCATTCCTAGGGCGTATTTAAGGCATCTTAATGAGGATGTAGGTGTAGAACACACCGAGGCTTATCCTTCCCAACTGTATAGCTTAGTGTGTTCGATCTGTTAACTGTGTAGGGTTGGCGACTGGGGAAACGCGCTCTAGCATACTGTAGCCCAATCTCTGTGAGTAACGATTGTGTAAAGATATGTTCAAAATGGTTGTCTTTTGAATACTGAACTAAACTGTTTATTGAACTGATATTATTTACTGAATGAATGTATGTCCTGTATTCTGAACTGTATTGTGGCATCCTTAGCACTTACTGTTTACTGTTACTGTTACAGAGCTCTATCGGTTCCCTTGTGGAACCATACTGTTTACTGATTGATGGCCACCATTACCGTTGGGTCTGTTAAGACCCGGTCCTTTTGGACCTACTGTTTATAGGCTAACGGGTGTACCACATATGACTGACTGACTGAAATACTGAAAGACTGAAATACTGTTTAATGAACTGTTTTCATTACTGTAAGGACATTCATTCATAACCTCTTTACGTTTTATGTTATTCACTGGGCTTTAGCTCACTGTTTATATATATATGTAGGTTCTCAGCAGCCAGACCAGAGCTAGGAGCATGGGTTGGTCCCCAGTTTTGTCAAGCCAGCCTATGTGCCTCACTGCGAGGTTCCGAGTTGCCATGCTATGGCTTGGGGTGTTTTTGTGTCCCCCATCGGTCTCCTTACTGTTTTGTACTACTGTATAGACTGTCTACTGTTTTACTGTACTGTTATCGGGGGATTAGGTCCCCGTGCTGAATGTTTGTATATGATTGTATAGACTGTATATAGACTGTACTGTTCTGGACTGTATGAATGCATGAAAAATGTTTTTGGCATACAGATTTTCACAGCTCAATGGACACTAGTTACTTACTGTATTGGCTTCCGCCAGGCCCTGTACTCTGTTTAACTGTATTACTGTTCAGCAGGCCTTCGGTAATCTCGGATTACTGGCCAGTTACGGTGCTAAACCCATAGGGCCGGGTTTGGGTCGTGACATCTCCGCTCAAGCACAACTTTGGTTGCTCGAGCGGTCTGCAAAAGTCTGTAAAACTTATAGGAGCTCTCATTTTACGCTTGAGCGTAACTTCGGTTGCTCGAGTGGAAGGTCAAAAATAAGGGTGGTCACTCGAGCGTAGATTCTGCCGCTCGATCCAATCCCCAAACTCTGTAAAAGTATTGGGAGTTCGCATTCTCCGCTCGTGCACAGACTCCACCGCTCGAGCAGAAGGTGCAAATTCTGGAATTTCCAGATTGCAGTTCAAGTTCAAAACTCAACTTCAAAACTTCAAAACACATCCTTTTGGACCCAAAACTTGAGGGAACATATGTAAACTTATAAAACATTATAAATTCAAAATCATTTTGCAAAATCAAAGCCCAAAAGCTTTGCCAATTGTGCAAAATCAAACTTGAAACTCCAATTGTATTACATGCATGAAGTGGTATGAACTTTAATCTTCCAAAACATAACCAAATGATATAAAATAGCATAAAACTTGATGAATTTCCAAAACCAAGGTAAAACAATGACATGCATGAAAGAATTACTTGAAATCAACTCCAAAATGCTATGGAATATGCATACATATATGCCTAGAGTTTTAATTTTCCAATCTTTGCTCAATTCTTGCATTAATCAACTTAGTTCTCTTGAATCCACATGTTAAGTGACTCAATTACATCTAGAGGCTTGAATTCTTACCGCAAAGCCTTGAATTTCCAAGTGTTGAAGCCTAATCTTTCAAATTCTCTTATATTCTTCAACAATTTCTAGCAATTCTCCATTTTCTTATTGATATCACATACTCTCTCTCTCTCTCTCTCTCTCTCTCTCTCTCTCTCTCTCGTTTGTAGCTTCGAGAATGATGAAATGAGAGTGTAAAGTGTATTCTACATATCACTTGTGCCTTATATAAGCTTGATTAATGAGAATTAATTAAGTTGAGTTAAGAATTAATCAATTATGATTACTTTATATTAATTATTTGATTTCAAATTGAATTTCAATTGAACATACCATAATTGTCTAAAAATTCCAAATGATACACAAACCAAGTCAATTTCATAATCAGATGTCGATAAGGCCTTCAATTCACATAATGAAACAGAAACACAGATATATCTTCCTACACCAAACAGATATAAACACAAATGACACAATACACATGCAATTAATGTAGAATTTTCTCTTAATTACTTATTAGGCACGCTTAATCATGATTTAATAGTTAATCACAGATCGGAATTGTTATAGCATGAGTGTCCATGGTGAAAGACCGAAAACACCCGCGGATGAGGTATCACGTGCTGTCCGATTAGCAACCGATAAAGTGGAGATTGGTAGTGCTTGTTATGCCTACTTGCAGACACCAACCTAGGGATTACCTAAGTCATATTTACCATCCCTTGAACTACATTAAAGTTGTTGAATTGTTATGTTTTCAAATTACACTGCGCACAAGATTTTCAAAAGATAGAGATATATATTTTGAGCATGACATGACATGACATATGCATTCATCTTAGGAGACTATATAAAATGTATATACTTTATTAAGATTTTCCTATTGGGTTTTGTACTCACTCTATGGGATTTTGTGCAGGAAAGGATGTGGTGATCCTGCCGAATTAAAGATGTGGAATGTGTTTTCAGAGCACAAGACTCTTTCCTTTTGTTGTAATTATTTTGACAAGCCAAAGCTTTATATGTATGGGTTTGAAAACCATTATTTTGTGTAACCGAGCATAAGTTTTGGAAATTGTAGCCCTTGAGGGCATTGAATTGTATTTGACATATTGTGTCACATGCTATAGATTCATGTTCTAAGAATGTTGTGTGGAATATTTTTTTGTAAATCTCTTAAGTTTAATGAATGCAAATATTGGTGATTTGATGATAATGTCAATGTTGAGGCTTTATTTTTCGTATACATTAAGCAATGGAAGTCATTGATTTGGAAACAAGTTAATGTAATTGGAAGTTATTGAGTTTATATTGTGTTATTTTTTGGGGGGGCGTTACAGTTTTATTTTAAATAACATAAACACAAAATTAAGTAAACAAACGAATCAAAATTTTAAAAACTGAATTTATACAAAAAAAAAAAACAAAAAAACAAAAAGCAAAAAAAAAAAACAAAAACAAATAAAAGCTTTAAAAAGTGAAATGTGAAAAAATCCCAAAATGTTTTAAGTCTAAGTAAGTCTAAAAAATTACGGACAGTTGTGATAGTGCAAAACTATTCAAAGAAGCATGCACAAATACGAAAATAAAACATTTTTTGCTTCAAAATTTTAAATTTTTTTTTAAAAACATGAAATTAAACAAACACACAAACCAATTTTATTGAAAACATAATTATTATTATTTTTAACACACATAAAATTGATCAACCAAACCAACCATTTTTTTGAAAACATAAATTATAAACGCACAAACACAAAAATAAGAACACTGATTTTTATTTTTTTTAAAAAAATACACACACAAATTAAGTAAACAAACAAACCAAATTTCTAAAAACTGAATTTATACAAAAAAACAAAAAACAAAAAACAAAAAAGCTTTAAAAAGTTAAACAGGGAAAAATCTCAAACTTTTCAAGTCTAATCTAAGTCTAAAAAATTGCACACATTTTTCGCTTCACAATTTAAAAAAAAAAAAAAATTGAATATAAAAATATAGAAGCACACAAAATTTTTAAAAAAAAAATACAAATCCAAAACACATAAAACACTGAATTTGAAACACACACTAAAGTAAACAAACAAACTAATTTTTTTTAAAAAACAAACAAACGCTTAAAAAAGTGAAACAGAAAAAATCCCATTCTATTTAAGTCAAGTCTCAAAGTCTAAACAATTGCACACATTTATACTTCGTAATTTTTTTTTTAAAAAAAAATTGAATATATAAAAATATAAAGGCACACAAAATAGACAAGTATAAACCCATGACACTTTGCACACTCATAGTCAAAGAGATTTTATTGAAAACATAAAAAAAAATAAAATTAAAACACACGTACAAAGTTAATCAACCAAACAAACCAATTAAGAACACTGATTTTTTAAATAAAAAAACACACACACACACACAAAAAATTAAGTAAACAAACAAACCAACTTTTTAAAAATTGAATTTATACACAAAAACAAACAAAGCTTAATGAAGAGAATAAAAATTATAATGAACCGTACAACACAAAACACTAGAGACAAAGAGATATGATATACACGTACCAAAAAAAAAAAAAAATTTAAAAAAAAATTTATGAATACTATTTGCTTAGTTTGAGTTTTTTAAAAATATTTTCAAAAACTTCTACTTTCTTGTATTCTTTTTTTTTTTGTTTTTATTATTTTTTTAATATTTTAAGCAATTTTTTTAATTTTTAGACACACCTAACATAAATACACTTCCAAAGTATAATTTGTTTGAAAAAAATCTTTAAAATATTCACTAAATACCAAAAATACAAAAAAAAATACCAAAATTCAGTACATTTTTCTTATTTTTATTTATTTATTAATTTTTTAAAATATTTTTTCACAAATATTTTACTTTTTAGACACATCTAAGTAAGATGCATTTAAAAAAGTAAAAAAAAAATGATTAAAATTTTAAAAATATTCACTAAAAACAAAAAAACAAAAAACTCAATTTTTAAAAAACTTAATTCAGAAAACTCAAACCAAACATACTGTATTTTTTATGCTTTTTTTTTTTTTTTTTCAAAGAACCTAAACACCATTAAGACAACAAACAAATAAATCAAACCAAATTTTACGAATACTAATTATTTTTTTATAGTGTTTTTTTTTTTTCTCCAAAGAATTTGATTACATAATTGAATTTTATAATGAAGAAAATAAAAATTATAATTAATAATATTATACTTAACAGTGTAAGATGAGCTGTACATATATACTTTGATTTGAATAACTATTCTATCAACTTGCAACATAAGCATATGATTGCAATGTACTTGATTAGTGTTTCTCCTCCAAATACAAATAAAAAACAAACAAAAGTTCTTTGAGTTAGTTCCAAATGAGAACCAAAAAATTCCAAAAAGAAAACGGAAAAGTTTTAGCAAAAATTAAAAACTGTTGTAGAAAGAAGTCATTATGGTGAAATCATGATAGTGAAATGTTTGTGCAAGGTGAGAAGTTATTCAATGTGGGAAGTTGTTCAATTGTTATATTTTGTGAGTTGGTAATTTGTGATTTTACTTTTAATTATAAATTGATATAAGTTTTGTTGGAGAAAAATGGTTGAATGAAAAATTGCCTCATAAATGTGTATATAACTCACACATTTAAGGCTCATCAGTTTTACAAAATTGATTGGACAGTTTTGCTAGCATTAGTTGCCAGCCTTGATGGCTAGAGGCTCCTCCCCTCTCCCCGAGGGTGTATAAAAGGAGGCCCTATTCCTTGAAAAGAGATATAGAATTTTTCTTGGCATCCATACCCTGTCAGTTTACTTCTCCTATAATTTTCTTGCTAAGAGAGAGTGCTGCCGTTGTCAGTTCGCTAAGCTAATCAAAAGGTGCTTCTGTCGTAGCTGGTAAAAACCGTCGTATCCTGGGAAGTAGACGGCGGCGTACCTCCAGCACCCAACGGTGAGGCGACGAATCTATTTTAAGGAGACTGTGGTATCACACAGGCTTTGGTTTGCTTCCTTTAACCATTTTATATTTTATCTGTATTTTATTCAGCATGTTATATGTTGGTGAAAATACCAGAAACTAAACTATATTATTGATAAATGATGCAAAGAAAATGAGATACAAATAGATCAGGCTGAGGCACGGATATCTCGTTTTCTTTAAGGAAATCAAGCCCACTGCGGTAGAAAGAATCCAAATACCGATGCAGCAGTCACAACACTATGACTTGTCCCCTCCAGAATACAACAGCCCGACCACTTGTCGTATGGTTCAAGCCAACTCTGCACAAGATGGTGAACCCAAAACTCCACCAATAAAACACCTCTCTTTGCTAGTAATCTCTCTTGTATATAAAATAGTTGGTTTATATAGATAGAAAAGAGTAGACTATTTATAGGCTATAAGGACCTTACAGTTACACCAAAAGTAATGACCATTAAACAAGAAAATGGTTACACTAATACCTTCATTTATGACCAAGAGGTTACCAAAGTAATGAAAGGTTACTAAAGTAATGAAACCCTATTTATGAAAAAGATAAATCAATAAATAAATATAAGATATTAAAATGGTCCAACAATCTCCCACTCATTTTAATATCAACAAGGATAAAAGAGATTACCAAACAAAGATAGACTAATATGCATCATGAAGGTGTGCTCTGCATTGAACCTTCATTAGTGAAACAGCAACCTCTACTCTAGAGTCAGTAGTGGTCTCAGACTTGAACTATGACTACTTAGGGGAAATAAAGAATTACTGCTCACACATAATAATCCAGGTGTTGACATGAGCTTTAATAGCTAGCACATTACGGCCTTGTGCTTATCCCAGTTTTCATGAGCATATTTGAGAATAAGCCTTGTTCTCATAGAAAGCGGCCCCACTTTCATGCTCACATAGGTGAAATCTGTCAAGGATGTTCCTGTAATTGACACACCCCACTCAACAAGAGCTACAGAATTTCATTAAGAGTATAAAAACTCAACCCTCCAACATTACAGGATAAATGCACTTACATCATAGGGATAGATAACAAAATATTAAAGAGTGCATTTTTTACAACCACCATATGATTCGTTCTTCCCATTGAACCTAGTTACAGGATCTCTGGTCCTTAGGTTGGGTATCCTCATACGTGGTTTATGATTTTATAGGCTTCAAACCCATCCCCCTCGATGTATTCCAGACCATAGCTCTCGCCAAGGCCTTGGTTAACGGATCCGCAAGATTATCACAAGATTTTACATAATTCACAGTTATGATGCCATTACTCAAATAGGATCTCACATTACTGTGTTTCCTTCGAATAGGTCTGGATTTACCATTATAAAAATGATTGTTCACTCTACCAATAGCAGCAGTGCTATCACAACGAATTAACACAGGAGGAATTGGTTTTTCCCAAAAAGGAATTTCATGTAACAAATCTCTTAACCAATTCGCTTTTTCACATGCTGAAGCTAACGCTATAAGCTCAGCTTCCATTGTAGAATTAACAATTATTGTCTGTTTTTTAGACTTCCAACATATAGCACCACCACCCAAGGTAAAAATAAAACCCGAGGTAGAGAGAGAATCACCTGACAAAGTGTTCCAATCGGCATCACTATATCCCTCAAGTACCGCAGGATACTTGTTATAAAGCAAACCATAATTTTTGGTTCCAGATAAATATCTCATAATTCTTCCCATGGCTAGCCAATGATCTCGACTTGGTTTGCTAGTAAACCTGCTAAGTACTCCAACAGCATATGCAATGTCAGGTCTAGTACAGTCAGTAGCATATCTCAAACTACCAATCATGCTAGCATATTCCTTTTGATTAATCACTTCTTTTTCATTTGTTACAACAGATAAGTGTATGCTTGCATCAAAAGGAGTAGCAACATGTGTACAGTCTAGAAAATTATATTTCTTTAAAATTTTCTCAACATAATGCGACTGATCAAGAAAAATGCCATCCTTAGTCTTGGTAATTTTAATTCCCAAAATAAAATTGGCTTCACCAAGATCTTTCATATCAAAGTGGCTACTAAGCATATTTTTAGTCTCATTTATAATATGCAAATTAGAGCCAAAGATAAGTAGATCATCCACATATAGGCTAATAATCACATGTGCATTCTCACAAATTTTATAATATATGCACTTATCACATTCATTAGTCTTATAGCCATTCTCAAGCATGCAGTGTAGACACCCCATTTTTGACGGACCTTAAGACTCAGATGTCACCGATTGAGCGCTCGGTGATATTGCATGTCGTGCTCGTTCAGAAGTCTCAGAGTCACGGCCGTGCGCCCTGCCTCCGGGCTTCCGAACTCTCTTCTGTGCCTTGTCTCGGTTTGCGAACCAGACTCGGTTTTCTCTGTTTTTCTTTCCTGAGGGGAGGGAATGGTCCCGTAGACTATCTCCCAGTGGCCGTGAGCTACTTTTCGTGGCCGTGGGCCATTTTGCCCATTTCGGAGCCCGGTTCCCGGTTTTCGGAGCCATCAGGCCGTGTGCCTTGGTTCGGGACAGCCCAATCATCTCCGATTTCTCCGGTTTTTGGCAAGTGCCTCTGTTTTATCATTCCGAAGAACACTGGGGCCTCTGGTACCCACTTCATGGCCAAACACCACTTCCGGTGCTTACAGCCGGTTTTCGGGAACCCGAATTGCCCGGTTTTGGCCCCGAGCATTCATTTTGCATCGGTTTTCTCCGTTTTTGGCAGGTACCTCTGTTTTGACATCAGAAAGATCACTGGAGGGTGGAAGGTCAACAATTTTCTCAGAAAACCAGTTTCGCTCCTCCGGAGCCCGTTTTTCTCACTTCCGGGCTAATGTTGAACACCCTAATGATATTTTCTTCGAGCCGGGACTACATATTTGTGATGAGGGCACATGGGAGGACACCAAAAAGTGGTGGTCGGCCAGTAATTCAGATTTTCATTTTTGAGCCTCTTCTTCAAGTGTAATGTTGTGACTCCTGTTTCAGTGTTGCCAGATTTCAACCTTGGAACCTTGTTCTACACACATGGGAGGACCCTAAAAGTGCATGGTCGGCCAGTAATTGTTGATTTCATTTTTGAGCCTCTCCTTCAAGTGCAATGTTGTGACTCCTGTTTCAGTGTTGCCAGATTTCAACCTTGGAACCTTGTTCTACACACCTGGGAGGACACCAAAGCATGGTGGTCGGCCAGCAATTTTTGACTTCATTTTTTTGGGGTGGCCGGCCGGCCAGGGTGAGTGGCTGGCCGACCAGTTGGGGTGGCCGGCCGGCCACCTTCCAGAAAGTTACCTGGCCGGCTAGCTTTCTTCTTTCCAGCCCTTTACAGCTGTCCGGATACTTTTTGAAATATCTCACCCCTCCGGGAGATATTTTGGGAGGGAAAGCTTGGATGCATTTCCCTCCCCTTTTACACCCTTTCTTGCCTATTTAAGGGGCTGACCCTCTTCTTTGTCAAGGTTAGAACATTTGATCTCAAAAGCCTCTCTCCCAAAACCTTCATTTCCATAGCCAAAAACCCTAAAAACCTTCAAGGTTCTAGCTCAATCCTTCATCAACCCTAAGCACCACCATCATCAACTCCATTCCAGCAGAAAAGGAGTGTTTTCCAGAGGTTAAGAAGCAGCAAATTGAAGCTAAGAAGCCACCAAAGTTAGATCTTCAAGGGTAAGCCTCTAATTCCCTTTTTCTAGCATAATTTTCTATCAATTCTTTACCCTATTTCCTTTTTGTTTTGGGCTCCTACCCCTACTGATTTTAGGTTTATTTTGAGCCCCTCTACAACTTTGTAGAAGGGCTCAACTCTGTTTGGTGTCTCCATGATGCACTTCTTTCAATATCACCCTTTATGCCAATTATTTTCATGCTTTGTTTGGCTTTTGAGTGATCTGATTTCGAGCCTGATGTAAACTGTTAGTGGGCTTATTTTGAGCCCCTCTTCAACATTGAAGAAGGGCTCAACCATGTTTGGCCCCTCTATCATGTACTTTCTTTGTAATCCTCCATATTTTCCGTAAAATTGCATGATTTATTTGGCCTATTTTTGATCTGATTTGGAGCATCTCATGAACTAATATTGTGCTTATTTTGAGCCCCTCTTCAACTTTGAAGAAGGGCTCAACCTGGTTTTCATGCTCTACATGCCACTTGCTTTGGATTCATGTTCTATTCCTATTTTGCATGCATTGTTAGACTTATTTGGGTTCTGATTTCAGCCTTAATCAGGCTTAGAAAGAGCCTTATTTTGGTCCATTCTTCATGTTTTGTTAAGGGCCTTAAGCCATTTGGTGATTCTATCATGTACTTCATGTTATATCCTTCATATTTTCCGTAAAATTGCATGATTTTTTAGGCCATTCTAACTTCTGTTTTAGGCCTTCATCAGGCTTATAAAGTGTCTTATTTTGGCTCATTCTTCATGTTTTGTTAAGGGTCCAAAGTTGTTTGGTGCTTCCATGCATGATCTATCATTATAGCCTTCTTTTGGTCCATATATTGCATGCTATTTTGAGCCTATCTACATACTGATTTTGGAGTTGTAATTCACTGTAAATATGCATATTTTGGGCTCCTTTTCAAAGTTTTAGAAGGAAATTTTGTGGTTTGAATTTTCTAGATACTACTTGTTTAATAATTCTCCTCTTTTCTCCCATTTTTGCATGCTATTTTTGCCATACTTGTGATCATTGTTTGGCCATACTTTGTACTAAAAAAATGCTATTTTAGGGGCTTCCTTGCTACTGTTTTACATGTCATGTCCATATTGTGCATGTTTAGTAGGGCTGTAATCCATTTCGGGTGCGTTGCATTGCATTTCGGGTATCGGGTGTAATTTTGTCATAATTCGGGGGCTATTTGTGCATCATTTTAGCTGCTGAAATTTGCATTGTCAATGTGCCATATGCCACATCTCATTTGCATGTCATTTTTGCGCCTTCGGGCCATGCCTCGGTTTGCGTGCCCGTGTGCACGCATTTCGAGGCAGCTCACTTTCGTCTCTCGACAGCTTATGTGAGTGCGGCTGAGGCCCTCTCATGTTAGCGTAAGCCCAATTCGCATTCCGCACGTCATTTTTGCGCCTTAGGGCCATGCCTCGGTTTGCGTGCCCGTGTGCACGCATTTCGAGGCACTTCACTTTCGTCTCTCGGCAGCTTATGTGAGTGTGGCTGAGGCCCTCTCATGTTGGCGTAAGCCCATCATTGCATTCCGTATGCCATTTTATGCATTCCTCGGTTTGCGTGTCCGCGGGCACGCATTTCGAGGCATCTCATTTTTATCCGCCGGCATCCTATGTGAGTGTGGCTGAGGCTCCCTCATGTTGGTATAAGCCCATCATTGCATTTCGCATGTCATTCCGTGTTTCTCGGTATGCGTGCCCACGGGCACGCATTTCGAGGCACCTCATTTTTATCATTCCGGCATCCTATGTGAGTGTGGCTGAGGCTCCCTCATGTTGGTATAAGCCCATCATTGCATTTCGCATGTCATTCCGCATTCCTCGGTTTGCGTGCCTGTGGGCACGCATTTCGAGACATCTCATTTTCATAGCATTGCGCATGCTAGGTTGTATATTAGTTGCATTTCATGCATATCATGCATATTGCACGGGAAACGAGGCGCGTTTTGTACTCCGAGTAACGGAACGGGTCTCAATTCCCAAGTCACCGACACTCCGGATTACCCATGATGGAGTTAGGTTTTGTTGTCGCATTCATATGCATTCATCCTATATTGAGTTGTGCAATCCGACTCCTCGACCATCATGCATCGATATGCGTGATTGGTGGCACGAGGATCGAAGCATGCATATATTTGTGAAATACATTACTATGCCCTTTTCCTGCTCTCTGTTGCAGCAAAATGAAGAATCAGCAAATTTCCAGAGTCTGGCACGCATTTCGAGACACAGTGCAAACAGAGGCTAATTGGGGCATCCCAGTGGATTTCCGCGCCGAAGCAGCCCGGCATACATCATTCATCAACAGCGAGGCAGTCCCTGGCCTGCACGCCATTTTACAGTTTTCTTGTTTAATTTGTCAATTAATTAGGAATTTGTATATTATTTCAGACTGTATATTTCGGACTGTAATATTCTTTTATTCGGACCGTATTATTTATTCGGACCCTCTGCGCGAGGGCAATGTTGTAATAAGTGTGGGTGTGTGCGATGTATGTCTTTCAACCCCCATTTCTTTCTCCCTTTTATTTATCTGCTTATGATGGTAGATTAGGGCATATTTCAATTAGCATACAGTATGACAGCATGCTTGCATCATTCATCTGTTTTGCACGCACCGGGCTCGGCGCATCATACAAACTGCATCGTATTTCAATTCCAAGTTGAATACATGTTAGTTGTAACATTTCACATACCATGTTTAGAATAGCCGAGCCTGCTATAGTTGCATTTTGCATGTGTTGCATTAGGCATTTCCAGCACATTTAGGATCATGCATGATTTCTAACCGGTTTCTGTTTTGGCTTGGAGTACTCGGTAAGTTTTATGCTTTAGCATCCTTGCATGCGTGTGAGTGATTGCCATAAATAGCATGCTTGCCATGAGGCTATGTGCTTATGTGATATAACTGCCTTGAATGCCTGTGGGTGAAGGTTGAGTTATCTGAATTGGAATAATTCATCGATTGTTTGTTTTAAGCCCACTAGATAGTGGCAACACCATGTTTTCTAAGCCCACCCGAGGGTGGCAAAATCTGCATTTTAAGCCTACCTGCGGGTAGCAAATCGTCTTTCAAACAAACATGAAATGTTTTGTTCCGATTCAGGCGACTCAGTCTATACTTGTATGCTGTGCGCATCACATAGTAACCTAGGCTAATAACCGGAATAAGAACATACAAAGTTTTCAAAAACAGATATCATGGTTAGTAGAGGCCGGTCTTTGACCGGGCGAGCGGGGGTGCTCACGATGTGACCTTCCCCAATCGTACCCAAGTTCCCGAGCCGAGGCAACTTTGGTGATGACGGACACGTGGCCTTTGGCACCGAGTCAGGGTTTCCTAAATTTCTCATTATAAAATATTTAGGTGGCGACTCTGTATCTGGCAAAGCAGTCCATGTTTGGCACTTCTTTCAAAAAATCTGTTTTCTCAAAACGATTTGCCGGATTTGGACTCTTTGGTTCAAGATTAAGAACCGTGGCACAAATCGAGTCCGAACTGTAGCGAGGTCCCTCGCGGGCTTGTTACAGTTTCTGGCGACTCTGCTGGGGATTTAGAGAACTTGACTCGAACTCATGATATCTGGTTTTGACTACACTTGTGTGTTTCTTCGCATTGCATTTGCATTGGTGCGCCTAGGACACCGTGTTTGCCATATGCCATTCCCAAACGATTTGCCGAAGGCTTGTCTTGTCAAGTCATGACCATAAGGCTGATCGGCTCTGGGCTCTGACAGCATGGGAACACAAACCCCGGTTTTACCGGGGCACCCTTTTTGACCATTCGACCTAGTGCATATTCGGATCCGTAGTGACCATTCCAAATTAGGACAGGTTGCTTACCCGTTTATAGGTTGTTTGAAGCCGCTGCGTGCATAGTGAAACCCTAGTTCCTGACAAAATAGGACAGGGGAAACCCTACTCCAACATAGGGGTGTTTTGGCTCTCACTTATCTGTTATGTGCTTGTTAGAGTGTGCCTCTACAGGGAATGCATGTATCAGTTTGCGAGTTTGAGCATCAGGCCTGCGGGCACCAATTCAGCATTTTGGGTATCAGGCCTGCGGGCATCAGTATTTGGTGGAATCAGTTTTACCTGAGGGTATCAGCTTGCAGGCGGAATTTTGGGGGCAGAATTCAGTAGAGAGCACACTCATTCGGTTTTGTTCGTATCTGTTCTGGTGAAATTGGGCTGAGATGCTGTCCGTTTTCTCTTTTGTTAGGTAGTCCTGGGAACCATAGCTTCAGAAGGCTCCGAAATCCCCCGGGTACATTGGACTAGTGCTGATAGACTTTGTTAGATCAGAGATTCAATTCAAGGGCAACTAGTGTTCTTTCGCTGAGGCAAGGCAAAGAAAGGCCAGACAGGGCTCATTGGTTCATCTGATCCGACAGTCACCAGTCACACCATCAGTAGACCCGTGATGGCACAGGGTTCGGAAGAATTTGTGGCCGTGATAGCAGCGCCAAATCAAGGAACTGCCATGCAGGCTGAGACCAGTATTGAAACACAGCGCCCATCTGGGGCATCTACCTTACATCCAGCTTTGGGACCCCAGCCGAACTTTGACCCACTTCCGCCAGTTGAAGATTTGCAGTGTTCAGGTCCTCGAGAAGGGCTGGCTCAAGCCCAAGTTTTCGGACCCCTGGTGCAGCCTAATGAGAGGCGTTATCCCCTTGATGCTAATGACCTTGATCTGACCGCAGTGAAAATTGCGAACCTTGAGAAGCAATTCAGAAAGGCACAGGGCCTTAATTCCATTCCCGACATTGAGGATGGGCACACCGAGTCTGCTGTACGGCTCCCAGACAGATTCAAAATGCCATATATTGACCGTTTCGACGGGTCTGGGGATCCAATGGTACATATCCGACTTTTCTTGGATGTCCTAAAGCCGATGGGTCTGACTAAGCCACAGAAACTCTCTTTGTATGGAAGAACCCTGTCCGGTGTAGTAGCCACTTGGTACGCTAAGTTGGAGGATAAAGTAAAGCAAAACTGGGAAGAATTGGCTGAGGCCTTTGTCGATCAGTATTCTTACAATACCCAAGTTGAAATGACCATCCAAGAGCTTGAAGCAACCCGCCAAAACCCAAAAGAGCCTTTTGTAGAATTTGTTACAAGGTGGAGAGCAAAGGCAGCACAGATGACAGATCGCCGCCCTTCTGAGAGGGATCAAGTGCAGATGATGGTGCGGAACCTCGAGCATGATATGTTGCAGAAATTGATAGTCGCTCCACTATTCACTTTCAAGAGTTTGCATGAACTGGGGGTTCAGGTCGAGAATGCGTTCAACAGCGGGATCATTCCCAGAACAAGTGAACCGACAAGGAGGGTGATTTCAAGGAGTACCAATGTCAGAAGTAGCACTATTCCCGAACCCACTGAAATCAATACAGTCACCACAGCCAACCCTTTTGCCAAATCAAGTCTACAAACAACCAGCCCAGCCCAAGCTCAAGGCAGAACTTTCACCCCTTTTTATATGAGCCTGACTAGCGCACTAAAGGTCTTGATGGAAAGAGGGCATCTCAAACCCCTCGATCCTCAACCTCTTCCTGACCCACTCCCAGCCAGACATAACCCCGCCAAGTACTGTATGTACCATCAACAGCGCGGTCATGGCACCGACCGTTGCTACCCGCCTTCGTCATGAGGTCCAAAATCTCATCGATAACCGGACGATAGCTCCACATTCAGGCCCCAATAACCAAACATTTCCCACCTACCTCAATCTCATCCATACACTGCCATCCGCCTATGACCCCCAGCATATACATCACCCCGGCCCATCTACCCAAGCCTGAGGTGTTTATCCTAGAAAGCATGGACTTATGCATGATGGGTGCACCTGAACCCCAATCATCTCAAACCCATGAACCCACTACTTCCGAGCTGATGAGGATGATTGAAGATCTTCAGAGAACACTGGCGGATTTAGCCTTTGGAGTTTTGGCTCCATCATCGACCACACCACATGCTGGGAATTTCATGTCAAAAGGCTCCCCAGTCTTGGGGCGGGCTACATCTGAGGAAGGCCAATCCCTTGGCAAAGTGGAAGCGAGTGGAAAGAACAAGGTAGGGGTAGGCATGGATCCCCATAAACATCTTCTGTTGGCTGTTAAGACTTTGAAAGCTGAGGGACTGAACAAAGAACAAGTGCTCGCGGTTGTCGCAAAAACTGTGGATGACACTTTCGCTACTCAAGTTGGGGGCAGTTTGACTCAAGGGGCAAGCCGGGAGAAGGGCCGTTGTACCAAGAATATTCCTTTCAACTCTAATCCCGTGCTTGGAAGAGATCAGCAAACTAGGCCAGCACCTGCCAATCCCTTTGCTGGTGCGCCCAGCAAAAATCCACAAACCCAGAAGTACCAACCCCGAGGTCAGAGGGTCTTCCATGCCCTCCACATGCCTTTATCCAAAGCTTTCCAAATCCTTGTTGGACAAGGCCATCTCAAACCCCTTGAGCCTCGGTCTCTCCCGAACCCTCTTCCGGCTACACATGATGCTACCCAGTACTGCGCATACCATCAGCAAACTGGCCATGCTACCAACAACTGCTTCCGTCTTCGCCATGAAGTACAGGATCTATTTGACAACGGGGTCATCCTCCCGCCGAGCTCAGCAAAGTCTATCGGCATTGGGTCAGTGAACTTGGGGGATAATGTTATGTGATCGAGGGATGAACCACCTGCGAATGGCGCTCAGATTACTCCAACTGTGGTGAATTGCATGCACTGTTTTGAGCAATGTACAAGTGCTGTTAATTTTGCATTCTGACTTGGGTATTGAGTCAGTCTTGTTGTTGTGTTTTGAGTCAGTCTTTTTGCTTTGAGTCAGTCTCTTTTGTTTTGGGTCTGTCTTGTTGTATCGAGTCAGTCCTATTGTATAGAAGTCGGGTGATTCCGAGGGTGTTACCTCGGGCGTCACCATTTTGTTTCGTGTTTATCTTTTTGCTTTGTTTTGAGTCTGTTTCTGCCAGGGAGCCAGTTATGCCAACAGATTTTGAATGAAACAGTAGTGATTTTCACGCTCTCACATTTGTTTCTGCCGTGTGCTAGTTGTGCTAGGATTTGAATGAAATGGCAGTGCATTCCACCTGCTCTCTTATGCCTTGAAGTCATCATAATGACCTGAGTTTTTCAAAACTTTTTGAACACTGCGGTGAAAACAAAGAGGGAGGAATTCCTCAGGATTTACAAAACTTTGATTATTTGAGAGAAAGAGAGACATGCTAAGCCCTTAATGAATGAAATCATGCTTGTTAGTGTGAGTACTGAGAAGGACCCTGGCTTTGATCCAGATTGATCCTACACTGTCTTCAGCGCGAGCGATTTGTCGCTTTCTTAAAAACTTTCAAAAAATGTTTTTGCGCGGTCCTGCGAAGACATGTGTGGAATCGCTCTTGAGATTGTGCAGCTTAAGATCGCTCTCAGCCTCGAGACTCGCCCCCCCTTTGTTTTCAAACCTTGGACGTGCATTCAGAATGTTCAACGGTCGACCACGATGTAAGGCCTGTGTGGCCAGATTTGAAGCAGCCCTCGAACATGAGGCACCAAAGTCAGATCAAGAAGGTCAGACCTCATCAGAAGAAGCTTGCAAAGCTAGAACAGAAGCACCCCTCGAACTAGGGGCAAAACAAAAAATATCCGATGCGCTCGGAGAGCCAAAGGTGGATCCTTCTGCAAATCAATACAACAACCACTCTCCTGGATGCAGAGGGCTTCAATCTCAAAACCATTTGGCATGGACTTGTTACACTTTTACCCTTTGAGAGGCTCGTTGGGCCGAAAACCTAAAAGGGCGACCCAGGCAAAAGTTAGAGCAAAAAGAAAAGAAAAAAAAAAGAAAAAGATGAAAAGAAAAGAAAAAAAGAAGAAGAAAAGAATTGAAAAAGAATAAAAAAAAAAAAGAAGAAGAAGGCTCGCAAGGTTGAAAACCTGCAACAGGTGCCTTGGCAAAAGTTAGAGCATAAAAAGGAGAGGTTAAATACCCGAGTGTACCTTAACCCCGAACTACGTAAGGCTTGATTCCCATGTTTGGGATACGTAGGCAACTTCATTCTGAAGTCCAGCCGTAAAACACTTCAATTTGATTGTGTCCATGCGATGGTTCTGGTCATCCTTGTCTTCTCTGTATCTGAGGATTTGGTTGTGCTCGTCACTCTGAGGACTGCATTCAATGCGCCGCGGTGCCATCCAAACAAGGGGCAACTTTCCGTTGCCATTCAAAACGCCACGGTTTCATTTCAAACAAGGGGCAACTCTCCGTTGCCATTCAATGCGCCGCGGTGTCGTTCAAACAAGGGGCAACTTTCCGTTGCCATGCAGCTCTCTCCAAGCAAAGGGCAATTTTCCTCCGGATCCAAGGTTGTGCATCTCAGGAGTAAGTTTCATGCTCGTTGAGCAGGGGCCGTTTGCAAAAATAGTTTTTGAGAATTTTTACTGAGGCTGACTAATTCTCTCGAAAATTATCCTATTTTTCCAAAATTGGACCTTTTCCCTGGACTCAAAAAAGGAAAATTTTCAGTGCTCATGGCCTGACTTGCATGATTTCAAATCAAAAATTGAACAAGCATGTTAATCTAGCTCTCATTTTGGTCAAAATTTTTTTAGGAGAAAGCAAAAACAAAAAATGGTCAAAATGATGAATTAGGAGCACAGTTGAGTCAGGTTTTCTGTCTTTTCCCTTTATCAACGCGCTTGCCAAAAAGGGCACCGTATCCGCCAGAAAAGGGCACAACAAAGGGCTGAAAGCTCTCTCACATCCTCCAAGCAACGAGGTATCAAGCCAAGTGCGAAGCACGAACTGGAATGGATCAAGATATTCCACTCCATCATCTGGACAGATCTGATCACGTCCAAACTCCCCAGCAGAGCATCATCGACTGATGTCAGCTGCAGATTTGCAACACACCCAGTTGTAGCGCAACCCCTCTGTGGGAGGAATTCACTAGCTGTGAGTGGAAGAAAGAAGAATCTAGCTGAGTGTTAGGGGCGAGAGCCTTCCACTTCCTGTTTATCCACCAACCACCCGGGGGAGGGATGAAAAATAAGAGATTGAAGAATAGAGAGATGTGCGATGAGAGAAAAAGTGAGAAAAGGGCTTTTTCAGAAAAACAGAGATTGAATGCCGAGTGATGTGAGAATCACAAATGAGAAAGGGTGGGAAATAATACCCGGTGAAACAGGCTCCCTATGCGCATTTGAGTCTTTCGTTGTGTTTTGTTTGTCTCGATTCTTGTTTTGAGTCGTTTCAAGTGTCAATAGATGTGTTTAGGTTGTTTACCTTTATTTTCCCCGTGATGAGTCGTTTTGCTGTGGTCAGTTGTAGGCTCAATACCCTGTTGAGAATCCTTTTCTCATTTTCAAAAGAAAAATCATTTTGTGCTCCGAGTGCCGTGCCGTTCTCCACATTTGTGCAAAACAGGATTGGTTCTTTCAAAAAGCCGCAGGGTCCACCCCTGATAAGTGTGAACAGTAGAGCAAAGGCCTATCTGAAGCTATTTAGGTTCCGGACTGCAAAGCAAAAGAAAAGAGGAAAAATTTAGAGCATCTTAGCATGTTTCAACTTTAGCAAGATTCGAGACTGCATCCCAGGTGCATCTTCTCAGGCGTCGCCATTTCTCTGGAGTATGAGTGTGTCTCGACCCCAAGTGTAAGCCTGCTTCAAGTCAGAATGGCAGTCCAAGCAGCACCAAAGGGTTTCACATGCAGATGTTACCTCTTGTCAATTTGAATAGGGTGTGCCCCTTTTGAGCTGAGTATGTTGTGAAGTCCTCTAAGAGGCAAATCAGAGGCACCAGAGTACATATTTGCTGTCCCTCTATTGCATAGAGTGCGAGCTTTCATATACACTGTTGTTGCATGCGTGCCGCGCATCATTATGATTCATGCATAGAATATGCTTGTTTTCGATTCCGCATAGAATATGCTTTACTTGTTTCATGCATAGAATATACTTGCTTTCAATATTGCATAGAAAATGCCCCCATACTTGCATAGAAGATGCATTTTATCACACTTTCTTGTGCATTTTATCTCGCTCGCACTGTCTTGTGCACTTACACTTTGTATCTCACTCGCACTATCTTGTGCATTTCAAATCACTCGCGCTGTTTAGCGTATCGCACTGTTTTGTGCATTTCAAATCACTCGCGCTGTTTAGCGTATCGCGCTGTTTAGTGCATTTCAAACAATCGCACTGATTTGTGCAGTTTTTACAATCGCGCTATTTTGCGCACCTAAATCGCACTGTTTTGTGCAGTTTTTACATTCGCGCTATTTTGCGCACCACAATCGCACTATTTTGTGCAGTTCACCATTCGCGCTATTTTGCGCACCTCCATCGCACTGTCTTGTGCATTGCATTCATCGCGCTATTTTGCGCACCTCAATCGCACTGTTTTGTGCATTTTTTACATTCGCGCTATTTTGCGCACCACAATCGCACTATTTTGTGCAGTTCACCATTCGCGCTATTTTGCGCACCTCCATCGCACTGTCTTGTGCATTGCATTCATCGCGCTATTTTGTGCACCTCAATCGCACTGTCCTGTGCTTTGCATATCACATCGCACTATCTTGTGCATTTCAAATCAATCGCGCTGTTTAGCGCATCGCACTATGTTGTGCACTGTATCATTCGCGCTATTTTGCGCACCACAATCGCACTATTTTGTGCAGTTCACCATTCGCGCTATTTTGCGCACCTCCATCGCACTGTCTTGTGCATTGCATTCATCGCGCTATTTTGTGCACCTCAATCGCACTGTCCTGTGCTTTGCATATCACATCGCACTATCTTGTGCATTTCAAATCAATCGCGTCGTTTAGCGCATCGCACTATGTTGTGCACTGTATCATTCGCACTATCTTGCGCGTCCCACCTGCACTTGTTAGTGCATTACATTTCACTCGCGCTATTTTGCGCATCGCACTATTTTGTGCACTTTACTTGCATTGTGCATGCATTTTATCGTGCTATCTTGCACATCTCACCTGCACTTGTTAGTGCGTTGCATCGCGTTATCTGGCGCACCTTACCTGTATCACACTGCTTTATGCATTCACTTGCCGACACTGCGTGTGTCACACTTTCGGAATCACATTGAATATATGTTGTTAGCATATTATTCTTGTTGAATTTCTCTCTTTTGCAGGCACGATATTGTATGTACGGTTCATTTGAGGCTGGTGCGACCAGACGAACCGCGCAGGTATCGTATCTTCTCCGTGTGAGACGCGACGAGAATTGAATAATTCTCCGCATTCCTAACTGCATGAAATGTAGTTGTTGCTTTTCATTCTTGCTTAAAACTGTTGCATCTATTTGTCAATACTTGCTTCATTACAGCTTGCTGCATTTGCATGATCACCCGGCTCCGTGCCTATCATTTGCATTTTGCCCCCTGCCTGAGGGCACGCCTGCGGGCACATTTCTGTTTATCTTGTATGATTGTCTAAGTCTTCAGCCTTGTCAAAAATGGGTCGTCTCTGGGCTTTGACATTCACTCCCGTCACTTCTTGACTTCCGAGTTCTGTCAAAGAGGGGCAACTGTAGACACCCCATTTTTGACCGACCTTAAGACTCAGATGTCACCGATTGAGCGCTCGGTGATGTTGCATGTCGTGCTCGTTCAGAAGTCTCAGAGTCACGGCCGTGCGCCCTGCCTCCGGGCTTCCGAACTCTCTTCTGTGCCTTGTCTCGGTTTGCGAACCAGACTCGGTTTTCTCTGTTTTTCTTTCCTGAGGGGAGGGAATGGTCCCGTAGACTATCTCCCAGTGGCCGTGAGCTACTTTTCGTGGCCGTGGGCCATTTTGCCCATTTCGGAGCCCGGTTCCCGGTTTTTGGAGCCGTCAGGCCGTGTGCCTTGGTTCGGGACCGCCCAACCATCTTCGATTTCTCCGGTTTTTGGCAAGTGCCTCTGTTTTATCATTCCGAAGAACACTGGGGCCTCTGGTACCCACTTCATGGCCAAACACCACTTCCGGTGCTTACAGCCGGTTTTCGGGACCCCGAATTGCTCGGTTTTGGCCCCGAGCATTCATTTTGCATCGGTTTTCTCCGATTTTTGGCAGGTACCTCTGTTTTGACATCAGAAAGATCACTGGAGGGTGGAAGGTCAACAATTGTCTTAGAAAACCAGTTTCGCTCCTCCGGAGCCCGTTTTTCTCACTTCCGGGCTAATGTTGAACACCCTAATGATATTTTCTTCGAGCCGGGACTACATATTTGTGATGAGGGCACATGGGAGGACACCAAAAAGTGGTGGTCGGCCAGTAATTCAGATTTTCATTTTTGAGCCTCTTTTTCAAGTGTAATGTTGTGACTCCTGTTTCAGTGTTGCCAGATTTCAACCTTGGAACCTTGTTCTACACACATGGGAGGACCCTAAAAGTGCATGGTCGGCCAGTAATTGTTGATTTCATTTTTGAGCCTCTCCTTCAAGTGCAATGTTGTGACTCCTGTTTCAGTGTTGCCAGATTTCAACCTTGGAACCTTGTTCTACACACCTGGGAGGACACCAAAGCATGGTGGTCGGCCAGCAATTTTTGACTTCATTTTTTTGGGGTGGCCGGCCGGCCAGGGTGAGTGGCTGGCCGACCAGTTGGGGTGGCCGGCCGGCCACCTTCCAGAAAGTTACCTGGCCGGCCAGCTTTCTGCTTTCCAGCCCTTTACAGCTGTCCGGATACTTTTTGAAATATCTCACCCCTTCGGGAGATATTTTGGGAGGGAAAGCTTGGATGCATTTCCCTCCCCTTTTACACCCTTTCTTGCCTATTTAAGGGGCTGACCCTCTTCTTTGTCAAGGTTAGAACATTTGATCTCAAAAGCCTCTCTCCCAAAACCTTCATTTCCATAGCCAAAAACCCTAAAAACCTTCATGGTTCTAGCTCAATCCTTCATCAACCCTAAGCACCACCATCATCAACTCCATTCCAGCAGAAAAGGAGTGTTTTCCAGAGGTTAAGAAGCAGCAAATTGAAGCTAAGAAGCCACCAAAGTTAGATCTTCAAGGGTAAGCCTCTAATTCCCTTTTTCTAGCATAATTTTCTATCAATTCTTTACCCTATTTCCTTTTTGTTTTGGGCTCCTACCCCTACTGGTTTTAGGCTTATTTTGAGCCCCTCTACAACTTTGTAGAAGGGCTCAACTCTGTTTGGTGTCTCCATGATGCACTTCTTTCAATATCACCCTTTATGCCAATTATTTTCATGCTTTGTTTGGCTTTTGAGTGATCTGATTTCGAGCCTGATGTAAAATGTTAGTGGGCTTATTTTGAGCCCCTCTTCAACATTGAAGAAGGGCTCAACCATGTTTGGCCCCTCTATCATGCACTTTCTTTGTAATCCTCCATATTTTCCGTAAAATTGCATGATTTATTTGGCCTAATTTTGATCTGATTTGGAGCATCTCATGAACTAATATTGTGCTTATTTTGAGCCCCTCTTCAACTTTGAAGAAGGGCTCAACCTGGTTTTCATGCTCTACATGCCACTTGCTTTGGATTCATGTTCTATTCCTATTTTGCATGCATTGTTAGACTTATTTGACTTCTGATTTCAGCCTTCATCAGGCTTAGAAAGAGCCTTATTTTGGTCCATTCTTCATGTTTTGTTAAGGACCTTAAGCCATTTGGTGATTCTATCATGTACTTCATGTTATATCCTTCATATTTTCCGTAAAATTGCATGATTTTTTAGGCCATTCTAACTTCTGTTTTAGGCCTTCATCAGGCTTAGAAAGTGTCTTATTTTGGCTCATTCTTCATGTTTTGTTAAGGGTCCAAAGTTGTTTGGTGCTTCCATGCATGATCTATCATTATAGCCTTCTTTTGGTCCATATATTGCATGCTATTTTGAGCCTATCTACATACTGATTTTGGAGTTGTAATTCACTGTAAATATGCATATTTTGGGCTCCTTTCCAAAGTTGTAGAAGGAAATTTTGTGGTTTGAATTTTCTAGATACTACTTGTTTAATAATTCTCCTCTTTTCCCCCATTTTTGCATGCTATTTTTGCCATACTTGTGATCATTGTTTGGCCATACTTTGTACTAAAAAAATGCTAGTTTAGGGGCTTCCTTGCTACTGTTTTACATGTCATGTCCATATTGTGCATGTTTAGTAGGGCTGTAAGCCATTTCGGGTGCGTTGCATTGCATTTCGGGTATCGGGTGTAATTTTGTCATAATTCGGGGGCTATTTGTGCATCATTTTAGCTGCTGAAATTTGCATTGTCAATGTGCCATATGCCACATCTCATTTGCATGTCATTTTTGCGCCTTCGGGCCATGCCTCGGTTTGCGTGCCCGTGTGCACGCATTTCGAGGCAGCTCACTTTCGTCTCTCGGCAGCTTATGTGAGTGCGGCTGAGGCCCTCTCATGTTAGCGTAAGCCCAATTCGCATTCCGCACGTCATTTTTGCGCCTTAGGGCCATGCCTCGGTTTGCGTGCCCGTGTGCACGCATTTCGAGGCACTTCACTTTCGTCTCTCGGCAGCTTATGTGAGTGTGGCTGAGGCCCTCTCATGTTGGCGTAAGCCCATCATTGCATTCCGTATGCCATTTTATGCATTCCTCGGTTTGCGTGTCCGCGGGCACGCATTTCGAGGCATCTCATTTTTATCCGCCGGCATCCTATGTGAGTGTGGCTGAGGCTCCCTCATGTTGGTATAAGCCCATCATTGCATTTCGCATGTCATTCCGTGTTTCTCGGTATGCGTGCCCACGGGCACGCATTTCGAGGCACCTCATTTTTATCATTCCGGCATCCTATGTGAGTGTGGCTGAGGCTCCCTCATGTTGGTATAAGCCCATCATTGCATTTCGCATGTCATTCCGCATTCCTCGGTTTGCGTGCCTGTGGGCACGCATTTCGAGACATCTCATTTTCATAGCATTGCGCATGCTAGGTTGTATATTAGTTGCATTTCATGCATATCATGCATATTGCACGGGAAACGAGGCGCGTTTTGTACTCCGAGTAACGGAACGGGTCTCAATTCCCAAGTCACCGACACTCCGGATTACCCATGATGGAGTTAGGTTTTGTTGTCGCATTCATATGCATTCATCCTATATTGAGTTGTGCAATCCGACTCCTCGACCATCATGCATCGATATGCGTGATTGGTGGCACGAGGATCGAAGCATGCATATATTTGTGAAATACATTACTATGCCCTTTTCCTGCTCTCTGTTGCAGCAAAATGAAGAATCAGCAAATTTCCAGAGTCTGGCACGCATTTCGAGACACAGTGCAAACAGAGGCTAATTGGGGCATCCCAGTGGATTTCCGCGCCGAAGCAGCCCGGCATACATCATTCATCAACAGCGAGGCAGTCCCTGGCCTGCACGCCATTTTACAGTTTTCTTGTTTAATTTGTCAATTAATTAGGAATTTGTATATTATTTCAGACTGTATATTTCGGACTGTAATATTCTTTTATTCGGACCGTATTATTTATTCGGACCCTCTGCGCGAGGGCAATGTTGTAATAAGTGTGGGTGTGTGCGATGTATGTCTTTCAACCCCCATTTCTTTCTCCCTTTTATTTATCTGCTTATGATGGTAGATTAGGGCATATTTCAATTAGCATACAGTATGACAGCATGCTTGCATCATTCATCTGTTTTGCACGCACCGGGCTCGGCGCATCATACAAACTGCATCGTATTTCAATTCCAAGTTGAATACATGTTAGTTGTAACATTTCACATACCATGTTTAGAATAGCCGAGCCTGCTATAGTTGCATTTTGCATGTGTTGCATTAGGCATTTCCAGCACATTTAGGATCATGCATGATTTCTAACCGGTTTCTGTTTTGGCTTGGAGTACTCGGTAAGTTTTATGCTTTAGCATCCTTGCATGCGTGTGAGTGATTGCCATAAATAGCATGCTTGCCATGAGGCTATGTGCTTATGTGATATAACTGCCTTGAATGCCTGTGGGTGAAGGTTGAGTTATCTGAATTGGAATAATTCATCGATTATTTGTTTTAAGCCCACTAGATAGTGGCAACACCATGTTTTCTAAGCCCACCCGAGGGTGGCAAAATCTGCATTTTAAGCCTACCTGCGGGTAGCAAATCGTCTTTCAAACAAACATGAAATGTTTTGTTCCGATTCAGGCGACTCAGTCTATACTTGTATGCTGTGCGCATCACATAGTAACCTAGGCTAATAACCGGAATAAGAACATACAAAGTTTTCAAAAACAGATATCATGGTTAGTAGAGGCCGGTCTTTGACCGGGCGAGCGGGGGTGCTCACGATGTGACCTTCCCCAATCGTACCCAAGTTCCCGAGCCGAGGCAACTTTGGTGATGACGGACACGTGGCCTTTGGCACCGAGTCAGGGTTTCCTAAATTTCTCATTATAAAATATTTAGGTGGCGACTCTGTATCTGGCAAAGCAGTCCATGTTTGGCACTTCTTTCAAAAAATCTGTTTTCTCAAAACGATTTGCCGGATTTGGACTCTTTGGTTCAAGATTAAGAACCGTGGCACAAATCGAGTCCGAACTGTAGCGAGGTCCCTCGCGGGCTTGTTACATGCAGTAATCAAATTTCTCATGCCACTGTTTAGGAGCTTGTTTTAAACCATAAAGGGATTTAGTTAGCTTACACACTTTGCTTTCTTGGCCAGGCTCCACAAAGCCTTCGAGTTAGTCCATGTAAATCTCCTCATCTAGACCTCTATTCAAAAATGCTGTTTTTACATCCATTTGATGAATTTTTAAATCATGAATTGCAGCCACTGCAATCAACAGTCTAATGGATGTAACTCTAGTAACTGGAGAAAAAGTATCAAAGAAATCAAGATCAACTTGTTGCTTAAAACCTTTAGCGACAAGCCTCGCTTTATATTTATCTATAGTTCCATCCGGTTTAAGTTTTTTACGAAGGACCCATTTACACCCAATAGTTTTACAACCTGGAGGTAAATCCACTAACTTCCATGTTTTATTTGAAAGTAGTGAGTCTATCTCATCATTTACAGCCTCTCTCCAGAAAATAGCATCAGGTGATGATAAAGCTTCTTGTACCGTATGAGGAATTTCTTCCACATTGTAAAGATAATAGTCAGGGCCAAAATCTTTTTCAACTCTAGCTCGTTTACTTCTTCTTGGTTGGATTTGAAAATTTTCTTTTTCTTGAAAAACTTGAGAAGGAGTAGAAGAGCTAGGCATAGATAAAATATTTTCAGATATTATTTGACCCCCACTATTTCTAGATTTGAAAGGAAATTTATTTTCATGAAAAATAGCATCACCTGATTCAAAAATAATATGATTTTCCATATCAAAAAATCTATAAGCTGTACTATGCAACACATACCCAAGAAAAGCACAAGTGGTAGCTCGTTCACCTAATTTAGGTCGTTTAGGATCTACAAGCCTCACAAAAGCTAAACAACCCCAAACCCTCAAATAACCTAGATTTGGTTTATGCCCCCGCCACAACTCATAAGGGACAATTTTAGTCTTTTTGTGTGGTACTTTATTTATCACATGGCAAGCTGTCAAAATAGCCTCACCCCAAAAATTTGAGGGAGCACCTGAATCAATAAGCATAGCATTCGTCAAGTCAATTAATGTTCTATTTTTTCTTTCAGCTACGCCATTTGATGAAGGTGAATATGGTGGAGTAGTCTCATAAATAATTCCCAATGACTGAAAAGAGTTGAATCCTAGAGATTCATACTCCCGGCCTCTATCACTTCTAATTCTTTTAATCTTTTTACCGAATTGATTTTCCACTTCAAGAAGGAATTCTTTAAATTTTTCAAAAGCATCACTTTTATGTTTTAATAAATATACACTTGTGTATTTTGAAAAATCATCAATAAAAGTGATAAAATATCGGTTACCACCCCGAGTTAAAATTCCTTCAAACTCACACAAATCAGTATGAAATAATTCTAGCAATTCGGTATTTTTTTCAACACTTTTATGAGGCCTTTTGGTAATTTTTGCTTTACTACAAACTTCACATTTCTCAGAATTTTTTGTCACTTTAGGAATTAATTATAAACTACTCATGATTCCCACATATTTACTATTTATATGACACAAGTGAGCATGCCATAAATTAATAGAAGACAACATGTAAACCGAATTGGTAGATGGTTTATTAATCTCAACATTCAATTTGAACATCCCATCACAAGCATAACCCTTACCCACAAAAATACCCTTCTTGGTAATCACATATTGATCAGATTCCATAGTTTGCTTAAAACCAGCCTTATTCAACAAATAACTTGACATCAAATTCTTCCTCATGGACGGTGTATAAAGCACATCTTTTAAAGTAAGCACACGTCCAAAGGTGAATTTAAGGTTAACCTCACCACTCCCAAGTATCTTGGTTTGACTAGAGTCACCAAGCATAATTGTTTTCTCATCATCAAAGGGAGTATACACCTTGAACAAAGTTTGATCATAACAAACATGTCTATTAGCACCAGAATCTGCCCACCAACCGTCCACATAATTAACCATGAAAATGTCTGTAATCATAGCCACAAATGGCTCCTCGATAATGTTAGCCTTTGGGGCAGGTGCACGTTTTCGGAATTTGCAAGTTCGAGCAATATGCCCACTTTTGCCACAGACAAAGCATGTAAAATTTTGTGGAGGTGATGGACCTTGGTTCTTATCTGGATTAATCCACTTATTGTGAGGTTTACCATAATTCTTCATATTCTTTTTATAAGGCTTCAAATAAGCATTCTTGGAATTATGACCTTTGGGTAAGTTATTATTTGCTGAAACAAAGTTTACCTTTGTGGTAGAATTGCCATTACCCGCTTGTGTTATTAATGCATCTTGGCCTCTAGCCTCCTCTTCTACTCGGATGCGAGTGATCAACGTCTCTAAGGAAGTCTCCTTTTGTTTGTGACGCATGCTCTTTTGGAATTCTCTCCAGGATGACGGTAGCTTGTCAACAAGTCCTGCAACTACCAAGTTGTCACCAATCTTGATGCCTTCAGATCTTACTTCTGCAACTATCATTTGGAAATCTTGTGCTTGCTCCATAACGGATTTTCCATCTACCATTTGGAAGCGGAAAAACCGGCTAGCTGCATACTTTTTTGCTCCTGCCTCTTCGGTATCATACTTAGTCTGTAAAGCTTTCCAAATTTTCTTTACGGAAGTGTAAGTGGTGTCATAGTAATCATAAAATTGATCAGCAAGACAATTTAAGAGATAAAAGCGACATTTATACTCATCTGTATTATAGGAAGCCACTTTTGCTTCATGAGCCTCATAGTCTTCATCATTCATCTCCTCGGTTGGGATTTTGTTCGGATTCTTTTCGGTAAGAACATATGCAACTTTCAAAAGGCTAAGGTAAAAAAGAACTTTTCCTTTCCACCTCTTAAGATGAACTCCTTTGAACTTGAAAGACTTGTTGAGATCTCCAATTCCATCATTGGTTTTTTCTGGTACTTGTTCCATATTTGATCTCCTTAAAATTGTTGGTGAAAATACCAGAAACTAAACTATATTATTGATAAATGATGCAAAGAAAATGAGATACAAATAGATCAGGCTGAGGCACGGATATCTCGTTTTCTTTAAGGAGATCAAGCCCACTGCGGTAGAAAGAATCCAAATACCGATGCAGCAGTCACAACACTATGACTTGTCCCCTCCAGGATACAACAGCCCGACCACTTGTCGTATGGTTCAGGCCAACTCTGCACAAGATGGTGAACCCAAAGCTCCACCAATAAAACACCTCTCTTTGCTAGTAATCTCTTTTGTATATAAAATAGTTGGTTTATATAGATAGAAAAGAGTAGACTATTTATAGGCTATAAGGACCTTACAGTTACACCAAAAGTAATGACCATTAAACAAGAAAATGGTTACACCAAAATAATGACCATTAACCAAGTTCATGAATTCTATTTAACCTTCATTTATGACCAAGAGGTTACCAAAGTAATGAAAGGTTACCAAAGTAATGAAACCCCATTTATGAAAAAGATAAATCAATAAATAAATATAAGATATTAAAATGGTCCAACATTATATTTTCTAGGATTGAAGGTCTGTTTTGTTCATCTCATAATTTTGCGATATGCAATGTGAAATTATGTAATGTGAGTAGTTTTTCCCAACAAGTTTAAAATAGATTTATATATATTTTCTATGAAATTGATCGAATAGATTTATATAGACAATTGTATAATGTTACTAGGAACTGTTGCGGAATTGCTCCCTATTTCAATGATTGTAAATTATGCAATGTGATTCTCTAATTGCTTAGTTTAATTAGAATGCTCTATCATAATTTGTATACTTAATTGTATTACTCTGATCTTGTTTTATGCGTATGGTTCATCATTCCCCTTCTATGATTGCACGATTTAATCTTTAGAATTTTTTGCATGTTAATTGCTAAATGGTTATTGGTTTCTAACAATTATTTAATAATTCTTATGTAACTCATGGCAATAAATTTAATTTTAGTATTTGAGATCATAAATTTTAAGGGTTGTAACTTGTGTATTTATTTCCATGAATAGTGTGTGATTTAATTGGATGAATTAAAGTTTGAATTAAATGTAGTTATTTTGGAGTTATAAAATTTGTGTAACTTGCCTATATTTATTTACATGGTTATTGTGAATTAAATTCTTATATAATTTATGGCAATTAATTTTTAATTTAATAGTTAGAGTTGTAAGTTTTGTAGTTTATGTAGAAGTTATAATGTTTTGTAACTTGTATAGTATCTTAATTCCTTAGTTATTTTGCTATTCTATGATTTGCTAGAAGGTTAAATAATATTTGATTGTATGTACAATTGCTTTAGATTAGTTGTTTTATATTATGTTGTCGTTTGCTACTAACTTTCTTTGTAAGCATACCTAAGCGTAGAAAGGAATTATATGGACTACTTATAATCCTCAATTGGATTGGTTTATTTTTCCTTTATATTTGAAGAAATTTTTTGCCAGAGGGCATGAGTTGAGCAAAGCCAGTAGGCTTCATTTTAGCAAGAGGGCTTCATTTTCTACTAAAGAGCATGAGAACATTTGAAGTTTGCAAAGAATGCATTAGACGGAGTGCTACAGTTTGCCAGAGGGCTTCAACTAAAGTGTCTTAAGGTTTGAGTTTGCTAGAGAGCAACAGCCAAGAGGGTTTCAGAGATTTAGTTGGTTTGTTAATCAGTTTGAAGCAGCAAGTTTTATTTGCTTATATTATTAGAATCATTTTATATGCATGTATTTGGTTGTAGCAATTTTTAAATTACTTGTAAGTTTGGAACTTGGTTTGGTTTTTTGGAATAGAAACCAAAGTGTTTAGCCTTGGCTAAAGAGTAGTTCTTATTTGTTCAGAAATGACAACTAAGACGGATTTGGTTTCAAGCCTTTGGGGTTTGAGGAATTCTTTGGGTTTAATCATTTTATTCCCAAAGTGTTGGAAAAACCAAGTTTAGAGAAAGTCTTTGGTTATAATCTGATTATTTCCAAAATTTTTGGTTTGAAAAAAGAAACCAAATTTTAGCATTAGCTAAAATATCTCTGATTTTATTCAGAAATCATGGGCTCAGTTCCGGGAGTACCGGTTAACTTTTATGAGCAGTGTAATTTTATTTGCTTGGGAATTGGTTTGTTATAACCTGGTTTATCCCCGGGAAATCTTAATTTTAAAGTTGTTTTTCATGGACTAGGAGTCAACATGCTCTTGGATGTTTTGTCAAAAGGTTAACTGGGTTTTAAGTGGGACCGATGTGACCCCTCCAGTCTTCCTGGAAACATTCCTGACCATGTTCGATTCTAGGTTAAATGGTGAAACTAGTTTTGAATTAAATTTCCATCTGAGGGATTTTCTAAAGGTTAAGTTTAATTTCTGGAATCACAGAAGTGAAATTCTGTTGTGATGCTTTAGAAATGGCTTCAAAATGTGACAAAAAGAAATGTTGTTCCACCTAACAACCTTAGCCTCGCGAGATTCTTAAAGAAAGATCTTGAGAGATCAAGTATGATTAAAGGAAATCATAAGATTGCATGATAACATTTCTGAATTAATCAGAGGCAATTACTATGTTATCCTTGTGTCAATTATAGCATATATGATTGCTATGTGACTTTGCTTGAAAGCAAAGATGAGACAACCCGTTAGGGTGGGTGAATATATTTTTGAATTTTTAAATTCCAAATATATTCTTAAATTGGTGGCTCCTAGTGAGTATAAGATCACTGATCACAGAGATAGAAAACTGGTGGTTCCTAGGAGGTGTTAGACCACTGGCTACACAGTTATGAGATTGTGGTTCCTAGTAGTGAACAGATTATTGATCACATGTCAAGACATCATGGTTCCTAGTAGTGGAGAGGCTACTGGTTATATGTCAAGACATGATAATTCCTAGTAATTTGATCCTATGTCAGAACGTTGTGATTCCTAGTAGTAGAAAGTCTACTGACCACATGCTGAGAAGTTAGTGATTCCTAGTGATAAGACTACTGGCCAGGTTATGAAGTTCCGAATAGTAGACTATTGAACACTGGATTTGTGTTTCCTAATAGTAAGACTATTGGCTTCAGAGTGATAGGTTGGACCAAATATATTTGGGTGCCTAATTCGGTTGATGACATTTTGGGAATATATTTACTGTGATATGATTTTGAGAGTTTCATAATCATTGTGACACAAGGATTTGTTTAAGACTTTGTATAAATTCTACAAAGAAGACTTAATTATCCGACTCCGAATTGAGGAGGATAATAGAAAGAAAGGAGGGAGTACCTCTTCAGTGAATGCCAATGTCATTGAGCATGGAAAATTTTCTGGAATGAGAGAGAAGCTCCCCTTGAACGAAGTCCTGTATGTTCCGGACTTTCGCATGGTTTTTGAGTCCGACAAGGTCGTTCTGACGAAACGCAAGTGTGAAACTTGTATTGAAGCGAAGTGGACAAGATCCCGTATGAGTTATGGAAAGGCGTTAAGCCTTCTTATTCCATGTCGTCTCCAAGAAGGGATTCAGAGTTCCATGAAAGAGGTTGAAGGTGACAATGATTACATAGCTAATCAAACACATGATCACTTGCGTGATCAAGTTGATGATCAAGCTGAAGATGTAGCTGAGCTAAGAAAGAGTAAGAGAGCTAGGACTGCAAAGCCCTTTGGTCCGGATTTTTTGACTTATATGTTAGAGGGAGAACCTCGAACTTTCCATGAAGCTGTGACTTCACCTGAAAGTCCTTTGTGGAAAGAAGCCATTAAGAGTTTGTTGGGAAAAACTACTCACATTATATAATTTCACATTGCATATCGCAAAGTTATGAGATGAACAAAACAAACCTTCAATCCCAGAAACTATAACATGCTAAATAAAATACAGATAAAATATAAAATGGTTAAAGGAAGCAAACCGAAGCCTGTGTGATACCACAGTCTCACTCTCTCTCAGGAAGAAAATTATAGGAGAAGTAGACTGACAGGGTATGGATGCCAAGAAAAATTCTATATCTCTTTTCAAGGAATAGGGCCTCCTTTTATACACCATGGGGGAGAGGAGATGAGCCTCTAGCCATCAAGGCTGGCAACTAATGCGAACTAATGCTAGCAAAACTGCCCAATCAATTTTGTAAAACTGATGAGCCTTAAATGTGTGAGTTATATACACATTTATGAGGCAATTTCTCATTCAACTATTTTCCTCCAACAATCCCCCACATGAATAAAAATTGACCGAATACAGCAAACGCTCAACGTTTATGAGATGAACAAATCAATTGATAAGTATAAAGCTAGACTCGTTATCAAAGGATACAGGAAGAGAGAAGGCCTGGATTACTTTGATACGTATTCACCAGTTACTAGGATTGCAATAGCAGCTTTACGTGGTTTAGAAATACATCAGATGGATGTAAAGACAGCTTTCTTAAATGGAGATTTAGATGAAGAAATCTACATGGAGCAACCCGAGGGGTTTTCAACTCCAAGACAAAGTAAGAAAGTCTGTAAGCTTGTCAAATCTTTGTATGGTTTGAAGCAAGAGCCTAAACAATGGCATGAGAAGTTTGACAACGTAATGTTGTCAAGAGGGTTTAGAATCAACGAATGTGACAAGTGTGTTTATGTCAAAGACACTGACAGAGGTTATGTCATTTTGTATCTATATGTTGATGATATGCTCATTATAGGCAGTAATGATGAAAGGATCAAAACTACCAAGAGATTGTTAAACTCCAAGTTTGACATGAAGGATATGGGCCTTGCAGATGTCATTCTGGGTGTTAAGATCACCAGAACATCTGATGGTGTTGTACTTTCTCAAGCTCATTATGTTAATAAGATATTTGAGAAATTTGGAAAGTCAGATACAAGCATGTTTAGGACACCGGTAGACTTAAGTCTAAATTTGACCAAGAATAATGGTGAGAGTGTCTCTCAACTAGAATATTCTCGGGTCATTGGGAGTTTGATGTATCTGATGAGTTGTACAAGACCGGATATCGCCTACGCTGTTAGTAGGCTGAGTAGATACACGAGTAATCCTAATGCTACTCATTGGAAGGGCATTATGCGGGTGTTGGGGTATATCCGTTACACCCTGGATTATGGGATGCATTATACCAGATACCCAGCGGTACTAGAAGGGTATAGTGACGCAAATTGGATATCTGATATAAAAGATTCCAAATCCACTAGTGGTTATGTGTTTACCCTCGGAGGGACAGCCGTGTCTTGAAAATCTGCCAAGCAAACGTGTATCTTGAGATCAACGATGGAATCTGAGTTTATTGCTTTAGATAAAGCAACTGAAGAAGCTGAATGGCTTCGCCAGTTTGTTGAGGATATTCCACGTTGGCCGAAACCTGTGCCAGCTATCAGTATTCATTGCGATAGCCAATCAGCGATTGGTCGGGCACAGAGTAATATGTATAATGGAAAGTCTAGACATATCCGTCGTAAACATAATTCCATACGACAACTACTCTCAAATGGAGTTGTCTCTCTAGACTTTGTCAAGTCTAAGGACAACATTGCGGATCCGCTAACCAAAGGGTTAACTCGAGAGTTAGTAGAAAAGTCGTCAAAAGGAATGGGGTTAAGGCCTTTAGTAAAGGTTACCGGAACGGAAAACCCAACCTAGTTGACTGGAGATCCCAAGACCTAGATTCAAAGGGACAACCTAACTTCGTGTAACGGGTGAGTCACTGAAGAGGTAAATCCTCTTGCCCATTCCTTTATACAGTGATGCCCTGTGGGGGTGGAAGGTTAAGCTAATACTTTTAATGACCTTAGTGATGTGGTATAATGAAATACCGTATCTAGGTCACCTATGTAAGTGCGAAGTGGGGCCGCTTCTTTAAGAATTGCCAAGGCCGAATTCTTTAAAAACACTCACAGAACCAGGCCAGTGTTCCAGGGCCATACCGGACACACCAGTGAGAACAAGAACAATGGTTGGACTAACTCCTGTGTGAGGTCTATTGTCTCGGTTTACATAAACGGCAGAACAGTTCAAGACATCACGTTCACTGGTCAGCTAGTCAATTCGATAGGCTTTCACTACGAAAGGTTCAAGGCCAACAGCTACCTTTTCTGATGCAGGGTTAGTCTGTGTGCTCTCTCTCTTTCCGAGTCTTTGTTGATAAACGTTGAGCATTTGCAGTATTCGGTCAGTTTTTATTCATGTGGGGGATTGTTGGAGAAAAATGGTTGAATGAGAAATTGCCTCCTAAATGTGTATATAACTCACACATTTAAGGCTCATCAGTTTTACAAAATTGATTGGGCAGTTTTGCTAGCATTAGTTGCCAGCCTGGATGGCTAGAGGCTCCTCCCCTCTCCCCCATGGTGTATAGAAGGAGGCCCTATTCCTTGAAAAGAGATATAGAATTTTTCTTAACATCCATACCCTGTCAGTCTACTTCTCCTATAATTTTCTTCCTAAGAGAGAGTGCTGCCGTTGTCAGTTCGCTAAGCTAATCAGAAGGTGCTTCTGTTGTAGCTGGTAAAAACCGTCGTATCTTGGGAAGTAGACGCCGGTGTACCTCCAGCACCCAACGGTGAGGCGGCAAATCTATTTTAAGGAGACTGTGGTATCACACAGGCTTCGGTTTACTTCCTTTAACCATTTTATATTTTATCTGTATTTTATTCAGCATGTTATATTTTCTGGGATTGAAAGTTTGTTTTGTTCATCTCATAATTTTGCGATATGCAATGTGAAATTATGTAATGTGAGTAGTTTTTCCCAACAAGTTTAAAAGTAGTATAATCATTGAAAAAGTTAAGGTTATTTTAGAAAATTAATATAAAATTTTGAAAGTATGGCTTCCGAACTCTAAAGTAATTGTTGGTTTTTAATAATAGTATAGATATACATAAGAAGAGTTGGGTTTCTCTCATGTTGAGATTTCAATATGAGAGAACTTGAGCGAGCTTATAGGGTCCACGACGAGTCCCATTTCGATGATTCGAATCGTTCATTTTGTAGACGTTGGTGCTGTGCGTGATACACAACTGTGACTATTATGTGGCCCGTGAGACTCATTTCGGATCTTATTTTGATAATTCAAATCGTTCAAATTTAAGAAAATATCGAAAAGAATATACCTATAAAAAAATCAACTTCATCGGATATCGATAACACCTTCATCAAATCACATTTATATTCTGTTTGATACATGCATATTCATTTATATATATATATGCTTTGATGAAAGGGTTATCAATATCCGCTCAATTTGATTTTTTTACAGATATATTCTTCTTAATATTTTCTAAAATTTAAACGGTTCAAATTATCAAAATAAAACTTGAAATGAGTTTCACGGGTCACACAACAATCACCGATATCCCATTTTATAAGGCCCTCAATGTATATCATGCATTAAAAAAATAATTTGGTACAATTGTAATTTTTTTATTTTATTGCATTTGTCTCCGAAAAAATAAATGACAAATATATTTTTGAAATAGATTATATTTTTTTTTAGAGACAAATGCGATAAAATAAAAAAATTATAATTATCAATTTGACCTAAATTTTTTATAAATGATATATATTAAGAATTTAAAGAAAAAACAATTCAAATAATTGAAACGAAACTCAAAATAAGCTTGAGCACCGCACCTTTTTTTCATATTGAAATCTGCAATATATAAGAATCCCTTCAATATAAACATTTTTATGCATTTTTTTTATATGTTTTATATGTTTTTTTTATGACAAATATCATGCACTCTGCTAAAAGAGTTACAATAATTTATGATTTAAAAAATAAAATTATAAATAATTTATACAGTCTTATAGTAATATATAACCACAAAATTTTTAAAGTAATACTATGCAGTTCTTACTTTTAAATTACAAATTGACGTAAAAAAGCATCTCACATCTGCAAAAATAAGTGTTACTGCTTCTATAAAGAGATAGAAAGAAGAGTCACAGAGATGGGGTACTGTGTTGACTCTCCATCAGGCTATCACTTTCCTTCAATGTTTCATTCATTCAATGCCCTTTCCCAACTCTCATCGCCACCAACCACAATTCAATGACCGCCTTACAAAAATTAGCCACTGAATTCCCCCAATTAATTTCAAGCATGATACCCTCCATTAAAGCACCCGACCCCATCCCCCACCACCACCGCCGCCGCCCGCCGCCCCCTCATCCCACTTTTTTCCACTGTCCGTTCCAACCTCAGATGGTCTATCAGCGCCTGTTAAATCTCTCCGGCGACAGCAACCGCCTCCGGATCACCGCTCCTCAGCCTGCTCGATGAGAACTGCCCAACCGCCGATCTCATGAACATCGGGCTCGCAAACGACTTGCTCCGCCGCGACGAGCTTCCTCCTCCGCCGGCGTACCTGATCACGCTTGACTCCGACATTGGAAACAGTCCTCCTCCCACTTCGCCGCCTGAAAAATGGCGATTTCATCCCTCTGTAGTGTCGGAATGAAAAGACTCTTGGTTTCGTCAGTGAACTAAATGGAGAGGGCCTTTTGCTCCAGAAGCTTCCTCCCCGGCGGTACTTCCACGGTGACGCCGTCGCCGCCTCCAGAACTAATCTTTCCGATCCTAAATTCCGCTCGAATCCGAACGAGTAGGACCGTTTTAACATGAAATCACGGCCGCCGAATTGATCCTCTGATTGATTCAATCTCGGCGAAGGCTCTGCGTGATCTCTCCCCACCGTGGTTTTCAGATTCCGGCGGAACTTCCTCCAATGTCTCCAGAAATGTGCTCTCGACGATCACGTCGTCGAGGCTAGGTCTGATTCTGGCGGCCATCACCGGCACGAAAGGAGATTCGGGGCGGAATATTCCGGCGCGGCAGAGAGGACAATTCGCGTGCGATTTGAGCCATATGTCGATGCAATCAACGTGAAAACGCGTGGTAACAAACCGGAAGCGTACGGACGTAGTCGTTGTCTTCGAACTCGAGAAGACAAACGGCACAGTCGTGAACGCTGCTCTTCCTGGTGTGGATTGAGAGAGGGATTGTTTTGATGACGGAGTCGTCGAGTCCGAAGGGAGAGAAGACGTGGAAGGCGTCGGGTCGGATCGAAGGACGAGGCGTTGTAAGGAGGAGACTCGATGTCGCCGGCAGAGGACGGGGCGTAGGATCTGAGGAAGCGCCGCCGCCGACGACGACGACGCCAGCGGCGGCGGAGGTTAATGAGGTAACGGGAGATGTGGCGAGAGTAGGTGACGATAACGAAGGCGGTGGCGATGATGATGATTATGGCTATCAAGGGAGGGCTGAAATCAATGGGGAGTTTGGAATTTGAATCAGCCGTTGGCGGCGGCGGCGACGACTGTGGGAGGAGGAAGGTGGGTGACGGAGCAGGGGAAGACGCGATCATGAGTGTGTGGCGGTGGCGGCTGCCGCGGTGGTGGTGGTGGGTTTGGAGTTGAATGAATGTGGTCTTGGTTTTGACTGAGAGGAGGTGCGCGCGAACAACAACGACGACGTCAACATTAGTGTGTGAATTTTAATGCTTTTTTACGAGCATTTGTGGAGTGGTGAGATATTGCATGCCCACCGTGAGGAAAATGTGTACCATTTGTCACATTATCGTTAATTGCTTATGGTCAAATCAAATTTTAGGAATAAATTACGAAATAAGGTTTATTTAAATTATAAATTATTTTTGTAATTTTAAAAATTATATTATATTTTTTAAGATTTCTAATTTATAACAAATAAATCATTTTTCTAATTTATAACAAATAAATCTTTTTATTAATAAATTATTAAGTTAATTAACAGTTTTTAATAATATTAAAATTTTATTTCAATTAATAATTTAGATAATTTTATTATTGTATAGGTGAACAGTTATAAATTTCATTTTTTTAATTAATTCTGTTAAATAAAAAATTCTGACAGGGAGATATTTATAATTTTTCAAATCGCAGAAAGTAATTCGTATTTTAATCAAATCTCAAAGAGTGTATTTGTAATTTACCCAAATTTTAGGAAATGCATAGTAAAAAATGCTTTGGAATTCTTAAACAATGACCTACATGTCATTCTATTTGGATCTCAATTTTTTAAATTTTTATTTTTTATTTTTTAATTTTTAAAGAATTTTTTAGGTGAAAGACCACCGATAAATTTCAAATAGTAATTTTATGAATTATTTGGTTCTCTTTTATTTATTTATTTATTTATTATTATTTTTCTTGTGGACCAAAAGGTCCCATTCTTGCGTGAATTATATAAAGGCCAAGCATAAACGGGCATATGTTATGTGTTAAGAGACAAATATAAATTTTCTCATAATAGTGAAATTACTAAACGTAACACTTCAAAGAAAAAAAAAAAAAAAAAAAAACTCCTTGGTGTACTTTTTCCAAATGTAACAATCCAATATAATACTCAAAAAAATATAACACTGCAATATAACACATTAAAAAATTCCTTAGTGTACTTTTTTCAAGCATAACACTCTAATTAATGTAACACACAAAAATCTCTTAGTATACTTTTTCTAAACGTAACACTCCAATGCAAAATGCTAAAAAATTCTTTAGTGTACTTTTCTCAAGCGTAACACTCTAATTAATGTAACACACAAAAACCTCTTAGTATACTTTTTCTAAACGTAACACTCTAATGCAAAATGCTAAAAAATTCTTTAGTGTACTTTTCTCAAACGTAATAACGTAACATTTCAAAAAAAAAAAAACTTCTTATTATATTTTTTCTAAACATAACACTCCAATGTGACACACTAATAAAATCCTTAATATAAATTTTTTAAACGTAACGATGTAATATTTCAAAAAAATTCCTTAGTGTATTTTTTCTAAACATATTATTCCAATCAATGTAAACACACAAAAACTCCTTAATATACTTTTTCCAAATATAGCACTCTAATGTAATACTCCAATGTAATACCAGAAAACCGCACTAGCAAAAATGTAGATTTCAACATTCGATAGCCAACACTTCAGCCACCAATCCTCCCAAAAAAGAATTTTCCACACCTCACCTATCCATTCTTATCCCAAAAATGAATCAAAATATTAGAAAAACGAATCACAAAATGATATTCACTTAAATTCAAATAGCAACAAATCAAATAAATACAACTTTTCAAAACAAAAAGAACTAATTGGTTCATAAGAAAACTCTTAGAACTAAATGGATTAACATTCTCCGATATGGGATTTATAGGTAAATTTTTTAAGTGAAACACCAATAAATCTCAAAATGTAATAATTTTGAACTGTTTAATCCATCATTTTTTTTTTATGAATACAAAGGTCCCATTAAAGTGAAAATTATTCAAAATGGTAGTCACTTGCATATTTGGGTTTAATTTTTGAGGGATAAAAGTGGGTTTTTCCAAATGTGAAATTACATATTTGGGTAATTCGCACTATAGAGGTTTTAAATTTTTTTCTGATTCTGGAACAAATTTCACATTACAAACAAGAATGTAATACTCTAATAACGTAACATTCTAATATAACACACTAAAAAATTCCTTAGTGTACTTTTCTTAAACGTAACAACGTAACACTGAAAAAAAAACTCTTTAGTGTATTTTTTCTAAACGTAATACTCCAATCAATGTAATCACAAACGTAACACTCTACTATAACACACATAAAAACACTAAAAAATTCTTTAGTGTACTTTTATCAAAAGTAACATTTACAGTTTGAATGATACATTTTCCCAAAGAAAAATGATTGGTAGCTCGAATTTGAGTTTGCCTAAAAGTCTGAATTTGTGCTTTCCGATCGACCGCCTGGTCGATCAGTACAACACTTGTCTACCGTGGTTGTTGCCCTTGTCGACAACGGCTGTCATCTTCTTGTCGGATGACTGGCCAGACGATCGACAAGCCAAAATTCGAGCGATCTCGAGCAAACTCAAATTCGAGTTACCAATCAGTGTTGTTGGCCAAAACTTACTAATGAAATTTTGTACTTCTTTTGAAATGATTTGAAGAATCCCACATCTGTTTTTGAAATATTACATTAGAGTGTTACATTTGAGAAAAGTAAAAGGAATTTTTTTGTGTGTTACATTGGAGTGTTATACTAAGGAGATTTTTTTTAGTGTTATAATTTGAAATTATACATTTGTCCAAAGCTTACTGAGGAGTTTTTGTATTCCTTTTGAAATGTTTGAAAAATTTCACATCATTTTGAAATAAATCTCATATTTCAAGTTATTTTTGTACTTATTTTAGAATGTTTGAAGAATCTCACATTTCAAATCATTTAAAATAAAAAAGATTTAAATATAAAAATTCATCCAAAATTTGATTCTCATATGTTGTGTATCTTATCTTTCTAGCACAAAGAAAAAAAGAAAAAAGAAAAAAGAAAAAAAAAGGGGAAACATAATAGAAATAACGGTATAATCGTTAATCTAATTTTTAAATAAAATATTAAATCTACCTTTTCAAAATCAATGAGACTAATTGGCCTATAAAAAAAATTCTTGGGACTAAACGGATCACAATTCCTGAAGATGAGATTTATAGGTAAATTTTTCATTTTTTAATTCACCTCCCTAGAAAAATATTTTGTAGTAGTTTAAGTACAATTGGAATATGTTCATTAATTTAGAGTATTGTTATCAGCACATCATATATTATTTTGGACCCTCCCATTTTTTGAACTTTTTTTTATTATAATAATAATATTAAATGAAATTACTAAAGAGGACATCAATCATTTTCAAACACTTCATCTCACAATTAAGCTTACACATCCACTAAATCATGAGATAGGATTTATGAGAACACCCATCATTATCACCACCCATCCTCTTTTTTTTCCCAAATCACACCCTCAAAATCTTGAGAACCCTTCGGCGGTGATATTCTGGCAGCAACAGTAGTAATCATTTAATTACGTACACTTCTTCAGTAATAGCAATGAGTGAAAGTTTTTCGGTAGTCAGAACTTCATGAGATGAGAAGTATAATAATTCAAGTTTAAAGGAGGTTCATAACTTTGATGGTGATTTTAGCTCAGAGGAGATTGGCCTTGTAAGTATAAATTTCTTGAAAAACACAGCAAAAATAATGAAAATTATTCGTATTTTTTTGGGTATTGAACTTCCAAACATATGATTAGAATTCGGGAATACAGACTCGAACATTGTTTATTTGTTCGGGAACACATGTCCAAACATAGAAATTTGATACACTTTGAAGGGTTAAAATTGTTCACATTTGCAGGAGTTTTCATTTTATCAAGTTTGGAAACATAGGTCTGAACATTGGTTATTTGTTCGGGAACAAAAGTTTTAACATAGCATATTTGTTTGGCAACATGGATTTTAACATTCTCAGTGAAAGAAAGAGAAGAGAGACTTCAGAAGATGGGGGAGAAGCAAGATTGAGACTAAGTAAAATGAGGATTTGCTCCCGTTGAACTATATATACACATAGATATATATTCTGTCCGTTTGTTTTAGGGTTTAAGGTTGATCAAAGAAATGGATGGAATTGAAAGAAGACATACACACCTAATGCGAACAAAAAAGTAAAGATCACAGAGAACACATTTCTTACACTGATTGATTCACTTTAGAAACATTTTTCTTCCACCATCGTAAGAGAGAGAACGGATTTTGGAGAGTTTTTCTTTTAAGGATTTTGGGAGATAATAAGCTTGTTTGGTTTGGTTTTTCAAGAATCACTTTTCAGAAAATTAAAAAAATTTTATTTTTCGTATTTTTTTGTTTTCGCTGAATTTTTTTTAATAATCTAAGCAATTTTTATTTTTATTTTTAGGTGCAACTAACATAAATACACTTAAAAAGTATAATATTTGTGAAAAAAATCTTTAGAAAATTCACTAAATACAAAAAATATAAAAAATATATATGAGAATTCAATATATTTTTCATATTCTTGTATATTTATTGATTTTTAAAATATTTTTTTTTACAAATATTTTACTTTTTAGATACATCTAAGTAAGGTGTATCTAACAAAGTAAAAAAAAAAATTGCTTAAAATTTTAAGAATATTCACTAAAAATAAAAAAATACGAAAAACAAAAAACTCAATTTTTAGAAAATTGAAACCAAACACAGTATAGTTTTCAGGGATATGAAGGTGTGCATTTGAGTGAGAGTGAAATTTTTATAAGGATAATTTTAGTATTATTTGGAAGGATAAAAGAAATTTTAAGGGTTTTAAAATTTATAAATGAAGGTCCAAAGAAATGGGGAGTTCAAAATAATAAATGAGGTGTTAATAGTAACATTCTTAATTTAAAAACACGAACTCTTTCTTAGACAAAACTACCCTTACACTACAAGAAAATGCATTTTTGCCGACCACTTTTAGCTACCAAAACTAATTTAGTCGCCAAAAGTGTGGGAATTGGCTACCAAAAATAATTTTAGTCGCCAAAACTCAACTTTTTAGCTACTAATTTTTTTTAGTAGGGGAATGTTGATTATTGGCTACTAAAAAAAATTTAGTAGCTAAAGATATTACAATTGGCGACTAAAAAATTATTTAGTAGCTAAACATATCACAATTGGCGACTAAAAAAAACTTTAGTAGCTAAAGACCCACTTTCGGCTACTAAATGTTTGGTAGCCGAATGTAAATAAAAAAAATTAATTTTTAATCTTCCCCGACCAAAGATTTGGTCGCCAAATGTCAACTTTCCGCGACCAAAGTTCTTTTAGTCGCTAAAGACCCACTTTCGGCTACTAAATGTTTGGTAGCCGAATGTAAATAAAAAAAATTAATTTTTAATCTTCCCCGACCAAAGATTTGGTCGCCAAATGTCAACTTTCCGCGACCAAAGTTCTTTTAGTCGCTAAAGACCCACTTTCGGCTACTAAATGTTTGGTAGCCGAATGTAAATAAAAAAAATTAATTTTTAATCTTCCCCGACCAAAGATTTGGTCGCCAAATGTCTACTTTTGGCGACCAAAGTTCTTTTAGTCGCTAAAGACCCACTTTCGGCTACTAAATGTTTGGTAGCCGAATGTAAATAAAAAAAATTAATTTTTAATCTTCCCCGACCAAAGATTTAGTCGCCAAATGTCTACTTTTGGCGACCAGAGTTCTTTTAGTCGCTAAAGACCCACTTTCGGCTACTAAATGTTTGGTAGCCGAATGTAAATAAAAAAAATTAATTTTAATCTTCCCCGACCAAAGATTTGGTCGCCAAATGTCAACTTTCCGCGACCAAAGTTCTTTTAGTCGCTAAAGACCCACTTTCGGCTACTAAATGTTTGGTAGCCGAATGTAAATAAAAAAATTAATTATTTACATTTTTATTTATATTTATATTTATATTTATATTTTTATTTTTATTTTTATTTTTATTTTTATTTTTATTTTTATTTTTATGAAGAGGTTGTACACCCACCATCCAAAAATATTAATTTTTTAAAAAAATTAATTATTAAAATAATATGAATTTCTTATTTTGTCCTTTTTTTAAATCCATTAATAATAAAAAATTTACAATTATGACAATTGATATTTCTAAAAAAATATACTATCAAAAGGTAATTTTGATAAATTAATATTTTTAAAATGTAATAATTGTATTATAAAAAGAAATTAAATTATGAAAATAAACTATTATTTTGAGATGAATCTTTTGATTAAACTATTTATACTTTTTACATCATCATATTTCAATAACACTAATAAATTAAGAATAAATCAAAATTCACAAATAAAAGACAAAATATCCCAATTATTTATCATTTCAATAAATTTTTCAATATTATTACCAGTACTAATAAAAGACAAAATATCCCAATTATTTGTAAGACTTATTGATATTATTTCAGATTTTAAATTTTTCCTTAATTTTTTAATAATTAATTTTTTCAACTTTTTAAAATTATTTTTATGTTATACACGGTTAACAATAATCAAACACTATTGTTAATTTAAATTTGGAGGCAGTCATTTCTAATTTAAATTTGAGGGATTTATAAAAGTAATTGGCGACTAAAAAAACACAGGTTGAGCTGGCTGAGAATTTTTTTAAAATTTTTTTTTCCTTCTTTTATTTTTAATTTTCTTTCTTTCTTTCTTTTCTTTTATAAGAATAAAAGAAGAATTATTTTGGGACACCAAAATGACCAATGGTGTGGAAGCTTCTCATATTTGATAGCAGAGTGGTTTTCTGCTTCTCATATCAAGGGGGAGATCCAATGGTGGACAGGGTGTTTGATGAAATGCCTCAAAGAAAAATTCATCTTAATTGCAAATCAACTTTACATAGTGTTAGTATGATTTGATATCAAACCTTCCAGGCTAGAGTCAGTCCATTAGATCATGTCAAATATTTGGGACACTAAACAAGCTTAGTTATAGATTAATTGAGAGAAAGAGAGAAAGAGAGAGAGAGAGCATGTCTGTTTCTCTCTCTCATTTTCTCTCTGTCTCTCGCATATCTTTCTTCTCTCTATCTCTCTCATCTGTCTTCTCTCTCTGTCTCTCTCACTCATCTTTCTTCTCTCTATCTCTCTCATCTATTTTCTCTCTCTCTCTCTCTTATTTCTATCTCTCTATAAAAAAAATTCAGTAAAAACAATATAACACAAAAAACAAGAAAGTATAATTTTCTCAAAAGAGTTTTTGAAAAACTCTAACCTAGCATAGTGATTGTGATTTTGAGATAGCTTCATATATATACAGTCACAAAATGGTTTGAATAAATTCAACAGTATTTTTCTGTCGCCAAAAAAATTTAAAAAAACAATGTCGTCTTACTCTTTTGATATAACATTTCTCTTTTCATTCATTTTTTCATCTTCCTGTCTCTCTGTCTCTATCTCTCTCTCTTCTCTTTATCTCTTTCACTTATCACTCTTCTTTCTATGTCTGCATGTTTCTCTCTCTCATGTTCTCTTTGTGTCTCTCGCCTATCTCTCTTCTCTCTCATCTGTTTTCTCTCTCTGTCTCTCTCGCTCATCTCTCTTATCTACATCGCTCTCATTTCTTTTTTTTTCTCTCTCTCTCTCTCTTATCTTTCTATCTCTTTCTATCTCTCTTGGTCATCTCTCTTCTCTTTCTGTCTCTCTCTTTTTCTGTGTCTCTCTCTCGCTCATCTCTTTTCGCTCTATTTCTCTCTCTTTTTGTCTATCTCTCGCTCATCTCTTGTTTCTCTCTTTTTTTCTATCTCTCCATCTTTCTCTCTCTATCTCTTTTTCTGTCTATCTCTCTGTCTCTGTCTCTCTCTCACTCATCACTATTCTCTCTACCTGTCTATTTGTCTATTTCTCTCTCACTATGTTCGCCTTGCTCACTCTCTTACTCCCATCTTCTTTATTTATCGAGCTCCTTCTCGATTTATCGATCCACTATAAGAAAATACACTTTTAGCAACCACTTTGTCTGTCTCTCTCTCTCTCGTTCATCACTCTATCTCTGTCTGTCTCTCTCACTCTATCTCTGTCTGTTTGTCTATCTGTCTATGTGTCTTTCGTTCATCTTTCTTCTCTCTATCTCTCTCATTTGTCTTCTCTCTATGTCTCACTCGCTCATCTCTCTTCTCTCTATCTGTTTGTCTGTCTCTCTATTCTCTTTATCTCTCTTACGCATCACTCTTCTCTCTCTGTCTGTCTGTCTCTCTCTCTTTCTGTGTCTCTCACTCATCTATCTCTTCTCTCATCTATTTTCTTTCTCTGTCTCTTTTGTTCAGCTCTCTTGTCTTTATCTCGCTTGCTCATCTCTCTTTTCCCGCTCTCTCTCATCTCTCTTTTCTCTCTGTCTCTATCTATCTGCCTTTGTCTGTCTTTGTCTCTTTTTCTCTTTGTCTCTCGCTCATCTCTCTTCTCTCTATCTCTTTCATCTTTTTTCTTTCTCTATCTCTCTTATTTATCTTGCTTCTCTCTATCTCTGTCTATGTCTTTCCTACTCATCTTTCTTCTCTCTCTATCTTTCTCTTTTTCTATGTCTTTCTCTCGATCATCTCTTTTCGCTCTCTTTGTCTCTCTCTTTGTCTATCTCTCACTCATCTCTTGTTTCTCTCTGTCTAGGTCTCTATCTCTTCTCTCTCTGTGTCTCTCTCTCTGTCTATCTCTTTGTCTCTCTTTCACTCATCACTCTTCTCTCCCTCTCCTCTACCACAAAAGTTTGGTCGGAAAAAATTTAATTTCAGCGGCTAAAAAATATGTTAGTCGCGGTATAGATAGTTTTGGCGACTAAAATAATTTAGTCGCTGAATGAAAAATAAAAATTTATTTTTTTATCTTTGACGACAAAAAAAAATTGATTTTTAGTAAAAAAAAAAATGGGCTACAAAAAAATATTTTTCATTGATTTTTAAAATTAATTTTATTTTGACAAAAAATATTGTTCATTAAAATATTACCCCCATCCCTACCAAATAAAAAAAAATAATAAAAATAAAAATGAAACAAAATTTCCCCCCTTTTTCAATACCCGCCCGCCCAAACTTCCCCCCTTTTTTCCCTGTTTTCCCCCCATTTTTCATTTCCTTGCAGGTTTGCACAGCCCAAGGCTTCCGTCCCCTCCTCCCTCCTTCCACCGCTGTTATCAAAGAGAAACCCACCACCCACAGAGGCCCTCTAGGGTTAGGGTTTCTCTCTCTATCTATCTGAATCTAGTTGATCTGTGTTCTTTGTGGATCCAAAAATGTCAAACAAATCACCATCTGGTTATGGAACGTCCCCCACCACCGCCACCAGCAGCAGACGGCCACCGCTTCCGCCGCCGCCGCCACCACCACCACCACCACCACCACCGTCAACCTTGATTTTGAAGAGGGTTTTTCGAGCTCTGGGCCGTGCTTCAATCCGCTGTTTGGTTTGAATCTCAGTAAGTTTGAGTTCAGTTGTGTGTTTTTTAAGTGATGTGGATGATGGCTAATTGAAATGGGATAATTTGATTTTAGGATAATTGCAATGGGATAATGGGATAATTTGTGTGTTCGAATCTCATACTTGTGGCATGTTTATGTATTGCAGTTTGATTTCAGTGATTGGTGCTTCATGATGATTTAGGTTCGAAGATGAAAAAATTAGGTTCGAAAAAATTGCTTCATGATAATGGGATCAATCTTGTCGATGAACAGGTGCTCCCTTTTGCACCCCTTTCTCTCTCTATATGTGCATATGTATATACACTTGTATTCACATTGATAATGCAGGAGCTAAGAGAGGCCACAGCTAAAATCGAGCCTAAACATGAGAGTGAAATTGCGTCTTTGTTCAACAATTACAAAAGTTTGTACTCAAAATGGGCTTTTGAGCTAAGGCATGTACTCAATTGTTGTTCTATTATTTTTCCTTTGTTAATTTTTTGTAAGAAGCTGGAGTTGTTATGTGTTTGTTGTTCTTCAAAATGCCCCAGGTGTGGCTTTGGCCTTTTAATGTATGGTTTTGGATCTAAGAAGGCCTTGATTGAAGATTTCGCTTCAACAGAATTAATTGAGTGTGGTGTTGTTGTAATCAATGGCTATCTTCATTCGATTAATCTTAAACAGGTACGCTAGTATTATACTTTATAATGCTGCTGCAATGGGCTAAGTTGGTTTAACCATGTTTTTGCGTACAATTGTAGTAGTTGACTGCGAATTTGTTCATCCCAGTATTGCACACGTAATGCCATATGACATTATATTGTTTGAGCAATATTAGATCTTTCATTAAGCTCTAAGATATATTACTTTGCAATGGCCATAGGATGGGAATTGGAATAAGAAGCACATAATATGAATGTTATCAATTAGAATGAATCCACATAATATGAAAACTTAAGGGGCAAAATTGATAGAATTATAATTACAAGAACCAAATCGACACGAGACAAATTACAGGACCATTGATATAATTTGTCCTTATTTTATGACAAAGAACCTATCCAATGTTGTGTCCTTTGGACCCATCCCTGACTATACTTTGAATATTTGTAAGTGCCTGCAAACCTATATCTATTTAAATGGGGGTAGTTTTCAAATTAAGGGATTTGAAGTTAAATGGATAGAAAAATAATGGAATAACAGTTGCTTGGTTTGCAAGAATAAAAATTCTAGTTCAAGTGACCTTTTCATGCATGAACCACCATAATTTACCAATCCCTTACTCATCAATTTCTTGTCCATATCCAAGTCAAGGCCAAGGATGTAGGCCTAGTGACATGAAGCGCAATCACTTTCATAAAAATAAATTTGATTTTTTTTTTTCCAGTTAGTTGAATTATCTATTCCTACTCATCAATATCTTTGTCCATATCCATTTCTAGTCCAAGGATGTAGGAGGCTCAATCCCTTCCAAGAAATAATTTCATTTTTTTTTCAGCATTTGAATTAGTCCATTTTATATTGCTGAGACTTTGTAAGCTCTCCCACCATACTCTGTTTTCTTTATTTCAATGGATGGCAGCATGTCAACTACCTCATACCTGATCAAAGAGAAACATGCCATGAATCAAGTAAAGCAACAGTGACATGATGTTAACAGAGGCTATATATATATTAGGAAGATTTATTTGTAATTATACCTTTGACCGATTGATTTTTGTAATAAATATTTTTATATTTGACGAAACTAATGTGTTTATATTTTTATATTTTTATATAATGGAAACGTGTGATTGTAAATTTGATGAATTTCATTTCACATATGTGTATTGCTAAGGAAATTTTATATAAGACAAGGGAAGACATATTTTGTTGAATTTCTTTCCCTGCTTTGCTGGGTTTGCCTTCATTTTTTGTTTAGCATTGCTTTGGCAACATTACATTATATTTTATACACTTGTGTATATACATAATGTATACATAAGCAGATACATTATGTTCTAGCATATTATGGCTTTGGTTTTAGGGCTAATTTTTGTATCAATCAGAGTTGAGGCTTCGGTTTTAGGCTTCGGTTTCGGTTTTAGAGATTACAATAGAGTTGGAATCTAGGGTTCGCTGACTTCTTTTTATTTTTTTTTCAAGTACATTAGTTAGATATGAGAAAAGTGCTGATATGTTGGCTTATACTGCCATGGCCACAACATGTTTGATAGTTTGCCTATGAGAGACTTCTAAGTTGCTTCTTCTCAGTTGTCAAACTAGGAAGCCTCTATGAAGGGAAGAAACTTCTATGGAAAAAAAAAAAATTCACCACCAAAAAATACTATCAAACACATTCACGATTTCTTTTTGAAGCATTAAAAAAAAATGGCTTCACAATTTGTCCATCATCACAATTCCTCTACAACATAAATAAATCATTTTAGATCTAAAGTGGTAGCTTAGTATATAAAAACACATTTAGCAACGTCGAATTTCAATTTGGAGTCAGTTTTAATGGAAACTTCCTTAGTGGCAGGCTGATAAGAGGGTGGCATGAGGGGATTGCTGGGCAAGGGTAGGCCATTGCTGGAGCTGTTTCGATGCGATGACATGGTCAAACAAGAAGGCGACTGGTGGTTCTTTTAGCCCCAAATTGAGATGTTGGAGCACAAGATTTCACTGCCTGTTGGCTCCTACAATTTGGCTCTCCCACTCTGGGGAAAAAGTATGCTTCCTAATTATACTCTCTCACTCCCTTCTAACCCACATGATTTCTTGCTCTATTATCATTCAAACTCATAGCCTAAGCTATCTCCTTGAAGAATTTGTAATAATTTAATTGACGATTCGTTTAATTGTTTGAAGTTAATATTTTTTTAGATAAAGAAACATTAAAACAGAGTTTAACAGAGTTAATTATCATAAAATTTTAGGATATTTTTGGAGTGAATTAACAAACAGACATGATTTCTTACTCTATTACCATTCAAACTCATAGCATAAGCTATCTCCTTGAGTTTGTAACAATTTAATTGATCAATGGTTTAATTCTTTAAAGTTAATTTTTCTTTTAGATAGAGAAACATTTAATTAGAGTTAATTATATAAAATTGTAGGCTACTTTTTGAGTGAATTAACAAATAGAAAAGATGCAAAAATTTAATTGACCATTCTTTAATGTTAAATTTTCTTTTAGATAGAGAAACATTAAAACAGAGTTAATTGTATAAAATTGTAAGCCATTTTTGTTGTTTTTAAGATGATCTGTTGTTTTTTCTTTCCTAAGATTTAATAGAGATAGAATAGGAGAAAGAAAAAGAAATTCTGGAATTTTGATTGATTACATATAAGAGACTTTCTTTTCGCATCTAAGAGGTGAAAACATCATGAAGCATGTGAATGAAAACAACTACTTCACGACACACAATTTGGTGTCAAACCAATCAAATGAACCCCAATAGGTTAATTTGTGTATAAAACTACACCACAACACATACTTTGGTGTGTACACTAAGTCTTCAGTACAGAACTTTTTAATGTTTGTTGTATGAGAACAATGCTACTGAAAGAATGTTTGTTGTACAGTACTTTGGTGTGTACAGAACTTTGGTGTGTACACTAAGTCTTCCATTCGTATTTATGATTTGCTATTTAATGTCTTCAGTACAGAACAATGCTGCTGAAAGAATGTTTTGCTATTTATGGTTTATTTATTTAATGTTTGTCTTGACTGTTTTTATGGAACTTAGTAATTTTTCTTTTAGGCAATGGCTTTGTAACCATTGCCTTTCTTTTTATCATGTTCAGGGTCCTACGAACTGCTTATTTAATCCAATTTCTGAAGGTTCTGCCAGTCCAACAACCCTTACCCTTTCAGCTGCTGCTGTTATTCCATCATTGCAATGCATTTTGCAGCAAAACAATATGCAAAGGGTATGCATCTAATCACATTGAGGGTCCTACAAATTGAGGGTTTTGAAGGGTTTAGTCACATTTAGTTTTTTTTTTTGGTGGTCAATTGATCTTACATAGATCAAGATAATTACATTAAATTAGATAATCATATAAACTCCAACAAAGCTAATACCAACAATCATTACGAGGAAGATTAAACTGGACAATGAAAGTCCAAATTAGACCGTAATAGGAAATAAATGAACAACTAAATAAAGACCCTCAAATAATAGGGAGTAAATAATCAATCTTTGCCAATGACAAGAATTGACCCTCTAATCTCTCAGTTGAGATTGTACAAGGTGGCCAACTGACTTGATTGAATTTGAGCCCCTATTGTTCATCTTAACCTCTAGAATGAGCATGTTTCATGTTATGTGGATGAGGGTATTATGATTAATGACCTTTTTCTTGAGGCAATAACACAGATTTTCTTATTTGTGATGATTAAGAAATTTTCACAAGTTGTGATAAGAAAATGATATGTTTTTCAATCTGTTTGGTTTAAGGGAAATAGGTATTGAATCGCTAATATTGTTGGGCAACTATTGTTGTCTATACATGTGAAATGTTATATACATATATAATCATTATCCTTCAAAAATTCTGAAATGGGTTTCATTTTAAAAAATTATTGATTGATCGTTTTTCCAACTTAAAAACAATGTTATAAAGGAAATTGGAAAAAGCAAAAATAGGCAAAAATGATCTCTCTTTATAAGACCTATGTTATCCTTCCTCTCAAGTGGTGTCTACACCTGCATTTTAGTTGATGGGAAATAGGTATCGAATCGCTAATATGGATTACAAGCTTCCATAATTTCCTAATAATCATGCAAATTTTGTTTAGGCACGTAATGGCATACTAAACATCAGTGGACTAGCTTTAAAGTGTTCCATTGATGGTATAAATATGTAGATCTGTACATAAATATTTATGTGCATCAGCATCACTATGTGTGTGCTGTATGCCACATAAAATTTTTTTGCGTCACATATATATCTACCTTTGCATGTCTATAGTTTATGTTTCAGGTGTGTAAGGTGTTGGACTTGGAACATTTCTAATTTAATAACTGGCCAATTCACATCTTGGAATATCATTCATCGCTATTATTATTTTTTTCCCTCTGATACATTTACCTGTGGGATAATGTTTAAGATTACGTGCTTTGATCTATTTGACCTTACTTTTTTCAAGTCTCATTCATCTCATATCAGATTGAGTTGATGTATGGCAATTAAAGTTCTATAGGTTCTCAATCAAGTATTAGATTGTCGGAAATCTTTGTGTTGGTTTCAATATTAAATGTGCATTTAGAATTAGGTTTAGATGATAACCCCTATTGGACGATTAGTTGTTTAAACATTCTTTTGAATTCATTTGGGACTTAGTTGCTGCATTTGAAGTTTCCCTCTCTCTCAACTCTGCTTCTTATTTTTCCCCTTCTCATTTTTTTTCTTCTCCTCTTATAATGTAATAATTATGTACAGAACTTGATATGGACTCATCAAGAAATCCAGAATCTGGAGAAGATAGACGTGTGATAGCTCCACATGAGGCATGCAACCAAATTGCTGAGGTGGTGCAGGAGGCATTGAAGAAAATGGAAATGGTGGCTGATGAGAAGATGAGGATGTTCAAGAAAGCACACCAGGCACTGGAGGCTAGTGAACTTGAGCTCGATGAGAAGGCTAGGGAAGTTGCTGAATTAAAGTTGGAGAGACAACGGAAGAAACAGCAAATAGATGAGTTGGAGAGCATTGCGAGGCTTAAACAGCAAATTTTTGGTAGAATATAATTTTTGTTGTACAAAATAATTTTTGTTGTGGTACAGAAGTTGTAGGAGTACAATTAATTGTGGTATTCCAGTATTATGTATGTACAATAAATTATTGACGTGGGATTAGACTTGGTTCTTATGAAATTTGTAATATATATGTAAGTGGACGTTCAATATTAATTTTTTGGGTGGTTGGAACTGAAATGTGTGTAATCGTTGTTGATGGATTATATTGTTTATACAGGGTACAGGTTGTATTAATAATGGATAAAGGTGGTTTAGAAGTTTTTATTTAAACAAAAAAAAATGTTAAAGTATTTGGCCACCAAATATTTTGGTAGCTAAATACATGAGCAAATGTTTTGGTGAGGAGGCTTTTGGCTACGAAACTTTTAGTGGGCAAAAGTAAAATTAAAATTATGGGTAGCACTTTTAGTGACTAATGATTTAGTGGCGGAAGCATACCTTTTGCCGACTAAACCAAAGTTAGTAGCCAAATGTGTACTTTCGGCTACCAATTATTTAGTAGCTAAAAGTGGTACCTTTTGCCGACCAAAACAAGTTAGTAGCCAAAACCCTCATTCGGCGACTAATGATTTAGTGGCGGAAGCATACCTTTTGCCGACTAAACCAAAATTAGTAGCCAAATGTGTACTTTCAGCTACCAATTATTTAGTAGCTAAAAGTGATACCTTTTGCCGACCAAAACAAGTTGGTAGCCAAAACCCTCATTCGGCGACTAATGATTTAGTGGCGGAAACATACCTTTTGGCGACTAAACCAAAATTAGTAGCCAAATGTGTACACTTTTGGCGACCAAACAAATTTTGGTCGCCAATACTATCGCCGACAGGGTAACGGCGACGAGCTTAGCGACAAAAAATTTTGGTCGCTAAATCCTTTGGCGACTAAATTTTTGACTTTTGGCTACCAATAATTTGGTAGCCAAAAGTGTCATTTTTTGTAGTGTTACTCAAGTTTTTTTATTCCACCACCTCAACAAAAACTACCATTGCCACTGCCACTGTCACTACCACTGTCACTACCACTTTTAGCCGCCACCTCCAATCGTTGGCGACCACCTTCGACAATCAGCGATTACCTCTAACCGTCAAAGACAATTTTCTAGTGATCACTATCAGTCCATTTTTGACAACTTTGCAACGAAGTGAAATTCTATTGACTTAACACACTAAAATTCTCTCATAACTCTCTGACAAAGTGAAATTTCTCACAATAGAATAAGACTTAGAGAAATTTTACTGAGTGAAATTTCTCTGAGTAAAATTTTGTTGTCATGATAAAATTTCATTGTGTGATAGCAAAAATCTAACTACTTTAAACAAATATATATATATAGAAAAAGAGTAGAAAGAGAGAGAAGAAGAATATAAATTAAAGTATTGGAGAGTGATCACAAACGGTGTAACACATTTTAGATCTAGACGATGGTAGTGATATCTAGAAGCGGTAGTAACGAATCTAGAAGCGGCGATAGCAGATTTGGAAGAGGCAAACAATATGTTTGTAATTATGAATGATAATTTGTTCATATATGGATTGTGGTTGCGAACAGTGGTTGTAAATGGCAACAACGATAGTGACGATGATGGGTTTGAAAGTGACAGCGATGGAAAGATGGTTGAAGAGGTGCAAAAAGATATATATATAGAAAGAGGCGTATGCAGGAAAAAAAAATCTGAAATTGTTGTAGTGTTTTTAGGATTTAAGGGTATTTTTGAATATTTATTTCAAAACTTTTTCTTTATCATACTAAGATTTGAAATTAAGGAACCTTAACTAGTATGTAATATTTCAATGTCCTTTAATTCTTATAGAAATATGTAGAGGGATCTGTCCCTAATTAAACCTATTCTTGATATTTTAATTTGTTCAAACACATTGTCAATGCTATTTTTTAAAATTAATTATAAAATTATAAAAGAATTTATGATTTTACATAGTAATGTTTATAATAAATGTCATTGAACTAATAATAATTTTCTAGACTAGACATACACTGAAATGATATTTCTCATTTTGTTTATCTTGTCAAGTGCGTAAATAAAATCATCAGCTTTAAGTAAAATGGGAGAATTAAGATCCACATTTTTTTTTTCTTTTACCAAACTTGATGTTTAGATTTGAATTTTATTGTATCTACATATTGTTTTTTTATTTGTTTTTTATTACTGTTTATTTTTCTTCTATTAATTAATTAAAAAAAAAAAAAAAAAAGAGATGGAATTACTTGAAGACTTTGACCATTCTTGTGTTTATTGCTGATGTGGCTCAGTTTGATTGGGGTCAAAGGGCGTTTGTGGGTTGGTTGTGGAAAGTTACATGCATGATGCTGATGGTGATTTTGGTGTTACTCATTTGGCTGCGCGTTTGATTCTGTTCACATTATTTTTCAGCCACCAGTTCTACTTTCTTTGCCTCTTTCTGGTAAAGTTCTAGAGTACAAAATGTTAGGTTTAAGTTTTTCATTAAAAACTTATGTAGGTTTGAGTTTCATATGGATGTGAGTTCAATATTCATGTGATAATTTAATAATTTTTTTATAATTATAGTATTGCTTGCATTTTAATATAGCACAGTGCATAAAAGGTATATTTAATTGATAAGATTAAAGCATAGGATTTAGATTATTAATCTGTGGGCTCAATAATCATGTATTTATTTTGAAATTTGTTTTAGGATTATTAATCTAATGGATAATTAATTCAATAAATTTATAAGATTATTAGTAATGGGATAAGAGTGGGATTATGTATCATAAGTTGAGAAATAAAATAAAAAGAATTTTTTACCTACTAATCTAATGAATATCAAACAATGTATAAGGGGATAATTTATCCTACTAATCTAATTGAATAGTAAATACCACACTAATTTGATGGGATTGTTTATCCTTTTACTATTAGTCTTGTGAATCAAACATGATCAAAGAGAATAGAATGCATAATGTATTGTGGGTGTTAATATATGAGCTCCGTAAAAGAGTACTTCAGACCTACAGAAGCATACATTTGATCTATGAAAGTGCCTTTCTTAGATAATAATTAGTGAGCTTAGGCCATGTTTGATTCACAAGACTAATAGTGAGATATTAATAATCCTATTAAATTAGTGTGGCATTCACTATCCAATTGGATTAATAGGATAAATTATCCATTGGATTAATAATCTCATCCTTACCCCATTACTAATAATCCTACAAATTTGTTAGATTAATTATTTATTAGATTAATAATCCTAAACCAAAATATTAAAACAAATATAAGATAATTGGACCCATAGATTAATAATCCCAATTTTATACTCTAATCCATCTTATTAAACATGTTCTTAAAAGCCTTTATTTCATAGAACGAGATCCCTTTCAAGGACAAAACTTATTAAGGACTCCTCAAATTCAGATTAACTAAGGGACACTTTGCAAAAAATGAGCCAACCTTTTTGCTTATTTCAAATAAGAAAAACGTCAGCTTTTTTAAGCAAAAAGTCATCTGGGAATATGGGCACAAGTCAGCTTGAAAATTACCGAAATATCTTCGCTTTTTTTCTTTTTAGAAATATGCATAAGGGTAAAATGAGAATTTTACAATTTTAACAAATGATGCGATACCATATTCTAAGAATTTTAAAAAAAGTAAAAGAAATTATGTATTTAGCACTTCCCAAATTCATTTGTGAGAAAGTCAGAAAGTTACAAAATAAACAAAAATGCTGCTTATTTTCATCTTTCCAAAATATCCCTAACTCTCTCAAGAGTCATATCACATATCTAAGTAGAGAGTTCGTTATCATTTAAGACTTTTGTTTTCTATCTGAATATCTCAAATTTAGGTGTGATTTCATTACACCCTAGTAAATCAAAACTACCTGAGAGGCTAATTTATATGCAAAATAGGCCGAGCTGGGCCATTGTGGGCCTCAGTGCGAAGGGCTAAGTAAAAAGGCCATGAAGTCACTCCGGTCCCAAAGTGCCCTAAAGTTAAGACCGGTCCGTAGAGAATGTTGGTTATCTCGGTCTAGAAGAATACTACTGTTAGTTCGGTTGACAGATGGCACACTCAGATTTATCTCGGTCGCGGCATATTACGGTTTAGCCCGGTCATGTCCTCTTAACCGAAGTATGTTAAGCCTTCGTCTGGACTGTTCTGAGTTAGTTCGGCTCAACACTTCTATGGGAAGCTTGGTCTTAACATTCGAAACCGAGATAGAAGCGACTAAAGGAAGGGCCGAACTAGAAGTTAGATCGGACATACCTGCCTGTCTAGTATGGCAGTATTATTTCGGTCGTATGGTAGTTCGGCCATGGTAAAGCTATCTCACTTGACTTAAGCAGTGAGGGGGGTGTTGGAGGATCAGCATTATCCTTCAGGAATATGAATCCTAGGAGGATTCTGCATGGAGGAATAAAAGTCCTACTAGGATGGTGCCATACGAACCTATAAAAGCTCACAAACATCACTTATAGAGAGGTAACGCAATTTTGATTCCCGAATATACAGAGCTTTTGTCTATTTGTCTAGTTTGCTGACTTAGGCATCGGAGAGGTTTCCGGCACACACCCGCCGGCTAGCTCACGTTTGTATTTTCAGGTAGTAGAACGACATCGTACGGAGGAGCGCAGACTTGATCAACAGGATTATACGAGAATGTTTATTTCTTTCCCGTACACTACCCACATGGCATTTCGACAAATCAAGTTATGTAGACAACTCAAAATTATGTCCCTACATATACAATATTAGTATATTCTGTGTTCAGTTATCTTTTATGTACTTACATTCAGTTTGGATTGAGGGGTTTGGTGAGAAAAAAAAAAAAAAGAAAAGAAAAGAAAAAAAAGAAAGAAAGGCACAGAATAAGATTTCTCATCTTTATTTAAATATTTAGTGATGTAAGTAATTGTGAGAAATGATAAGAATAGCAAATCACACTAAATATAAGTTTTGTTTACCACAAAAAATGGTGGCATTTATTGAGAAACTAAAATTACTCTTTTAATCATATCTATCCAAATAACAAGATGAAAAATCACAATTATCCATTATCTTTTATAGGTTCTCAATTCAAATGGTGTGCTAAACTTTTTTACTTTAATAAATTATAACTATCAAATCAAACACAGAACCAATAACATAAAATATATGAGTGAAATTGAATTCTTGGCTAAAGTACAGCGCATTTGTCTGTTTTGATCCGTTTCATACTTGGTTATCTGGGGAATGGGATTCTTTTTTTTTCGGTACATCGGAAAATGAAAACAGACAAAGAAACTAAAGAAAGAAAAGAAACAGAAGCTCAAACGGGGGGCCCCAAATCAAGGCCTAAGGTACCCCCGTCCAACCATGTCTCCAATCACGAGCCCTCTAATTTCTACAGAGGCTTCATCCATGACTACAAGAGGCTTAGCTTGAGCATCACCTAACTTCGCAAGGCCATCCGCACTGCAATTCCCTTCGAGCAAAACATGCTGAATGGTATAGCCACGCCGTTGCATAAGAAATTTAGAATCATCCACCAAGCTTTTAACCGCAGAGGAGACCACGTATCCTTCTTTCGAAAGCTCAATTGCAGATGATGAATCCGTTTCAATGGTGAGATCCTTATATCCCTTCTTGAAGGCGATAGTTAAGCCTCGGTAGATAGCCCAAAGCTCCGCCTCTAAACTTGTACAAACATCAAGCTTTCCATAATAACCAATGAGCCAAATGCCTTTCTCATCGCAAACAAGACCACCAAAGCCTCCTTCCCCAAGGTCTCCTTTGGTGCTACCATCGGTGTTCAACTTTAGTCTACGTACACAAGGAGGACACCAATTAACCACCACATCACAAATAGTAGGATTCAAAACATAAGGTTTAAAAGCTTCCATAATAGCAGAGGCATATTTACTCGAAAGCATAATACTTTGATACAAATGGAGTTCAACATTTTCAAAAACTTTTTTGTTACGGTTTTTCCAAATTTGCCAAAGAGTAACAGCAAAAAGAGTAGGATCCAAATTAGAAGCAAGTTTGTTTTTTAGATTTGATTCCAACCAAATAATCAAAGGAGTATAACATTCCCTAGACAACCATTCCAAACAACCCATACTACTCCATATATAGACTGCTTTGGGGCAATCTCTGAAAATATGATCAATATCTTCCCACTGACAATCACAACTGCCACACTCAGCAGAGTCAATAAGACCTCTCTTGATTCTTAGGCTGTTTGAGAGTAACTTGCCATGCAATGCAAGACACACAAAGCCCTTAATTTTTTGGGGGAGTCTCAACTTCCACAACCAAAGCCAGTTACAATTTTGGATCTCATAAGTGGCAACAATCTCATAGGCTGAAGCTGTGGAACAAACACCAGAACTAGAACCATGCCAATGAGGTGTATCCGGATAAGTGACAAAACGAGGTAAATGAAGTTGGGGAATGGGATTCAAAAAGCCCATTTGGCTATTATTACAATTTCACCCCTTATCTTTCCATTATTAAAAAATCAACCATAACAATTTAACAAACTAAAAAATAAAAATAAAAATAACAAACTCAATTGAATTTAGACAATTCGCTGAGTAAGAAAACTCCTAAACTCTCTGTCTCCTCTTTTGAATTACAGTAAAATCAATTCATAAATTAACTATGCAAATATAGGGTGGAATTAAAATTTTCACTTGAGTAGGGCCAAAATATGATTCTCTCCTTCACAAATTGTTTGATATATATATTTTTCACATTCATAAACTTTCAAAACCATAATTAATGCATAGATTTATTATGTTATCCATTATTATTTGATACTTTTAGTTTTAATATTTTTTTTCTTAAGTTTGAAATTTATAATATTCATGGTGTTATTTATAGGGCATTTATTAGAAAATTCAATTTGGACAACTTATGCTCCATTTATTCCTAAAAAAATATTCTGCAGAGTAGATTGTTCAAACATAAAATCGAGCATGAAGAGTTTGAATTCAAAATACACTGAAAGATTTGAAATGAAGATTATAATTGGATTGGATACACAAAGAAGATTTGCTCTACAAGGAAAGATTGAAGAATCAAAGGGATTTGTTCAGAATTTTTTCAAGACAAATTGCAACGTGCTATTATGCAAGAAAGGAAGCTTAGAGTCAGAATTTGAATTTGAAGACTCCTTTGGTTTGGTAATAGCTATATAAGAGAAATTCCAACTTGAATGAAGAGTTTTGGTAATAGCAGATTGTTCAAACATAAACTCGAGCATGAAGAGTTTGAATTCAAAATACACTGAAAGATTTGAAATGAAGATTATAATTGGATTTGATACACAAGGAAGATTTGCTCTACAAGGAAAGATTGAAGAATCAAAGGGATTTGTTCAGAATTTTTTCAAGACAAATTGCAACGTGCTATTATTCAAGAAAGGAAGCTTAGAGTCAGGATTTGAATTTGAAGACTCCTTTGGTTTGGTAATAGCTATATAAGAGAAATTCCAACTATATTTTTGATTTGGGAAATGTTCAATATATAAGAGAAATTGATTTGAAAAAGGGAATCAATCCTAATAGCTATATTTTTGAAACTCCAACTATCATATTTTTCAAGAAAAACTCTTTGTCATATCGAGAAAGCTCTCCACTGTTCTTCATTAGGATACACTTTTGAGTGAGAATTTTGTTCGGAGTTAAACTTTTATTATAAAAGTGTTTGCATTCCCTTCTTCATACTCTTGCAAGAGTGATTTTTTTGTGATTGGTTTTTGGGATAACATCACTTGGGTTAGGTGTGACTAGGCACCAAATTCAAAACTAATCGTGATCTTTTCGTGAATGGTTTTGGGATAAAATCACTTGGGCTAGGTGTGGCTAGGCACTGGATTCAAAAACTAGTTGGCTTGAGTGATCGAGAGTTGATCACTTGTTGTAAAGGTTCACTAGCACTTATAAAGCTAGAGGTTGTAACGCTATTTGAAGATAGTGAAGAAATTGCCAAGGATGATACTTGGAGAGTGGACGTAGTCTTAGGTTAAGCCGAACCACTATAAATTGTGGTGTTGATATATTTTCTCATCTTCTTATCATTGCTTATATTTTCTGTGATTATCTGCATTGCTTATTCATCAATTATAGTTTGATTGCTTAAGTTCTATATCTATTTTTTATTTCTCAGTTAAGTCAAACTGCATTAGATTTCATTAAAACCCAATTCGCCCATATCTTGGGTTGTCATTACCGGGATAACATTTGTTAACACAACATTAGTATAATGGGTCCCAACACTTATATCTACTAGAGATGGGCAATTACCATGGTTAGGGGTATTTTGAGAAATAAAAAAATTGTGACAACCAACATCAACTCGAACGTTGACTTTATTTATTATTAGTATAGATAGATCTTCAACGCAGTCATAACACATAAGATAATAAGGCTATGTTTGGCTGGAGGATTTGATGAGAGAAATGAAAAGGAAAAAACAAATGCAATCTCATTTTTTGTTTGGTTATAATGAGGAACACATAGGAAAAGAAAGTAAGAGGGAAATGTAATTCCACATTTTGTCTTTTGAGTTCACTTTAAACTCTTTTCGTTCTTCATTTCCTAACTCAACCAAATATAGTTTAAAATTTGAATCATATCAATTCTTTTTTTCTTTTCTTTCTATTTCCCTTTCTTTTTCCATATCTTTCGTCAAATCCTCCAACCAAACATAACTTAAACGTATGGTAAGTGTAGATATGTGTCATTTAGAAGAAAGAAAGAAAAAATTATAGGAAAATTCTATTTACACACCATCATTATTCTCAGTACAAACCATTGGCTATTTTTTTAAATTACCATTGTGTCCCTTGAATGAAATTACCATTTTGGACAAAAACCCTAAAATCAAATCTACCATCACACTCCTTCAGCCACCACCATCAACCTGCCACCGCCGGCATCTTGCTTAGCCTCGTTGTCGCCACGTCTATTATTTTTTCCTTCCTTGCTCTACCATTACTGTTATCGCTGCTACCATGGTCATCGTTACTACCATAATCTCAACTCTTTCAGCTCATACCCAACCCATTCTCACCACTCCTCTCCACTACCTCCATAGTCTCCCTCATTCCCCCATCTCTTATCTCTTTCTCTCTCTCTCTCGCTCGCTCTCGATCTCTGGTATCTCTTAGTCTCTTGATCGTGATTGTGATTTTTATTAACTATCTATCATCGTGGTTGGAGTTGTTTAAGACAGAGATGATGGCATCGGCGTTAGTAGCGATAGCGTGGGTTAGGGAAGAGACGATAATGGTTTTAGAAGGTGGAGAAAGCATAGGATGACATGCCTACAGAGGCTGATGAGGCTGGGTTATGGTCGAATGGGTTGTGAGCGGCGGTGGCGATGACTATATTAGGGTTACGGTTAGACATTTTGAGAAGAAGAGGATATTTTGGGTTTATTTGAAAATAAATAGTGTGCTTTGAGAAAAATTAAAAAATTCGAAATTTGATAGGGTGTGAACTTAGAAGATGGTATGCATTGAGAGTGTTGATGGTGTGTAAATAGAATTTCTCAAAATTATAATACACATACAAAAAATTATAAAAAATGCTTGGGAGTATTAATTTGGCACTATCAATTCATCCCTAATGACATGGAATGGACTATGTGAAAGGATGGACCCATACTATTCTCTCTATCTCTCTCTTCCATGTCATTAGGGATAAATTAGGGGTGCTATATTAGTGGGATGTAGCATGGTTGAAAATTTAATTTGAAAATGAAATGTAAATCAAATTTATTCTAAATGTGATCTAAATTGGATTAAATTTGAATCTGCACAAGATACCATACAAGGTATCTTTTTAAGACTAAATAGTTGTTTGGCACGTGCTAAACAACTATTTAGCACATTATCTTATTTGAGAATATGATACTATACAATATGATTTTTGAGTTGCAATTACTTTATTTGAGTTATATCACCTCTTATTTAAATAACGTCATCTCTCTAATATATCATTTTAATCTTAACTCACATTTTATATTTCTTCATAAAAAATTAAAAAATGTAGACAAAAAAAAAAAAGAAGAAAAGGAATACTTATATGTAGGTCCTAATAAGTGAACTTATTGTCTAATAGGTTCTATGGAAAAAATTTGTTATAAAAAAAGGTCACTAATTGTAAGTTTTAGAGACAATTTATAAAAATCATGACAAAAAAAAATCACTAATTGTCAATTTTTAGAGACATATATAAAAAATTATCATAAAAAAATTATTTTTAACCACAATTTTACTAAAACTTATTTTCAATAGGACTTAATGGGAACTAAGTCCAACTATGAGGATCTATTAGTAATTTACCCCAAAAAAAGAAAGAAGCAGTGGTCAATAAAATCAGCCCGAGTTCAACCAGAGTGTGGGCTTTTAACCTAAACCCAACATTAGCTTAGTCCAAACAAACATCGGGCCCAAGTCTTCCGAACTCTGACCCAACACACTCGCACCGATATATACATATTATAAGTGGACTGGAGAGAAGAGCTAGGGTTTTAGTTGCAGTAGTATAACTCAGTAAGACTCTCTTCTCTTCTCTTCTCCTCTGCAAAGAAAAAATAAAAGAAAGAAAGACGAGGGAAGGATGTTTCCGGGAATGTTCGCGCGGAAACCGGACAAAGTGGTGGCTCTGAAGCAGCTTCGCAGTCACGTAGCCATGTTCGGTGTTTGGGTCACCGTGGTTCGGATCACCCCTTACGTTCTCCACTACTTCTCTGATCGCAATGAACAACTCAACCTCGACTTCTAATCCTCCTCCTCCTTCTCCTTCTTCTTCACATCTCACTCCTTTCGAGTAAGCCCTAAAAAAACACACATTCTATGTCCCTACTTGACAAAACCATGTTTTAAATTAAATTTTTTAGCTCATACATTATATAAACATGTCCTTGATGTATCCGTATCCTATATATTTTTTAAAAATTTTAGAGACATATTTGTATCATGTTATATGTGTGTCCCGAATCAATGTCCATGTTTCGTAGATAGATGGTAATGAGCAATTGGAGCTTGATGGTTGGTTTGAGGATTCATTACTTTTACCTATGGCTTTACCTTTTCCTTTTCCCCCTTCTTTGAGGAGGATGCTTTTGTCGCAGTGGTTTAAGGGTTCTCTTTGAGTAATGTTATTTGGATAGATGCAGATGCGATTTTAAAAACTTGTCCTCTTGTTTCAAACTTCACATTTGTTTGGTAGCTAATCTTGTAAAGTTTCTTTTTTGTGTCTACCTTAGCATAGGTGCAAATTTCATAATCTAACGCCGTATTTGGTTGGGGGATTTGGAAAGAGATTTGAAAATAGAAAGGGAAAATGTGTGCGAAATTAGGTGAAATGTAGGCATATTTTATTTATATTTCACCTACTTTTTTTCTTTTCCCTTTCCAAAGCCCTTCTCAAATCTCCCAATCAAACACAACATAAGAGAAACGCCAAAGGGCTCTTTAAATAAGGCTTGTTAGGTAAAATAGTTAGCCATTTTCATTTTTCACAACTCCAATAGGCTCTCTAAATGCTATAAGTTAATTTACCTCCCTTCTTTTTTGCTCTCTACCTATAGAGAGCCATTGAAAGCTCTTCAAACTCCAAAGAACACTCCCTCTTTTTTCCCTCCATCTCTAACGTTGACGTGGTGTGCTGTAACAATCATAAGTTAGTTTGGATAGAGAGCTGGATAGGGTAGTGTTGGAGTACTTACTAGGCAAAATGCTTAGCTAAAATATTTATGGTAGCTGACAAAAGATGACTAGGGCTGGAGTTGCTCTAAGACACTTGTAACAAAGATTGATCTACTTGAAACTGTAGGAAAACGAGATAGATGCCTTGTGGTTGCTGGCATGAGACATGTAGGCAAATCCTATGTTGTGGTGAGATGGTAGCTAATTGGAGCGTGCCAACCCTGGTTGTATGGGCAAGCACACTGGGTCTGATATTTTATTGTACATCGTCTTTATGTTCATCTTTGTGTAATGTTCCAGGTTTGGTTACTCTTGAGGTTCCATTATATTATTACTCCTTTCGTTGATGTGTGACACTATATCATTGTGTACAAAATTACATGAAGTTGGGTGTCTTTCTTGAGGTAGATCTCTGTATGAAGTTTGAGAAATATAATTGATTTTGTATTTGAGAAATATAATTGATTTTGTATTTAATGATAAAAGTAGAGTGATACAAGTTTCCTTCATGTTTTGGGTGGCACCTTTCCTGTTCTCGAATTCCAATCAAATAATTCTTTTTCCTTTGAAAGACTCGTGGTTCTTCCAATGGCTTTCATGTATATGCTTTGTCAAGTTCATTCTTTGATTCGTGTCCTTGTGTCCTTTTTCTCTTGCCCCGAACAAAATCTTTTCTTAAAGATGGCCTAAGTTATTTATGCTTTTGTGAAGTTTATTTTTCTGATTCGTGTCGTTAGTGCCTTTTTTCTCTTGCTCCAAACAACCCATTCTTCAAGATGGCTTCAGTTATTTCAGCTTTTGTGAAATTCATTCTCTAATTCAAGTTCTTGTGCCCTTTTTCTCTTGCTCCAAACAAAATCCATTGGTCAATATGGTCTCAGTTATTAGGAATACGGATGTTTAGATTATACTTCCTTTTAGTTTCATTTGTGTTTCATAGTCAGTGTGATATCATCACGAGCCACTAGAAAGTTCCCCCAAGATCAGATGATTCATGGAACCTTTATTTTTCTCTCTGTTCTTTCTTTTTTTCAATGTTAACTGGTTATTAATTTATCCTTTTTATGGTGTTCTTCTGGTGCAGTTGGGCGGGCCTGTAGGGAGGGAATGCTGGGATGGAGAGAGATTAGTTTCTCTTTTATTTTGAGTCAGTTATTGTGAGGCAAACATGTACTAGTGGTAAGCTTATGTGTTACTTCAAATTTCATGGCATTAGAAGATAGAATTCAGGTTCACCTTTTCTTATGTTTGTTACTGTGGCATTTTGAATGTGCCTTGTGCTATTATTGGTGCTCAGTTATTGAGTAATAGGGGTGTTTGGTGGAGATTATTTTAAGTTAAAAGTTGATGATCAAAAAGTAGAAGTTAAAAGTATTCCTCACCCACCTTTTGAATTTTTTTTTTTTTCTCAGTTTATTTAAGTTATTTCTGCCTATTAAGTTATAAGCAGAAGTTGCACCAAATAGTTTGGCACAAACCCTCATATTAAAATAGGCTAACTGTTACGTAATGCTGTTACGTAACGGTTGTGGTAGTTATCGCCATCAGTTATGACCGTTTTTGCGGTGTGATTGAGATTCACAGGTGTGTCGGCCATAGAGGTTGTAACGGTGCCGTAACGGCCTGTTACACACTGTTACGTAACGATTTTGAACTGCTTCTTTCAAAAACAAAAAAAAAAATTGAAAATGGGAGAAGATAGAGAGAGAAGAGGGAAGATGAAAAACATGTTATTGATTTGTTGAAGCTGTAAGACCTATGCTATTTTATTAAGTTGCTATCATTCAACCATTTTATTTGCTTGTGTCTATCTATATATTGTTTGATAATAATAATAACAATAATAATAAGTGTGGTCATTATTTATTTGGTTTGATTAATACATATATATTTAGGCTCTTATTTATTGGGATTTTCGGTGAGACCCCCTTTTTTGGACCTTTTTTTAAGATAAATGACAACTCAATGAATTTTTTTTCAAAAAGCACCTGAGTAAGAGAAGCCCAGCTCAATAAGGACATTCTATAATTTGTTTTTTTCTTTGTGACCATATTGCCCTCATATATATATATATATATATCATATATTTAAACAATCTCATCTCATGCATAAAACGATCTTGCAGATTATCTACAAAGTTAAGATGATCTGTGAAATCCATGAAGACGATCTCAAAGTCTGAAGATCTCACCGTCGACGATCTCACCCTTGGTCAACAATGCACGATCTCGCCATCCAAGATCAATACTCTCAATTAAATGAGAGATTACGTTGCAAAGCTGTATAAATCTGTTGTTATTTTTGATTTGTTGAGTTCAATCAGGTGTGTGCTCTATTTTTGTTTGACATGATGAAAGTAAAATTTTACTCTGGTTTGTGCTCTGTTTTTGTTTGATAAAATGAGAGTAAAATTTTACTCTTGTGTTATCTGTTATGTTTTCTTAACATGCAAGTAAAATTTTACTTTATTTCAGAGTAAAATTTTACTGTATTTCAAAGTAAAATTTACTCTGAATTGAAAATAAAATTTTAATGTGTTGTTGAATGTTCGTCTATGCAGTTTCTGATTTGTTTTCTGGTAAAATTTACTCTGAATCTTCAGAGTAAAATTTACTTTGAATCTTCAAGTAAAATTTTATTTTATTTCAGAGTAAAATTTTACTGTATTTCAGAGTAAAATTTACTCTGAATTGAAAGTAACATTTTACTGTATTGTTGAATGTTTGTCTATGTAGTTTCTGATTTGTTTTTTAGTAAATTTTACTGTATTTCAGAGTAAAATTTACTCTGAATTTTAAAGTAAAATTTTATTGTGTTGTTGAATATTTGTCTATGCATAAGAGAATAAATTTTATTTTTCATTAATCAGAGTAAAATTTTACTATTGCAAAAACAGAGTACATACTAGATAAATGAATTATAGTCGAATTTTACTTTAGATCTATGAACAAACGAACAAAAAACTCTTGATTTTTTTATTGTAATATATCAATTTATCATTTTTTTGGACATATATGAGGTCATTTTATCTCAAATCTGAAACTATTGATTTCAAACATGAGTTCATAGGCATCAAATCTGAGATGGTGATGGATTTCAATGGACGATTTCAAGATTTCGATTTTGTGAAATGGATCGAAAATGGAGATCAAAAGGGTTTGGGGTTTAAAAAGAGAGAAAATAAAGGGAAGAGAGAGGACACCAGTAATGTGAAGATAGAAAGGGAAGAGAAATGGTTTAACGAGGATTTTGGATTTTTTGGAAGTGCATTTCAGCCTTTTCATCATATTTTTTTTATTTGAGGGACTTCTAAAACTACTATTTTATTTGGTGGGCTTCACACAAAAAAGCCCCCATAGAAGGGGTTTTTCACCAAAAATTCCTTATTTATTTTCTTATTTTTGTAATCGTTTATCTTATATACAATAGTTAGTGATTGATTTTTTTTGTAAAATATCTAGAAAACATAACATCTATAATTATATATTAATACATATTTTATACATGTCATTTTTTTTTTTTTGGGGATAGTTTATTTTATTTTTATTTATAGGTTATCCAAAATGAGAATGAATATTCAAGTGATTCAAATAAAAAATAAAAAATAAAAAAATAAAAAAAATCTTCATAATTTATTTTTTTGTTTTTATATGATTACATTAGCATGTATAATTTATTATTTAAAACTATTCAAGTTAAAATTTGTATATGCTTCAACAAGCATAATAATTAAAAAAATAATTTTATATATCCAAAGTCTAATAAATTTTTTTTTTTTTTGCCACAAGTGTAATATGGATTTATGACATATAAAGTTGTTAATTATTAAAATAAAATATAAAAAACTTAGTTTATAATAATTTAAAAATATGAAATATATTAGATCATATTTAAAAGTTTACAAAAATTGATCAATATTTATTATAAATCTCAATAAATATGATTATGGAAAAAAAATGTGTATCAATAAGTTTTTTTTAAATTGTGTAAAAAATAAAAAAATTTATAGTTCTAATTATCGTAACCATTATGTTACAATCTTTACACCTTGCAATCGCAATCGCAATCGCAATCGCAATTGCAATCGTACTGCCACTACCGTTAAGGCAATCACAATCATTTTTTAAAATCTTGGTTAATTTGGTTATTAATTTATCCTTTTTATGGTGTTCTTCTGGTGCAGTTGGGCGGGCCTGGAGGGAGGGAATGCTGGGATGGAGAGAGATTAGTTTTCTCTTTTATTTTGAATCAGTAATTGTGAGGCAAACATGTACTAGTGGTAAAGCTTATGTGTTACTTTAAATTTCATGGAATTAGAAGATAGAATTCAGGTTCACCTTTTCTCATGTTTGTTACTGTGGCATTTTGAATGTGCCTTGTGCTATTAGTGGTGCTTAGTTATTGGGTAATGGGGGTGTTTGGTGGAGATTATTTTAAATTAAAAGTTGATGATCAAAAAGTAGAAGTTAAAAGCATCCTTCATTCATTTTTTGAAAAATTATTATTTTTTAGTTTATTTAAGATATTTCTATTTAATCTATACTATATATTAAACAAATAAGTTATAAGCAGAAGGTGTATTAAATAAGTTACTTCCATAATTCCCATCAAAGTTTCTCTATCTCTATGTTTGTGGAAAATATGTTTTGCAGTTTTTGATATTTGGAATGAAGGAAAAATAAAAATCAATAGAAAACGTTTTTCGTGATTTATAAAGACAATCAGTGTGTTTGGTTTGAATTTTTTAGATTAAATTTTTTAAAAATTAAGTTTTTGGTTTTCGTGTTTTTCTATTTTTAGTGAATATTTTTAAAATTTTAAACATTTTTTTTTACTTTTTTAGATGCACCTTATTTAGATATATTTAAAAAGTAAAAAAATTTGTGAAAAAATATTTTAAAAAATTAATAAATACATAAAAATACAAAAAATCTATCTAAAAATATAAAAATACAAAAAATTAATAAATAAATATTTTTTATATTTTATTTTTGGTATTTAATGAATTTTTAAAGGCTTTTTTCACAATTTTTTTACTTTTTAGGTATATTTATGTTAGGTATGTCTAAAAAATAAAAAAAATTGCTTAAAATATTAAAAAAATTCAGTAAAAACAAAAAATACGAAAAACAAGAAAATAAAATTTTCTGGAAAGTATTTTTTGGAAAACCTAACCAAGCAAGCTATTTGAGCAGAAAAGTTTTTACTTTCGAACAGTGAAAAACGTTTGTGGGGTTAAGGTTTTACTAATGTTGCTATACTACTTTCACCACCACAACCACCTCAACCCTACCCTCCACCACTTCCATTTCCATAATAGTTACTATTACCACCATCACCTATACACCATCACTGTTAGCACACCATTGCTTCCACTTATACTGTTGCCATTACCTCCGTTGCCATTCCACTTCACTTTCACCATTGTTGCCGTCGCTACCATTACTAATACAACTATTACACTGTATTTGATTGGGGAATTTGGAAAAGAGATTTGGAAAGAGAAACGGAAATGGTGTGTGAAATTAGGTGAAATATAAGTATGCTTTATTCACATTTCACTTACTTGTTCTATTTTCCTTTCCAAATCCCTTTTTCTTAAATCCCCAAACTAAATACAACATTAAGATAATAGTGTCAAAATTATAATTAAACATAAGAAAATATTTTTTATTGAAAGAAATGAAGTGTACAACCATTTTTTTTGGTAATGTTTTTCTAGCAGAGTTTGTCTGTGGATGTGTGTTTGTTTCAAGAGTAATTTTCATGAATGATTAGTAATAAAAATTGGGTAAATTACACTAATAGTTCCTATAATTTGGAAGTCGTGTCACTTTGGTCTCTGACTTTTCAATTGTGATACATTTGACTCTGAATTTTGAATATCATTTTAAATAAGGACAATTGAAGATACCATTGTCTAATTTCAAGGGCAAAATTGTCAATTTAATAAAATATAAACTAATTTGACAAAAATAAATGTCAAAAAAATATTTTTAATTTTTTAAAAATTATTTTATCCACCAACGATAAAATTATGTAAAATTGATAAAACTTAATAAAAACTACATGATTAATTTTTAAAAATTAATTTTATATGATCATTGTCCAAACACATAATAAAAATTAATTTGGTAAAAAAAAATAAATGTTTAAAAGATTTATCAATTTTATATAATTTTATTTTTAGTGAGTAGAAATAATTTTTAAAAATTCAAAAATATTTGTTTGACATTTATTTTTGTCAAATTAGTTTATATTTTATCAAATTGACAATTTTATCCAAAAAAATTCAATGATATCTTCAATTGTCCTTATTTGGAATAAGATTCGAAATTTCAGATCAAATGTGTCACAATTAAAAATTTAAAAATTAAAATGACACAAATTTCAAATTATATAGACTATTAATGTACTTCACCCAAAAAAATTTATAGAACTGTTGTGCAACAATTTTTCGTTTTTCAAATGGAATATGCAAACCTGCAGTCAATTATTTATTCTTTAATTGTTGGAGCATTTTTTTTAAAGTTGGAAAGACACTTTGTATTTCCAGCTATTGGGGCGTCATTGAAGGCGTGACACGTGGTTAGTGCATAGCCCTTCTTTCAAAAGGCATTTGGTACTCAGTGCAATTATTCATGTATTGGTTTGACATTCTAGTTCATTTGAAAGTGACCCTTTCTTATTTTTTTATTTTTTTTTGTAGTATTTTAGTTTTTTTGGTTAGAATATGAGGTGAAATTTTTCATTCTTATGAAAAATGTATAAAAAAGTAAAAGTAAGTGATAGAATTTCTGAATTTTTTGGTATGATTTTTTTAGCTTTTCAATCTTTATTTTTTTTAAAAATAAAAAATTAAAATCTCCCCTTCTTAAATAACGCCTCAATTTGTGCTACTGTATATCTTAAGCGGTTGAAAAGTGCTTACATTTCTTTAAACAAAAAATATATATATGTATATAATTTATTAATTTGTATAATATATTTTTTTAATAATAAGTTAACCTTAGTACTTTCATAAAGATTTATATTAACATTTTTAAAAGAATCATTTATTTTTGCATTTTCAAATTTATCGGATAGCAATAGTGAAAAAAAGTACTCAAAGAAATGTCCCTTTCGGATCTTGCTAGCAAATTTTTTTTCTCTTCACTTTGTAAACCTTGTATTTGTATGCATACCGACGCCAGGGATGCAACACTTTTAGAACATGCTAATTTGGTCCTGCATGTCGGCAAGGTAAGAATTTAGGATTTCACAATAATAATAATAATAATGAAAAATTTGAAAATTCTATGTTATTTAATTAAAGAAAAATAATTTATATAAAAAGGTTAGAAATAATGTGGTGGTGGCATTTTGGAATGATAAAAACAGACACAAAAATGTCCATAAAATGGATGAACAAGAATTTGCAAGGCTAGTCGATCCCATTTTAAAAAATCAAGTTCATTCCATGTAAATGTGTTCTAGTTCTGAGTTTGTAGAGTTGTTTGAAATTATGAATTCAAAAATATTAGAAATTTTAAAAATTCTATCAAAATTTCTACCAAATGGTGTGGGTTTCACATCCATATGAGACATTTGGTAGAAATTTTGGTAGAATTTTTTAAGTCTGTAGTATTACTCTTATGAATTATATTGGTGGTTGTTTTGAATGCCATATGATTTATCTATGTAAATTTTTTAGGGTTAATTAGTAAAAAATATGTTATTTGATCCAAGGATTTAATCTTTTTGGTGATAAATAAAATCACCAACAGTGAATGGTGGCAGTGAGTTGGACAGGTACGTGACATTCGAATAGATAGTTGAATAAATAGGTGACTTGTATACATATAAGTGATATTAAAACAAATAAATAAGTTTTAAACAAATAAATATACCTTTTAGACAGATATGTATTTTTTGAATAGATAATGTACTTTTGATTTAAAAAGATTTATGCTTGGACTATTGGCCAAAAAGATTAGAAATTAGTGTCCAAAATTTTATACAAAAAAAATGAAATTGTTGTTTTCAATCCACTTTTTAATAAAATACACTTCAAAGTTTATGTAGTGTCTAAAAGTACCAATAGCAAAAATTTCTTTACTCATCAAGATTAGGTCTATATCAAAAAATTTAGGAGGAATTTGTAGCATTTTTTTTTTTTTGTTTTTTTTTTCTTTGTTCAATAAATCTCCATTTGAATTCTTAATACAAAATAATGGAAATAACAAAAATTTGAAATCTATTTATCTTTACAAAATTATGGACAGAGCATATTCTCTCGAAAAATATGCTTGCATGTAATAGAATTTCAAATGTCAAATCCACATGATTAAAGTGTTATTGAGATCATAAATTTGTAGGACATCACAGAAACCAATACAGTTAGAGTGTCTTTAACTCGTCGTCATCAGATTTTTAATTAAATTTAAATTTAATGAAAAATTAATTATTAGCTTGGTATCAAATTGATAATATCTTAAATTTTTCATCAAATTAAGAATGTCTGGAGCCTTTCATCAAATTATTATAAATAGCCGTTAGTGCAGGAGTATCAGACAACCGACCGGTTATTCTATCGTTTGTCTCCCCGGACATCTACTTCTTTACAATTTACACTAGGCAATTTATACTGGCTGGTTGACCGGCCAGACATCCTCCTGATTGACCGATGATTTGATGAAAATTCAAAATTTTCTGTTGGAATGCTCGATATCAAATTAAACTTTTATTTAAATTTTTACTCAAGTTTGATGTTAAAAAAAAAAAAGAAAAAAAAAAAGAGAAAATGTTGGAGATGTTCTAAGGGAAAAAAAGAGTAAATCCGTGAAAAAATTTATACATTTTAATAATTAAAATATTTTATTTTTTTATGATTTTGTAATTTTTTTTTGCTTTCTCACTGGACAATTATTTCTCCTAAAATTTAAAGTTATATGGAGAAAAAAAATGTATTATTTAGTACCATTATTCATATTTGAAATTACTTCATTATTCAATAAACAATATTAACTATTAAATTTAGAGATAATTATAGTGCAGCCCATTTAATGAACTTAAATACCTATACGTCTTACACATCTTTTGTATGCACTAATAAATCCAAATATTCTTCTTTTACCTTCATCCTCCTATCTTCTCTTTCTCTCTCTCTCTCTCCAACATTTCTCCAAGAGCATCATGTTGCCACCATTATCGCTACCATCGTTGACTACCTTTACCGATTACCTTCACCATTGTTGTTTATTGGTTACCGCCACCGTCGCTGTCACCAGTGCCACTGTCATCTTCCACTCACTAGCACTGTCGTCCATTCACTACCACCATTGATCTACACTTTATCATCGCCAATCTACCATCACCCATTCACCAACCACCTCCACCATCACTGATCTATACTCCACTCTACATCTCCGATCTCCACTCTATCATTGTTGATCCACTGATCTAGTTCTAGATCTACACCAATCTAGCTGTTTCAATGGTAAATCGACTACAAATGACTCTAAGAGATCTCTTTATTTTTTAAATAGATTCGCTGCAATTTTTTTTGCAGTGATAAATTTATCAATCTTTGGTTCTTTATGTGTATATATGTATGATATGTGTGTCTTGTGAGTAAGTGAGTATAAGTGTGAATGTGAATGAGTAAATTGACGTTTGTAATTTTTTACAAATGTAATGGTCTTATATTGATCTATGACGGTGAAAACTAATGTGAATTAGTTTCTAATAAAATTGGCTCTCTTTGGTAGCGCTTTGGAACTTTAGTTCTATCTTTTGGTTTGCACGTGATATTTGTTTATAATTTTCAAAAATTAATTTCACACTTATTTTTGAAAACTCTATCCAAGGCGGGAAAAATTGGGCTAACCGGTCGTCGTTCTGGACATCTGGTCAGTTGACCAAAACAGTGCAATTTTTTAAAACAATTGCCACTTGTTATTTTTTATATTTTAAATTAAAAAAAAATTTCAGAAAATTTTAAATTTTTTATGAGTTTTGAATAGAATTTTGAGTTGTATATTTGGTTATGAATTGTAAGTTTTTGTATCAAATATCATATGTCACATAAAAAATTTCTCACTCAATTCAAACTCTTTTCAAAACTCATTTATCAAACAAATTTTTCACACTTAAATCATAATTCCAAAACTCACAAACTCAAAATACAACTTCTATTCTCAAATCATATTTAGAAAATTCTACCAAACGTTACATTTATTTTTCCTCATCATTATTTATTTATTTATTTTTTTTTTCTCTCTTGTTGCTACTAGAACTACGGAGGTAGTGGTAGTAGTGATGTGGTGAGGAGATGAACATTTGTTTTTGTTGGAAAATGGTCAGCAAAATATCACCGAAAGTCACTTAAGATTAGAGGTAATTGTCGGTAGTTAGAAACGGGTAGCCATCGATAGTAGCAGATAGTTGCTGGAAGTTAGAGGTTGTAGACGATGATTGGAGGTAATTACTGATAGTAGGGGTCATGACAGTAGTGTTATGGTTGATGTGCTAGATGAGATAATGTGAGAATATTTTAGAGACATTGATAGTTAAAAAAATAAGCAGAACCTATAGATAAATAAGTTTAGTCAATAGGATTGGTTCATAAATGCTCCTTAAATTTAGAAAAATGTTAGACATCCTAAAAGTTTTATCAAATTTTTTTTAATAAAAGTTTTAAAATCTTTAGCATTACTTTTAAATTTATTCAATTGTAGTTGTCAACTTATCACACGGAACCCTTTTTTTTTTTTTTTAACAACGGATTTATTCAATCATTAATCCTCAATTATGTTTGTTATACAAGATATTTTTTGAAAAATTGATCTATCTTATTACATAAATATTATAGGTATTTTCTGAGTATTTTCCGTACAGGAATTTTGATCCATAGCAGTAACTTCTTTTAACAATATCTAAAAAAAAATTAATTTATTGACTTATTTAAATCATATCATCTGTTTACTTTTCAGTATGTATTTTCATAATAATAATAAAAAAAAAAATCAGCTTATAAACTATTCCAAAAACAACCAGTGTCACAAAAATACGCAATCAATGGGTCCAAATTCCCTCCTGTAAACTCGCCCAACACATTCGCGAGAGAGAAGTTTGATCTCTCACACCCTCCAACCTCAACCCACCAACGTAATTTCCTTTCTTTATTCCACAATTTTCTTTTCCCAGGAAAAAAAAAGAAAAAAGAAAAAAGAAAAAAGAAAAAAAAAGTTCCAGAGCAAATCTGGGGACAGTACAATTTTCATCTATAGTTTTGGAAACAATACAAGCACACAATCACTTGACTGGTTTTTGTAATTCATGACAAGTTTGGGATGGTGGCAGAGGAAGTCCACCATAATCATGAACTGTTGATCTCCCAATTCCAGAAGAACTAGATCTGAATCCCATGGATCATCATCATCATCATCATCATGGATGAGGTACCTGGGTCTTTGGGGACCAGTGCTGGTTTTGCTTTGAGATTGGGCCAAACAGTCTTCTCTTCTGCTTCTCTGCTTTTCATGTCCTTGGGTGTAGAGTTCTACAGCTACACTGCCTTCTGGTAATTAATCCCCCTTCAATTCTTGTCCTTTACCCACCTTTGATTCTCATATCCATATATATATATATATAAAGCACACAGTTGTTTGAAACTCTCTCTCCATTTTTTTTTTTATACTTAAAATACCTCTCTCAAATGTAAGTAGTTCAAATTTAGTAACTATCCTAATTGATCTAACTGCTTCACACAAGCATAGTGTATGCCCAGACTTGTTCGAATTAGTGTATGATTGTATCATATGTGACTGCGATACCCATGTCACAAATTCTTGAATTACTTGTTTTTTCTCTCTAATTCTGGATGTATATATATAGATCACTTTTATATTTTTCTGTTATGCTGGAAAAAAAGGTTCTGAATTTCAATGGTGGATAGCCCATGCTTTTCTTTTTTTTTTTTTTTGTTAACAATTCCAAGTCCCAAACGGTATGAAAAAATTTGCTTGTATGTTCCCATATGCATCTTTGAAAACTTGTGATACATTAATCTTTCCATTTGTTTTACCCAAACAAAAGCTTGCCAAGTTCTACAGAAACTGCTAAATCTGAATAAAGTCTTTGAGAGAAATACTGGGCATATTGTTTGACATTGTTTTTGTTTTTTATGTTTTCATTTTTTGGAAAGCATTGAAATTTGATGTGTGGATTTTTCTCAATGGCTTGTTTGTTTCATCGCAAATTCTATCAAAGAGTAACTGCTTGCCTTGCCCTGCCCCAGCACACACAGAGAGAGAGAGAGAGAGAGAGAGAGAGAGAGAGATCATGTGTATGTATTTTGGAAGTTAGCTTTGGAAATCATTGAATCATTATAATAATCTTGTGCTGCTGATTATAGTTGTCAGACATAGATATATACCACTTCAATAATTTTTGCCTCTAGTGCGATATACCCACTCACTCAACTTGCTTAGCTTGCCATTTTCTATACCTCTCAGTTGTTTGTGCAGATCTTACCTTGAGTTCCTCCTCTTCATAAAAACTTTATTTGTATATGAAAAATTTGTACAGAATAATGTTCACACTTATATCCATTCATTGGTAGTCAAAATGCCCATCAATATTATTAATAATTGCAAGAGTGTCATTATCACAACATCATTGTCTTCAAATTTTGTGTGAAAATGAAGTATATGAATATAATTTACCGACAAATTATACAGTGCTCTCAGTGTAAGGGCAGATAGTGTGTTCAAAGAACACGCTACACCATTTTGATTGATATGCATATTAATGGGATTCAATTTTATATGTTGATATTTTGCTTAATGCCAGGAGGTAAAATTTTAGTTTTATATTGTTTGAGATGGCTAATTTGAGTGGCCGAGACCAAAAAATAATTCCACCGAATAAGCTTCCAATGTGAGGAAGGTTTTATTGGTCGGGGGAATACTCCAAATGTGCTAAACAATTTTTCCTCTATGAACTGCTCTGTCTAGGAGAATGAATTCATCTTTTCCCCAAACTCTATAGCATCTTCCATCTACAGAAAATATTATATGATGATTCTCAAGACTGCCAGAAGTTATTCCATATTCTTGGGACAACGGCTCAACACTACATGATCATGTGGACCTCACGAGTAAATGTAAGGACCCATATGATCACATGGCACTGTTAAGGTCAATAATATTTTGAAAACCTTTTAGGTTATAATACTATTAGGAAGAGAGTGTGCCCAAGTTCATCTACAGTAAAGGCCTAAGTTTATTTTCTTGATCATTTGAGGATCTTAGTGTTTTTTTTTTTTTTTTTCCATGTTTCTATTTTAAAGCAACAATTTTGGCCCCAAAGTTGATATCTACATAAAAAGGGTATTGGATATTGTGCAGCTTCTTGGTAACAATTATGGGTTTAGTAATCCCATGGAGTTTCACTCTGGCACTGGTTGATGGATACTCTGTTCTGGTTAAGTGCCCTCCCCGTCAGCCTGGCATCCTACTAACTGTTGTGGTTGGAGACTGGGTATGTGTGTCCCTGCTTTTGACTCTTACCAAAATGATAAGTTGTACTTTGGTAATATTTTCCTTTTAAAAAAAAAACCAAAAAAAAAAAAATAATAATAATCGGGGCACACATGAATTTTAAAATTTTATTTTAAAAATAAGTGAAAGGAGGTGGTCAAAGGTGATTGCTGATAGAAAATGGTGGTTGTTAATAGTTGGAGATGGTTGTTATATGCTAGAATTGGTGGTCGAAGGTGGTTTTTGGCAGAAGGTGGTGGTTAGAGGTAGTTGTCAATAAATGGAGGTGGTTTTTGACGGCTGGAGGTGGTGGTGGAGATGGCTATCAGAGGTGGTTACTGGCTGTTGGAGATGGTGGCCAGAGTTGGTGGTTGGGGGTGGTTTTTGGCTGTTGAAAGGGTAGTCAGAGGTGCTTGCTGACGGGTGGTAATGGCCGGAAGTGGTGGCCAGAGGTGGTCGCTAGCAATGGTGCTAGAGGTGAGAAGGATGCACCCCAAATTTTTTTAAAACTATGTATATTATAATAGTAATTAGTAAGATAATTTCAAATTAGAATAGTTTGTATCTCCAAAATTTTAGTAGTTTGCACCCTCAGAATTATAAAGATTTGCACCTCTGAATAATTTGCATTACAAAATTTAAAAAATAATTTCTAAATTGAATTTTATCAAATATTGATCTATTCTATTTGTTATTTGTATTATTTGTTATATTTTTGTATTGTTTAGAGTTATTTATATTCTTCTATTTGTTCTTATTTGTTATTATTCTTATTTTATGTTGTCATTTATGTTTTATTTATGTTTTCCCTTTCTATAATTCACACTTTAATTTATTTATGCACCTTATTTTGCATTCATTCTAGCTTGATTATTCTTTAGAAATATGAATATTGTCCGAAAATGAAAATATTGTGTACATTTAACATGGCATTCTTAAAAGTGAGTTCATAAAATTTAATTTTACACTTAAAAACATACATTTTCAATTATGAAAATTTTCAATTACTTGATCACATTTATTGATAAACATATTATTTAAGGTTTTTGTATATCTTTTAAAAGGTGGAAATTTTAATAGTTTCAGATAGATAACTTCAATAAACGGAGAGGAGACATAATAATAGTTACTATTTTTGTTAAGTTAATGCAGCCAAAAAAAAATGTCCGATTATATTTTTGTTCTCAATTATCTTGGCCAAAAATATTCGATTAAGAGTAATATTATTTATTTTTTGGTGTTGGTATAAATCAAAATTTAAAATATTACAATATTTTTTTAAATTTTTTTTTTGATGAAAAGTTATATGTGTTCTTACCCTCCAAGTTTGAATCATGAATCCGTCTCTGGTGGGGGTGGCTAGTCGTGGTGATGAGAGTTGCAAGGTAGTTGGAGGGAGTGATGGGAGAGCGAAGAATGAAAGCAAATTTATTTATTTAAAAAAAAAAAAAAATGGTTATAAAAATTTAATAAATTTTGTAAGTTGTTTATAATTTTTAACAAACAAAAATAAACTCCAAATAAACTTTTATAGAAAACTATACATATATAAACATTACTAAATGGATTATAAATATATGAACAACTTGCTTGTAAAAAACATGGAAAAACATGTTCAATGGCAGGTGTTATCCTTTCTCACGCTGGCTGCCGCCTGCTCGACGACAAGCGTGGTGGATATTCTACTGAAAGCGAACAACAGGTCATTTTGCCCTCCAAAGTTGTGCACCAGATATCAGGTAGCTGCAGTCATGGCATTTCTGTCATGGTTTCTTTCAGTAGCTTCCTCTCTTTTCAATCTCTGGCTACTTCCTTCCTTGTGATGATGGATGATCCCGTTCATTGCGCTTCCCTGTTGTCTCTTCAAAATTCTGTATAATTATATGTGAGTACTAAGCAACATTAAAATCGTACCTATTCATTCCATGATCATGTTTTTAGTCTGAATCTTGTATATAGATATATTGTTCAAAATTTTGACAAATAGGTAATCTCAAATGTACAAAAAAAATATAAATAAATAAATAAAAAGTTGTGGATGGATGGGTTAGTTTAACTGTCACATAACGCATTTATTATATAGGCGAAGTACATGTGACAAAATCCATTTTGACCTTAAACAGTTATTTTAGTTGCACGTACAGAAACCAATTATAAAATTAGAGGACACAATCCTTTCATATGGGTGTGGGAGTTAGAAAAAAGATGAGGCTCACCTTATGTGAGAGGGATATGTCTAGTTCTGTAATAAGTTTTCGTATTCCTAAACGTTTTCCACATTAAAAATGGAACTTGCATAATTCTTATTCTTGGGATGACACTTCTATTTACGATGCTGCATGACATAGATTGGATACAAATTTAGTTGATTAGGGTTGACTAGTTCTTGGCATAGAATCAAAAGTGATACAACCAGATATTACAAAAATAAATAGATTAGACATATTGGATGATAACAATTCAAGGTTAACGTATGTAACTGGGATACATATATCTCTATTCTCTATATGCAAGGTTACTTCTTTAAAACTAATAATTCATACATAGTGAGGTTTTGAGACAAGTAATCAATTGCTAAATCTACAAGTGTTAGACATATTTGATAAATTCACTAAAAAGTAAGCCAAAGTATGCTCTAGACTCTCAGGTGCCAAGTGCTAACAATTCCGTGGGTTAAATCTAATAGGGTTAGACAAAGCCGTGACACGGCACATCTCATGCCGTTTGATAAAATGAAAAAATAAATAAAAAAAGAGAGTAGTTTTACTCTAACTCAAAAATTAAACTTAGTTTTAAATTGAATGATGTGACAATTTATTAGAATATTTAAACCAACTCTCCCTCTTTAATTATCGATCAATTATCTCATTTACATATCATTGGGTTTATAAAATGAATTTGTATATTATTTTTCAAAAAAAAATGACAAGACTTGCCAACTTTGACATGTCAGCGTGTCGGCTATTTGATCAATGGGTTCAAGTGAGCCTGTTTTCGGCCAAACTTACCATATAATTATTACTTTGCTCAACTTTTCTCTTTCTTTTCTTCATATTCTTTCTCCCTCTATTTTGTTTTTCCAGTAACACTACATCTAAACAATTTTGTCCCCTGAACTCCCCAAATGACGTGGCAAGGTTTGCTGCAAATTTTATACTAGTTGCTACATGTACGCGTGTTTCACGCACAACAAAATCTTCGCCTATGATTCTGACCAGTAAGAGAATTTGAGTATAAGGAGAGTTTTGAGAGAAGAGAGGAGCGTGGATCAACTTTTAAAATTTTGTTTGTCACGTCATTTAGAAGCTTTGACGGAGGGATTGTGTGGATGAATTATTTTTCATTTTGGTTTTTCACTTGCAGCACCATCATTAAAGTGGCATATTTTACATCAATTTGCATATGAGGATCACAAAAAGCCTAATATTTAAGGATAAAAAGTAAATTGCATGGACATCCTTTCAATATTCTTGAATGTAATTTTATTCATTTATTTATAAAATTGTATATCTGAATGGTTTAATTATTAAGCGCATTTCACTCCCTCTAAAAGAAAAACATTTTTACATTTTCAAGCTTAGGTAGCACATACAAGTCTTACACTTCAAACTATTTTTCATTTGTACCAAAAGAAACTAAAAGATAAAAAGTAAAATTAGAGAAAGAATAAAGGCAAAATAAATAAATAAATAAAGAACTTCACTGTTGTGGCATACCAACTTATTTGATGCTTCTTCTTCCAACATTGAGTACTCTTAACCACATGGGTTAAGATTTCCCTTAATGACCTTCTTGATGGCATGTGATCATGCATGCATTGGTAGTGTGTTGAACATATGCGAATGCAGAGTTTCATATTGGATAAAAAATAAAACAAATTGATCTTAATATATATGTAGAGAAGTTGGCTCAATTTCTCTTACTTCACCATGAAGGAAGAAGAAGAAAAGAGAAGCTTGGCTTCTCTTGTGAAGAAGGACTCAGAAGCTCCTGAATAATCCAGAAGCAAGTAGCAAACTTCAATTTGGATTGAAGCTCTATGAAGGTCATCCATGGAAGCTTCTTGAACGCGTCCGAAACACAGTGAAATTTTCGTCATTGTTTGCGCATCTCACCCTTGGTGGAAGCCTATAGATAGATAGGTAATGAATTGTATTTGATATGCAAACATCGAATTGAAGAAGAAGAGAGTGGTGAGGAACCAAGAGTGAAATTTGTATCTTTCCAAATATATTGAATTTTCACTGCCCGTGGACGTAGGCTATTGCCGAACTACGTAAACTTTGTGTTTCTCTCTTGTGTGTGTTTGTTTGCATCAATCTGGGCTCCCTCTGACCCAACAAGTGGTATTAGAGCCACGTTGGTTGATTTTTCAGAAAAATAGGGTGTGTTTTTTAGAATTGCACAAAATTCAAAGTGGTCAAAATCCACTTTTGATCACACCAGGTTGAAGCTCTCGATGATACGAGCACACAGGAAAAAACCGCGTAAAAAACGAACGTTGGAGGAGCTCACACGTGCTGCACGTCGTTCCTACGTGTCGGCGACTAGGTGCACGCGCTTTACTCTCAAAGTTGAGGTTGAAGACGAGTGACGTCATCTACTGACGTCAGCGTGCTAATAGCATTCGTTCGTTCCCAAATCCGACCCGTGTCGACCCTCTCCGATCCGCCGACCTAGAGTCATTGACCAGGCCAAGCCGCTTTGACCGAGTTGTTGCCGCCTATCGCTGCACCGCGGGTGCCGCCAAGTCGTGCCGCCGCTGCTGTCATGCCGCTGACGTCAGCATGACATCATCCGATCTAGAAAATTGATCCGGTGCTTCTCGAGTGCACCAGATTCCACCGATTTGAACCGTTAAATTGTTTTGACTAAATCTAAGCCATTTGAAGTCCAATTTTGATGATCCAATAGTGCTTTCCAACTATTTGGAATATTCCGGTTATGGTCAGATTTTGAAAATTAAAATTCCAAAATTTGTAGCTTTTATTTTGGGGATTCGAAGTCCCTTTTTGACTAATTTGACTATTCCAGACACAACCACGCTATTCATTTCTTCATATTCAAATCCAAATTTTGCGAGGTTGTCAAGGGTGTTGCTATTCCAAACTGTCTTAGCTGTCCTCGAAGAATGGCTCTTTTGGTGGTTTCAAAATTTTGAAGAAGAATGGCTAAAGAAATAGTTTCATTAAGTATCCAAGGAAGAAGGAGTTCAATCTCTAATGCCAAGTTCGAGGTTGAAAAGTTTGATGGAAGAAACAACTTTGGCATGTGGAAATGCAAAGTCTTGGACGTGCTCATCCAACATGAATTGGATATCGTTTTAGATGACAAACCTGTAGAAATGTCTGACAAAGATTAGATCAAGATCAACTGGCTAGCCTATGGTACCATTCAGTTATGTCTTGCAAAAGATCAGAAGTATTCTGTCATGAAGGAGACAAATGCCAAAGATCTATGGAAGAAGTGAGAGGACAAGCACACGACGAAAAGCATAGAGAATTGGTTATACTTGAAGAAGAAGCCTTTCTGGTTTCAGTAGAAAAAAGGAAGTTCGATGTCCAAACACTTGAATGACTTTAACAAGGTTCTTTGTGATCTACTCAATCTGAATGTTGAAGTTGAAGATGAAGACAATGTTTTATTACTGTTGAATTCCTTACCGGATGAATGTGAGCACTTGATTACCACACTGCTCTATGGGAAAAAAGAAATCAAGTTTGAAGATGTGTCTAACACATTGGTTAACAATGAGTATAGAAAAAAGGATATGAAAGCCCATTATCAAGACACATCAGGTAGAGCCTTGGTTGTACGAGGAAGATCGGATAAGAAGAAACAATCTAGGAGGGGGTCATACAAAAGCAGCAAAAACAGATCCCGCTCCATGTCTAAGGAACCGTCAACCAGAAGAATACCCACTATAGATGAATGTGCCCTTTGTCGAAAGAAAGGACACTGGAAAGTTGATTGTCCGAAGAATAATGATAATGAAATATCTATAGTCAGCCTTGCTTAGGAGAATGAAGATTCAGATTATGTTTGTATTGCTCCATCATTTCTGTGCCATTCTAATGAATGGATTATGGATTCTAGATGTACTTTCCACATGTGTCCCAATCAGGATTGGGTTTCTAACTTTGAGAAGTTAGATAGTGGAACAGTTCTTATGGGTAATGACGCTTACTGTGAGATAATGGGAATATGAAGCATCCTACTGAAGCTACATGATGGAACAGTTCGAGCCCTGAAAGAAGTACGGTATGTATCAGAATTGAAAAAGAATCTCATCTCACTAAGCACTTTAGCATCCAAAGGTTTCAAGATTACCTTGGAAGGTGGAACTCTCGAAGTAGTATCAAGAAGGGAGTACAGTTGTAGGTGGAACAACCACCAATAGTAGAAAGAATGAAGAAGTTGATAAAATTGACACAAATTACATGAAGGCTAAAGTCAAGTTCGAAACAGAAGAACATTGTATGGAATAAAAGATCGACTATGTACATACCAATGTATGGGGGCCTTCTAGAGTTGCATCGAAAGAAGGTAAGCACTGTTTTGTCACATCTATTGAAGAATATTCTCATCATGTTTGGGTGTACATTATGAAGAATAAGAATGAAGTTGTGAACATCTTCACAACATTGAAGAAGATGATGGAAAACCAGAATGACATAAAATTGAAGACTTAAGATCAGGCAATGGTGGAGAGAACATTACTGATCCGCTGAAGGAACTCTATCAGAAAGAAGGTAGAGTACATCACATCACTGAAAGACAAACTCCACAACAGTATGGAATGACATAATAGATAAACAGTACTCCACTGGAAAAGGTGTGTTGTGTGCTTGCTCAATCTGGTTTAGGCAAGCAATTTTGGGCTGAAGTTGTGACATATGCATGCTGCCTTATCAACCATCTGCCGACTGCTGCAAATAAATGAAGAACATATTTGGAGGTATGGTTCGGTACTCATGCCAACGACTATGATCAATTGCATGTATTTGGTAGTTCGACTTACTATCATGTGAAGAGGAGTAAGCTTGATCCTAGAGCCAAGAAATGAGTATTCTTAGGCTTTAGTTGTGAAATAAAAGGGTATACGTTTTGGTGCCTTGAATCGAAGAAGATCATAGTTAGTCGCGATGTCACATTTAATGAGTTTGAAATGCTCAAGCAACTCAAGCCTGAAGACTCTAGTAAATAGAACAAAGCCATTGGTACACAACTGGTGGAGTTTAATGCACTAGTAGACTCAAAAGAATGAATTGAAGAAGGTGCAACTGAAGAAGAACCAGTCACAGTAATATCACAGCAATCAGAGCCTATTGCTACGAGGAAATTGAATACAGAGACCAGAAAACTGGCAAGATAAGCGAATATCGTATCTTATGCATTTCCAGCAGTTGGAAATGACATCTCAACAACTGAAGCAACCAAGAAGAACCCCGAGCAAGAAAAGCTAGTTGAAGAAGAAGTACAAAATCTGCATGAGAACAAGACTTGGGATTTGGTACGACTACCAAACAGAAAGAAGGAAATTGGCTGCACATAGAAATTCACCAAGAAGAATGGTGATTTGAATGAAGAAATTTTTGTATCTCAACTTGGAAGGTTTCGAGTAGCTGGAAAGGAAAATTTAATTAGAAAGAAGAAATCTCTCTACATAATGAAGCAATTACCACGACAGTGGTATGATCAGTCTGATCATTTTACAGTTGCACAAAAGAAGACTCTTGGGGCAAAGAATCCCCAAGAGAGGGTTAGTGTCAGAAGCATAGTGCATCTCTCCTAGCAAAAGAACACCCAGTAGAAAAAGAACAAAATTGGAGTTAAGTTCAAACAGAGTTTGGGCTTAATCCATTTGGAGCACACGTAAGCACCTTCGAGTGCATGGCAGTGTTGATTGCTCACTATATAGTTTGGATGGAGAATTTTTCATCAAGGTGGAGAATTGTAGAGAAGTTGGCTCAATTTCTCTTACTTCACCATGAAGGAAGAAGAAGAAAAGAGAAGCTTGACTTCTGTTGTGAAGAAGGAACCGAAAGCTCCTGAATGATCTAGAAGTAAGAAGCGAACTTCAATTTAGATTGAAGCTCTGTGAAGGTTATCTGTGGAAGCTTCCCGAACGCGTCCGAAACACGGTGAAATTTTCGTCACCACTTGCGTATCTCTCCCTCGGTGGAAGCCTATAAATAGATAGGTAATGAATTGTATTTGATATGCAAATATCGAATTGAAGAAGAAGAGAGTGGTAAGGAACAAAGAGTGAAATTTGTATCTCTCAAAATATATTGAATTTCCGTTGCTCATGGACGTAGGCTATTCCCGAACCACGTAAACTCTGTGTTTCTCTCTTAATTGTATGTGTTTGTTTACATCAATCTGGAGTCCTCCTTACCCAACAGTGTACTAGATAAACTCATCATTTACATGCTTAAATTTTTAAGTAGGTATAAAGTTTCAAACAATTTATGTTGAGACTGCTTAGTAGACATATAGACTCCGAAATTTCTGCATTGTTGCGTGGTCGTGTATTCCCAATTCCTGAACATGGAATTTTTTTGATTATGGAGGAAGCATGTCTTAAACCATGTGATGATACTTTATGCTTATAATTGGAAGATGAAAAGCAGTTGGTTTAGCTTTGTATTCAACTTTGTCTAGTTCTCTAATATATGCTTGGCTTAAACAACAATATTTAATTTTGTTCCCTATATAATTGAGAATGGAGAATAAATTCTGTCATGCTATATATCATCTTGTTACCTAAGCTTGATGTTTAAGTAACATTTTATTCTCATATAATTGAGATTCCATTCAATTCCCCCTATCTATAAACCATCTTTCAAAGGCAGCAATTTGGAAGGGAATGAAGTTATTCTCTTTTCTCTATTGTGCCGTTCCAAAGACTTTCATCTGCATTATTATTGAATAAAATGAATAATCCCAGAATATTACTAATATTTTTAAATTCTAAAAAGTATTATTCTCGAACAAAATGTACTTTGCATAATCTGAATAATCAAACATAAATCTTAGGAAAGATCTCTTCAACAACATTAGCCAGATGACCTTCGTTCCTGTACCCATCCATCATTCTTAATTGTCAATCATTTTGAAAAACCTATACAATTATATATCAAGCACCTTCCAAAGCATTTGCCCATTTTTTATTTTATTTTTTCAAGATGCATAACAACTTGCGTCGATTCATTTATAACACTAGCAAACCGCATCTGATTCATTTTACTAGATGACACTACAAGAAAAAGCATTTTTGCCGACCACTTTTAGCTACTAAAACCAATTTAGTCGCCAAAAGTCACGGAATTGGCTACCAAAAATAATTTTAGTCGCCAAAAGTCAACTTTTTAGCTACTAATATTTTTTAGTAGGGGAATGTTGATTATTGGCTACTAAAAAAAATTTAGTAGCTAAAGATATTACAATTGGCGACTAAAACAATTTTTAGTAGCTAAACATATCACAATTGGCGACTAAATAAAAATTTAGTAGCCGTAGAGGTACCTTTAGCTACTAAATTGTTTGGTAGCCGAATGAAAATAAAAAAATTAATTTTTAATCTTTCCCGACCAAACTTTTGGTCGCCAAATGTCAAGTTTCAGCGACAAAAAATCTTTTAGTCGCCGTAGGTATACATTTGGCTACCAAATCCTTTAGTCGGCAAATGTTTTAACAAAAAATTAATTTTTGTCTTTGGCGACTAAACATTTAGTCGCCAAAAGTTGATTTTCAGCGACAAAAATGCTTTTAGTCGCCGTAGGTACACATTCGGCTACTAAATCCTTTAGTCGGAAAATGTTTTGATAAAAAATTAATTTTTGTCTTTGGCGACTAAACATTTAGTCGCCAAAAGTTGCTTTTCTTTTATTTTATTTGATTTTTTACGCAATTAAATAAATCTATTTTTTTAATTAAATAAATAAAATATCAATAAAAATATATGTTATTTTTTAATTAAAATTTTAAATAAATTTATTTTAAAAAATATTAATAATTAAATAAAATAAAACATCAATAAAATTTAAAACACGGGTTCAACTGGCTCAGAATTTTATTTAAAAAAATTTTCCTTCTTTTTTTTTAATTTTCTTTTTTTCTTTTCTTTCTTATTATATATATATATATTCTTATATATAAAATATAAGAATATAAAATTAAAAGCTCAATTTGTGATTATATTTTTCAGTAAAAAAAATATTAGGATAAATATTTAAGATAATTTAATATTTTTAATTTATAATTTTATTACTTATATTTTTATTTAAATATCATTTTAATATATTTGTTACTTTTATTTAATTTTTTTTTTTAAATACTGAATTTTTTTTTGTTACTTTTAATATATTTTTTACCGACTAAATTTTAGTCGCCGATTATAATTACAAAATTTAAAAATTATGCTTCAGACTTCGGAGGGAAACTTGGGAGGGAAACATTATTTTCATTGGCTTCAGATTTCAGATTTTAGTTTTTCTGTCTCTCACTCTCTAGGGTTGTATTTTCTTGATTTTGTATATTAAGAGAGAGAGACAGAGAGACTGGAGATGGGAGTGGCGAGCAAAGCAGGGGGCTGGGCATTCAAGGCCTTCACTCATCTATCTGTCTATCTGTTTGTCTATCTGTCTGTCTGTCTGTCTCTCTCTCTGTGTCTCTCACACATCTATCTCTTCTCTCCTTTCTCTATCTCTTTCTGTCTCTTTCGTTCATCTCTCTTGTCTCTATCTCTCTTGCTCATCTCTCTTCTCTCGCTCTCTCTCTCTCTTCTCTCTTTATCTCTCTCTTTTTCTATGTCTTTCTCTCGATCATCTCTTTTCGCTCTCTGTCTCTTTTTCTGTCTCTCACTCTCTATCTCTTTCTCTCTTTTTCTCTCTCTCTCTCTCTCTTTTTCTTTCTCTCTCTCATCTCTCTCTATCTCTTTCTATGTTTTTCTCTTGATCATCTTTTTTCGCTCTCTTTCTCTCTCTTTGTCTATCTCTTACTCATATCTTGTTTCTCTCTGTCTCTGTCTCTATCTCTTTCTCTTTTCTACTATGTCTCTGTCTTTATCTCTGTCTCTCTATTTCTAAATTTTGTAATTTTTTTTTTCATAAACTAAGTCATAAAACTCCAATAAAGTAAAAAGTATAAACAATAAATAAAATTAAAAATATTAATTTAACAAGCCTGATCTATTTTTCACATCTCTTTATCTCTCTGTCTCTCTGTCTGTCTCTCTCTCTATATCTCTTTCTCTCTTTATCTCTCTCTCACTTATCACTCTTCTCTCTTTCTTTCTCTCTCTGTGTCTGTTTGTCTGTCTCTCACTCTTCTCTCTCTCTCTTTCTTTCTCTCTCTGTGTCTGTTTGTCTGTCTCTCACTCTTCTCTCTCTCTCTTTCTTTCTCTCTCTGTGTCTGTTTGTCTGTCTCTCACTCTTCTCTCTCTCTCTTTCTTTCTAGGTGTTTATCTGTCTGTTTATCTCTCTCCCCCATTGTGTTCACATTGCTCACTCTCTCCCTCATCTGTGTGTCTCTCTGTGTCTCTCACTCATCTCTCTTCTCTTTATCTCTCTCGCTCATCTCTCTTCTCTCTATCTTTCTTTCTGTCTCTCTCGTTCATCTCTCTTTCTCTTTATGTCTCTCTTGCTCATTTCTCTTCTCGCTATCTCTCTCTGTCTCTCTCGTCCAGCTCTCTTCTCTCTATGTTTCTTTTCTGTCTATCACTCTCTCTCACCACCCATCTCCTCTACCACCTTCACCACTACTGCAAACACCATTCCACCACCACTATTACTTCTACTGTCGCTACTTCACCTCTACGACTACCATTACTACTACTATCGCTACCACTCTACTACCACCACTACTACTACTGCTACTACTACTACCATTACCTCTCTTTCACCCCTGCCACTCCATTTACACTACCACTACCACAACTTCACCACTAATCTCTTTCGCCATCACCATCACCACCACCATTACTACTACCATTACTTTTATTTAAATTTTTTAAAAATAATTTATATTTTTTTGTTACTTTTAATATATTTTTTTATTTTATTTTTTACCGACTAAATTTTAGTCGGCGATTATAATTACAAAATTTAAAAATTGTGCTTCAGACTTCGGAGGGAAACTTCGGAGGGAAATTGTGCTTCATTGACTTCAGATTTCATATTTCGTTTTTCTATCTTTCACTCTCTCTCTCTCTCTCTCTCTCTCTCTTTCTCACTCTCTCACGCCTCTGCCCTCCTCCAGCTCGCTCTCTCTCGCCTTTGTCTCCGACGGCGTCGGGTACAGTGGTTGGGCTGATGTGGGTGTTGATTCAGGGAAATTTTTAAAATGTAATAATTTAAAATGTAATCATTTAAATAAATAATCATTTCACAGACACAAAACATATATTTAAAAAGTCTTTAAAAAATTTCATTATCAAAACGAGGGTTAAGTGTATATTTTCACAAAATTAGCAGCAAATATTTTCACAAAATTTTATCTTAATTTGAAATTCCCTCTCTAATTTGAAATTCACTAATTAGTCATGCAGGAGTCCCAAAAAAAAATTAACTATATTTTACAATATAAGAATATAAGAAAATTTTTAAAATATAAGAATATAAGCAAATATAAGAATATAATATTTTAAAATATATTCTTATAAAATATTAAAATATATAAGAATATATTATTATCTGTCATAAAATTTAAAAATACAAGAATATAAGAAAATATAAGAATATAAAATATAAGAATATAATATTTTAAAATATATTATTATATTTTTCAGTAAAAAAACATATTAGGACAAATATTTAAGATAAACTTGGTTTGAATCTGTATAGAAACTTTGTAACATTTACTTCTATTTTCTTTTAAGATAATAAATTAATATTTAAAATTTTATTTTTGTATCACATGAACCATTGGGCAACATTTAAAAAAACACCTATTTTAAGATAATTTATTTTTTCAATTCATTTTATCGAGCGAATCTAAGAAATTCAAAATTCAAAATAAGCAACAAATATTTTATTTTTTTGTTAATTTTTATCTTTATTGAATTTTTTTTGAAATTTTAGAAAAAAATTATAATTTTTCAAAAAATAAAAAAATTATTTTTTACTTTTGGCTACCAAAATTTTGGTAGCCAAAAGTTTGTTTTCAGCGACAAAAATCTTTTAGTCGCCGTATGTATACATTTGGCTACCAAATGCTTTAGTCGGCAAATGTTTTAATAAAAAATTAATTTTTGTCTTTGGCGACTAAACATTTAGTCGGCAAAGCTGGATTTTCAGCGACAAAAATTATTTTAGTCGCTGTAGGTATACATTTGGCTACTAATCCTTTAGTCGGCAAATGTTTTAATAAAAAATTAATTTTTCTCCTTTTCCTTATATTTGCCCTAGCCTTTACAGATGTTCTCTCTCTCTCGCGGTCTGAATCTCTCAATCCCAATCTGGTGATTCCGGCGGACTTTGCAAATGGAGTCTCACGGCGCCGGACTACGGCATGTTCTGGTGCTTGCCTTTTGCGTCACCGGCATTTGGTCGGGTTGTATTTACCAAGGGGTCCTTCAAGAGACCGTGTAAGTCCTCTCTCTCTCAGCTCTAATTTGATCTCTGGTCTCTCTCTCTCTTTCAGATCTGGGTCTCTCTCTCTCTGTTTCTCTCTCTCTCTTTCTCCCTTCCCCTATTTCCCCATTTCTCACACTTTATCTAGGGTTTCTCCCTTCCGCTATAAAGAACAAGTAAAGAAGAGAACGATGCAGAGGAGGAAGAAGATGAAGCTGACTCTGAGCTTCACCTTCTTCTGATTAATTCATGGCCACTTCTCAGCATCGCTGCGTTTTTGGTTCGTTCTCCCCAAACTCACCTCCTATTTCTCTTTATTTCTGATTCATTCATAGATTAATCAGTGAATCTCCTGTTTGGTTAGTGAGAAATCGTAAGAAAAAAAGCATCCTTTTTATTCTTGCCACCACCAATTAAACCCTAACTTATTTCCTGATGTTTGTTTGGTTCAATTTTGTGGTAGTTGGCAATATACCCTATGATGCCACTGAAGAGCAGCTAATACAAATCTGCGAGGAGGTTGGCCCTGTTGTGTTTTTCAGGTAAAACCCTCTAATCTCGTGTGTCTATTGGAAGGGAGAAAGGACACTGTTGTGTCTTTCAGACCTCTGCTCTTTTGATTTGAAAAATTAGGGATTTAAAGAATGCAAAGGAGGACTTGGGCAAGAATTGCGTTGCACTTTATGAGGCTTCAAGTGGTGATGGGTCGTTAAATGATGATGGTTTGTTTTCTCTTTCCCAGTTATTTGTTTATTTATTTATGAAAATGACAGATACTTGGTATTCTACCTCTGACAATGATTTATATATAGTTCAATGGCTCCTCAAGTTAAATTGAGATTTATCCTAAAAATTTTGGTTGACTGTTAATTGGTCTAAATTGTACATGGCCATTTCATTTCAAACAACTTTTGCTCATTTTATGGTGTCACTTCTATGTTTTCCCTAATGCATTTATGTCTTATTTTATTTTTTCTCATAGCATTGTTCATCTTTCTCAACATTCTCATTTTAGTTACACTCATTTTTTTTTTTTTTTTTTTTTTTAAAATTAGATTCTTAGTCATCTTACATTCTGCTCATGTCCAGGTACTATTTGAGATTTATGGACCCTAACAATTCCGAAGAGTTGGTTGATAAGATGAAAGAAATGTAAGTGCCACTTTTGCTAACACTAATCTCTATAGTTTGACGCTACATTGGTCTCTTACAGGGGATCTGTTTTATGTATATGTCATTTACTACTAAGATGATTATATGCGACGCAGAGTTCTATTTAGCATCTTTCATGTGCAGGTATTGGAGCCCTGTTGATGTGTATGTTGGCGGTGCTGAACATTTACTAATCTTCATTTCACAGACACTATTCTCAATTTGCCATATGAGTAGCCTATTGACACTAATCTTTATTGCAGGTTGCAAATACAGTGCAAGAACCAATGAATTTGTGAACAATGAGGATATGTTGATGTATAATATCAAAGCTCTAGTTATTTTAATCCAGGTATTGAGTTTTATGTACTGTTAGCTAGAATGCAGTTCATATATTAGGCAATTTTTTAACTCATGTAGTTTTAATATAAAGAATCAAACAATCAATGTCTATGTGAAAATATAAGTCATGTCTGTATTAAATAAAGAATAAATAAAGAATCAAATATGTAGTTTTAGTATATAGATTTATTCTATATATTAAACAAATAAAGAATGTAGTTTTAATGTCAGTTTTAACTCATTCATTCTTTATTTGTTTGACATGACTGTTTTATTCCATCAAATATGTAGTTTTATTATACAGTCATGTCATGTCTGTATAATATATATAAGTCATGTCTGTTTTGCTAAAAAAAAAATAAAAGTCATGTCTATAAGTCATAATATTGTTTGATTCTTTACATAGTAAAAATATGTAGTTTTAACTCATGTCTATGTGATATTGATTGTTTGATTCTTTATTTATTCCATCCACAGAATAGAATGAACTTGTGTTTTGAACTTTTTTTAGGGTGATTTTGAGAAGGACCTGTAGTTAAAAAGTGCTCCCTTTTGCTCTTCCTTTTTTATATTCCCTTAAAATTAAATCACTTGATTAATGTAACTTTTTTGCATGAGATGAAGGATTTTCCAAACCAATGATCTTGTTTCGCAGAAACTGTAGTACATTAATACCTAAACTGCTTTGTTCTATCAGCCGGAAGAAGCAGAACGCGACTGGTTTGCATTCGTTTTGTATTCTGTGAAAAGATTAAGTGAGACCAATGCCGATGATTCCAGTCAGGGAACTGGTGGAGATGGATTCACGTTATGCCAGATATTGAGAGTTGCAAAGCTCAAGTACGTTTTCTGAATCCCCCCTCATTATCAGCTTTTAGTAAATTTTCTGCTGCAATTCTGCTTGAGCTTTTTTCCCCCCCTGCTTTTTACAGCATTGTGGATTTCTTTAAAGAACTGCCTCAGTTTATTGTCAAGGCGGGTCAAATTTTAAGTAACCAATATGGTACATATTGGGAGAAAATACTCGAGGTACTTACACTAGAAGAGTTAAGCTCGAGGTTTTAGATGGTTATGATGATGTGTGTGTTCTTTTTTCTTTTAACTTCTTCTCATGTGTGTGTTCAGCTCAACACTTAAATATTTTTTTAATAATTAAGTTTACATAAATGTTTGCGTACTAGTTTTTATTTTATTTTTATTCAATGGTTAAATAAAAAGTCACAAAAGTCAAGCTCATCCTTGTGTCTATTTTGTTCTAGGGATAATTATTTTTTAGTTTGTACAGCTGGAATTTCTCTTGAAGTTCAAAGCAAAGTTAAAAAAATAATGAGCAAACCTTATAAACCATTCTTTGGATTAACACAACTATGTTATATTTGAAGCTATGCAATGAAGATTGATATGGGGCAAAGTCTACTGGATGATGCAAACTCAGAGAGGTTGGCAAGTACATTATAGAAAAGAGATACAAAAGAGGGGTGTTTGTATAGATATCTAACTAGGTGGCAGGGAGCAAGAGAACCAACATTATCCAATTCATTAATTTCAGAGGCAGCAGGGCTGTGGAGATTCAGAGGTGACCATAGATAGAATTGGAAAACAAAGGGGTTACTTACGCTGAAGTTCTCAAGTCCTCACCACTAGATGCTGGAAAAGGTAAGCTAATTACATACTTGGATATAGCAGTCGTGTATGGACTTGTATATTAGCTGGAGCCTTATTGAAAAGTGAAGTTATAAAATTGGACAAAGTTCTCAAGTAATATGTTATTTGCTTTTGATATAGAGAACTATAAAAGTGAAGTTATGGAGTGCTTTTTGTAAAATTTGTGTTATCTAACTAATTTGCGTTTCCCACTTTCAAATTCATACATTACCATGAAAGTAAGTGTCCCACTATCTCAAAAATGTGTTCTTTAAGTGATCTCACTTATTTTATTTTTAATTATTTGATTTATATGATGAGCTTGGATAGCTTCCTCTTGGATAGTTTCCTTTTCGATTTTACAAACCAAAGTTCAACAAATTTTAATTTACCTATGGCATGCACAATTATCGATATTCAAATATTTCAATTCGATGAACCCATGCTTTACAATTTGTGTACTTTACTACTATACTAGAAAGTGATGGATTCGAAACATGCTTTACAATTTGTCCAGATTGAGTAGATACTGCCATGCTCTGAATCTTGCTCTTTTATTTTTCCCAGTTTCTAATCCATCTTTCAAATTATCTTGATGCCTTACGTTACGGAATACAGTAATGCTGCGATACTGGAAATCGGCATATCTTTGTTACATCATTTTATTATCAGCTGTTTTGGTGAAGATACCTCAGTGCTGTGCATATTTATATGAGATTCTTGTGGTGAAGATACCTCAAACTTGTTGGGTTAATTTTTCTGGGCTGTTTTGGAGTCACCTGCCTTTGTAGTGTAGTTCAATTGTCCATTTTGAGTTTATTTGCTTGTCTGCTATGTTCTAGTCCTTTACTCATATGGCTTGGTAACAAAACTAGTCACCATCATCTACTAGAATGTCATTAACTTGGGGAAGTTGGAGCTTCGATAATTGCTTTGTATTAGTGACATGAAGCTTATGCTAGGATGATCCATTCTTAATTAAACACTAAATGTGCCTGATGTTTACCCTGGTTATATTTCCCCTTGAATAAATTACCTTTTTGTTTGGGAAAAAGAGAAGCATTATGTTTGTGATTGAGAATTGAATTGAATCAAACCATCTACTTGAAGTGATCAAGATAATAAGTTTGCTGGGGGTATACAAAATGTTGCCATGCTTGGTTTGGTGTGTTAATTGGTGTGTTAATTGGTTCATTTATGTATTTATATTTGCCATGCTTGGTTTATTTATTAATTGGATTAAATCATAAATTAAGCACCTGAGATTCACTAGTCTTTATTAATACATATTGAAACAACTTTCCATATGTAAAACCAAAGGTATGGGCTTAGTTGTGGTCTGTGTACACATTGTAATTTTTTTTTTCTGTTTATGTGATGTTATTCATTGGTAGTAAAAATATTCTATAATTTTTGTTTATATAGACTCTGTATGTCTATGTTTATTCTGTATGTATTTGCCTGAAGTTCAACTATAAGTATTTTCCAACATCAATAATGGGAACATAATAACTAATACTTGTATGCAACTTTACTTTTGGCCTTTTTTGGAGTATTTAGAGGAAGAAATGTGGGTGAATTTATAGGGATACATATCGGCATGTAACTAGATAGTAATATCTTGCACATAAACTATGTTCTTAAACTAGATGCTTTTGTCTTCAAGCATACATAATGTCGAAATCTGATAATATTATATAGTTATTTGAAACATATAGATTTTGTGCCTTCAATCATACATAATGTCGAAATGAAATTAATATTACACAGTGATTTGACATATATAGCTTTGTGCCTTCAATCATACATACGGTACGTAAATAGGAACACAAGTACTTCCTCTACTCTCAAGGTAAGCAATTGAAAGCAAGGTAGAGAGCCAAAAACAGCATACCTGCCACCATATTGAAATGATATCAATAAAAGCAATGACTTCTAATGCAAATGTGTTGAGGAATGCCCAAATGACATTAAGACCCACATACATACATAAGAACGGCAATTTTGGAGCTAAGTACCCTCCATCTTTATTAGTCCCAGTGCATAATAGAATGATACTTTGCAAAGTCTGTGACCTTGCATATGCCTACAAAACCATTCAATAGTAAAAGGGTTAGAAACACAGAAACCAACAACTCATGCAAATGTGTTTTCTGTGTTTGATTTTGTATTTGGTTTCTGTGTTCATAGACTCATGTTATACCTTGAGAGTAGAGGAAGTACCTGTGTTCCTATGCCTGCAATGAGGCTAATTGTCTCGTATATATAGCTTTGGCCCTTCATGTTTCAGTTTATTTTCAATTTACTCCTAAAACTAACTTATGTTCAAAATTAAATAGAAAATGTCAATGCTACATAATATAAAATATATATTATTAAATTGGGATTTGGATTTGTATTAGAGGTGCGAGTTATGACACCAACGTTGGGAGTTAGAGTTGAAAATGTCATAAACTTAGTCGGAAAAAGGGGTTTGGAGGGCGAAAATGCAAAACAGCCCCCGAACCACTGTTTTTACGTAACGGGAAGCTTCCTGGTGACAAATGTGACATGTAGGGACAGACGGTACGTAAATAGGACACCTACGTTGGGAGTTAGAGTTGAAAATGTCACAAACTTAGTCGGAAAAAGGGGTTTGGGGGGCGAAAATGCAAAACAGCCCCCGAACCAGTGTTTTTACGTAACGGGAAGCTTCCCGGTGACAAATGTGACATGTAGGGACGGACGGTACACCTACATTGGGACTTACAGTTGAAAATGTCACAATTAAATGGTGTTATGGAAGAATAGGTAAGCATAATCTTATATAGCTCTTGTCCCCATAAGCCTATAAAGAACCCAAGGCATTACTCATTCACAAACAGAAGCATATCTACATCTATAAACCCACTAATTAGTTTCTTCTTTAAGGAAAGCGTTTTCAAAATTTCAATGATTATATCGAGAAAATTAGAATTTTTTATAAAGAAAAAGACCATATTAATTTCCATCCGTGGAGATCACAAAAGCATTGTTTTAACGTAATTGGAAGCTTCATGGAGGTCACAAAAGCATAAGCATAGTGAGTTTTATGGATACCAGAAAAACTCTAATGATGGGTTCTCTTACATTTTTATAACAAATAATTTTTGGATGAAATGGTAAGTACACCCAAAATTTCTGTAATTTCGTAATACCTACACAATTTACTTTCACATTTAAGTACTAAAATTTACTTAGATAGATTTAGAGATTAAAAAGCTAAAATAAGAACTTATGATGGGTCCATGTTTTGGATGTCTTGCATTAGTTAATAGATATTACTGTCTTTGTCTTTTAATGTTTGAAATTATTACGATATATATATGTCGTCCAGAAGTGCCTCTACACGCACTAAACTAATGATTTTTTTCCCCTTTTTTGCAGATGTTTTTGGACATACAAATGTGGATATGTTTTTGTTGACAAGTACGGGAGGACATTGTTTTTATATCTCTATCCGTATATATAGTGGTTTGTAAATATCAGCTAATTTGGTAGAAATTAACATAGCACATGGTACAAAATAGTTTTGTGGCAGTACAGAATATAATTTTTGTTGTGGTTCAGAAGTTCAAGGTGTACAATTAATTTGGTTATTCCAGTATTATGTATGGAATTAAATGCTTGACGTGAGATTAGACATGGTTCTTATGAAATTTGTAATATATATATAAGTGGACGTTCAATATTAATTTTTTGGATGGTTGGAACTGAAATGTGTGCACGTTGTTGAATGCTTGATAACATATTTACCGTTGATGGATTATATTGTTTATACAGGGTACAGGTTGTATTAATAATGGATTTAGTGATGGATTAATTTGTACAGGTTGTTTATAGAAAATTTTATTTTAAAAAAAAAAAGCACGTTAAAGTATTTGGCCACCAAATATTTTGGTAGCTAAATACATAATAGTTATTCTCAAATTATTTGGCCACCAAATATTTTGGTCTATACATTAGTGGCCGAAAGGTACCTTTTGCCGACTAAACACAAGTTGGTAGCTAAATGTGTACTTTCGGCTACGAATTCTTTAGTAGCTAAAAGTTATACTTTCCCCGACCACAAGAAGTTAGTAGCCAAATAGCATCATTCCGCGACTAATACATTAGTGGCCGAAAGGTACCTTTTGCCGACTAAACACAAGTTGGTAGCTAAATGTGTACTTTCGGCTACGAATTCTTTAGTAGCTAAAAGTTATACTTTCCCCGACCACAAGAAGTTAGTAGCCAAACAGCATCATTCCGCGACTAATACATTAGTGGCCAAAAGGTACCTTTTGCCGACTAAACATAAGTTAGTAGCCAAATGTGTACTTTCGGCTACGAATTCTTTAGTAGCTAAAAGTAATACTTTTCCCGACCACAAGAAGTTAGTAGCCAAACAGCACCATTCCGCGACTAATACATTAGTGGCCAAAAGGTACCTTTTGCCGACTAAACATAAGTTAGTAGCCAAATGTAGTACTTTCGGCGACCAAAACATTTTTAGTCGCCAATACTATCGCCGACAGGGTAAAGGCGACAAGTTTAGCGACAAAATATTATGGTCGCTAAATCGTTTCGGCGACTAAAAATGTGACTTTTGGCGACCAATATTTTGGTAGCTAAAAGTGACATTTCTTGTAGTGTGAGGTTGATTTCATTTGGCCTCAAGCTTATGTTAATTAATTATTTTTATGGTACATGCATGGCATGATCACATGGTAATTATACAATAGCCCCAGCGTCACATGACATTATCCACGTGGTGCACCAAACGAATGACATAAGGGAAATCTTCATTGTCCCACCCAGGGCTGGCCCTGAGTTATTAGAGGTCTAAGGCGAATATTTTAAGTTGGGCCTTTCATATATCATTACTCAAGAAAAAAAAAAAAAAAAAAAAAATTGTTTGGATAAAACAAAAAGGATAAAAATTTATTTCTATTGCATTACAATTTAACAAAATTTAGATAACAAATATATATATAAAATAGTTAAATTTCAATTAGTTGAATCGAATCTTTATTTTTTAGCTTACCAATGATACAATAACTAAAATTAATTGGGCTTAACGATGAGAATTTTTGATATAACTCAAGCAATATATAAAATTAACAAGTTAGGGTTGACTATTTTTCAACATGAATCCAAGTATGACATGACTCAATAACATGAATTATTAGCTATATAATTTAATGTTCACTAAGGGATGCCATGACATTTTTTTAATCTTTTATTTAACTCCATCTAACTGAATAACAAAGTATGTAAAATAATAATTAAGGCTAATATCTTTTTTTCATTAAGATATGTATTTTTTTGGTACTTATTTTAAAGTCAATCTAGAAAAATATATATAGTAGTAAGATACAATTTTTTTAATTAGAAAAATGCAATTGAATTAAAATTAAACATTCTATGAATAATTTCATTTAGTAGAAATAAATTTTATAAAATTCAACTAATGGGAAAAATTTTAATCTCTCTATATTGCTAAGTTATTTTTAACTAAAAGTGAAAGTTTTCATATTATGCATCAACACTATAAAATAAATGAATTGAGTTAATACTGAAGTAATTATGAAATAATACGACATAATACACTCCCCTAGTTAGGGGCCTTAAATTTTGTTCGAAATTAAGGACCCGAGACGACCACCTTAGTCGCCTCACCTCAGGGCCAGACCTGGTCCCACCTTTGTTGGGTAGTTAGGAGACAAGAGGTGATGTCTCTGTTGCCAAGAACAATATGTAAATAATGTCATAGGCTTCTTCTTAAGTGTGCAACCCACAAAAGGTGTAAGTGGGTTGCACACCGTGTGCCACTCACACAAAAGGTGTAAGTGTAAGGTGTAAGTGTAAGTGGAAGGTATAAATGAAATGTATAAGTTGCACACCATGTGCCACTTACACAAAAGGTGTAAGTGCAAGGTAAAAAAGGTGTAAGTGTAAGGTGTAAGTGAACACAAAAAGGTGTAAGGTGTAAGTTGCACACTATAGCATTACCCAATGTCATATGGTATTTTAGGACTGTGAAATTCATATATTATCACTATAACATATAAGAGTTTTAGAAATTAAATGTTTTGGTCTCTAAAAGTGAAAATTTTATTACAAAAGATATTTGCGGACCAATTTTCATCGTTATGAAAATAGTTGCTAAAAAATCGTTCTGAAAAGTCAAAAATAAGACTTTTTGCGATAAAATTTTGAAAATGTCACTAATAAATAGAACTTTAAAGACAAAATAATTTGGTCTAAAAAATAGTTTATTTTTTGAGACAAAAAATTTGGTCCCAGAAAAATAATAATTCATCACTAATATCTAATTTTCATTGCTAAAAATATAATAATAATACTTTTCGCAACAAAAATATTTGATTCCTAAAAAATAATTTTATTCTTAAATTTTGGATTTTAGAATCTTAGGTAGTGTTTGGTAGAGTTTTGTAAATGTGATTTGAGAGTATGAGTTGTATTTTGAGTTTGTGTGTTGTGGAATTATGATTTGAGTGTAGAAAATTTGTTTGGTAAAGAGTTTTGAAAATAGTTTTGGAAAATAGGTTTGATTTGAGTGGGGAATTGTTGATGTGACATTTGATATGTGATACAAAAATTTACAACTCATAACTAAACATACAACTCAAAATTATTTTAAAGCACATAAAAAATTCAGAAAATATTTTTTTCGATTATAAATTAATTAACATATCAATTGTAAAAAAAAAAAAAAAAAAAAAAAAAAAAAAAAATAATTTGTCATCCGGCCGGTCAACCGGCCGGACATCCGGCCGGACGACCCTAACGGAGCAAATAACGCACAGACAGCGCACAGAACAACACATCAAAGACGACAGACATACAGACGTGTTTTGCAGAGCTGTGGAAAATGAATTCCACAGCTCCATCCAAACACCATTCTCAAACCATGATGTTGAATCATGATTCCAGAGCACAACCAAACACAGCCTTAATTTTTTTTTTTTTTTTGTAGTGTATCTTTTATGACATGATTCACATGGATACCAATATGCTCATTTTGCATTATCACAACCATCAACATCAAAAGGCATAATTCCTTCTACTTGCTGAGACACCAAGCCAACTTGTAATCCCCAATTACAAATGCTAAACCCACAGTTCAAGGAACTTTATATATATAGGGTCACCTGAGTTCTTTTTGCTTGTGCCTTGGCTATAACCAAAACCATGAAATACGATGAAATTTCTCACTTTAGCCATCTCAAACACAAGCCTTACTTTGATCGCACCGACTTTCCATTCAAGTGTGATGGCTGCAAGGAAGTCGGCATAGGCCCCCACTACAAGTGCACCGCTTGTGACTACGATCTCCACACCCAATGCCACCACGCTCTCATCTCCTCTCCTTCTTTCTCCCACCCTTTCTACACCAAATGCTCATTTCAATTCCTCCAACGCCCCCCTGGCAGCATCCCCCGCTACTGCAACGCGTGTGAGAAGAATGTGGGGGGCTTTGTCTACCATTGCACTGCTTGCGGGTTTGACCTCCACCCCTGCTGCGCAAAGCTCCCCATGGTGCTCGATGACGGTGAAGTGAAGTTGTACCTGTATAGGAAGGTTAGTGCGTCATGTCTAAGGTGTGGAAGGAAAGGGAGGAGTTGGAGCTACCGATCCGGGTGCAAGAAGTACAATCTTCATGTTGCTTGTGTGAAGGAGATGGTGGTGGAGAATTGGCAAGAGATATGTTCAGGGCAAGGAGGAGGAGAAGGAGGGAATAATAGAAGTGCTATTCTTGAAACAACAGGTAATCCTACTAGGAAGTTGGAGAGTGGAATTCCTAACTTGAAAAGCACTATTCAGACCCATCAGCAAAAAAGTAAAGGTAAAGGGAATAAGTATTGTGGCGTGGCTGGTTTGGCTTTACAATTTGTTGTGTCAGCCATTCTTGGTGACCCTACTACTCTCATTGCTGGAGTCGTTGGTTACTTGTTGTCCAAATAGTTATGCGTTTTAGTTAAGCAAGGGACGTCTTCGGTAAGATAAGGAATATAGAGATTCGTCACAGAATCGGAGATACAAAATATGGATGGATGGATAAGATTATTCAAAAGTGAATCCCACCAAAAAATTGGGTAAAATCTTATCCATTCATGTATATTACGTGTTTTTTCTTTTCGTGTGCTTAATTTCTGTATTCATAACAGAATTGTAAATAAAATTCTTACCGAGTACAAAAATATTGGAACTCATATTTAATAAATTAATAAGGGTCCGTTTGGGAAGAACTAAAGTGGGCTTTTTTGGCTATTTTAGCCACAAAAGACAAAATAGGTTATTTTAGCCACAAAAAACAAAACATCACATCCAACCCATAATCATTACACTCTTCTCTTACAAAAAAAGTCAAAAAAGCCAAAAAGCTAAAAAGTCATTCCCAAACCAAACTTTTTAGCCCAGGCTAAAATAACCAAAAAAACAAAAAAGCTAAAAAGCTAACCCACTTCCCAAACGGAGGCTAAATACATGTGAAGCTTATCTATTGGTAAAAGGTCTGACAAGAAATTTGTTTGTATATTTGGTTTTATTTTCTGAAACTATTTTCAGATTTTTTTTTTGGAAAAAATAGAAATTAGTTTGACGAAAATATACATTAAAAAGATATTTTTAAATTTTATCAAATTATTTTTTCCTCCTAATAGATAAAATTATATAAAAATGATAAGTGTTTTAATTTTGTTTCAACAAATTAATTTTTAAAAAATAAAATTTAAAAATCAAATCAAACAGAGACAATGCTGTTTGATTTTGTAAAGGGAAAAGTTAGGGATCATGAAAAAAATTTCATGAAAATGATCATGAAAAATTTATAAACCTTGGATTACCTTGATTAGTGTGTGGTGTTTTATTCTAAGTGTAATCTAAGGGTCACAAAGCTTTCATGATTAGTTTCATGAAAAGTTTTTCATGATAGCATTGCTATTTTGTAAATGCTGGACAAAGGTCCATTTGCTTCTAATTAATGCAACTTGTAACACTGCTTGTAAAAATGTCTTTTATTCGATTCAGGTTTATCAAAGAAACAAAACCACCAAAATGCTTGAAACTGTGAATTCATTTCTAGCTCAATTTGAGCACAAGTTTATGATATATTGATCCTTAATTAACAAAGGGAGTTGAACTAGGTGAAGCCTGAATTCTCAAATTGGTGAAAGCGAATATAAAAAGTTATAGAAAAGCCATTAATGATTAAAATAAAAAATAAATATGTATTTTAGCCTTGTTTAATTTAAATTTGATTTTAGTCTCTAGTTTTAAATTGAACAATTTAATCACTACACTTTAGTTCAATTTCAATTTAGTAATTTCATCTAAATTTGAAATTAAAATTAACAATTTTGGGATACTTTTCAATATTCTAATATGATACACACAAAAAAATTAACGAAAATTTAGATGGAATGACCAAATTGAAATTGGACATAAAGTGCAGGGCCAAATTGTTTAATTCAAAACTACAAAAACTAAAGTAAAATTTGGTTAAAACTATAGAGGTGGAAAATATAATTAACTCAAAAATTATAGAGTTTCAAAGAATTACTCACAAATTGATTTTCAAAGGAGTTGGGTTGTCTCTAATCTTTATATTGTGTTTAATTCATAAATTTGAGGAGAGATTTTGAAAGAAAAATAAAAAAAATAAGTGAAATATAAATAAAGTATAACTATATTTCACACTTTTTATCTTTCTCTTTTCAAATTCTTCCTTAAATCTATGAATCAAACACAGCCTCAAAGGACTTGGAATTGGTAATTTTGTTGTTCTTTATGGCATAAGTGATGTAGATGAGATTTTATTATTCTTATATTTTAATTTTATTTATTTTGGCATTATTATTTTATTAGAAATCCTCTATTAGAATCATAAAATTATTATATTTCTTTAATTATGTTGACGTAGTTAATTTTTTATTTTATTAGTTTCGATTAACAGTTTCTTGTTTTCTAAGAATTAAGTTAATTATAAATAATTGTTATAAGTTTTAGGGTAAAAATAGTTTTTATTAATAATATATGATTTTGTTGAGAGATTTCTCTTATTTTCCTAATTTTGATAATGGCCCCGTTTGATAGAGTTGTGGAAAAGTGATTATAGATTATAGTTTATAGCTGTGAACATAAGCTGTTAATCTGTTTGGTACAGCTGTGAGATTATGGATTTAAGCAGCATAGTAGTATTTGTTTAATAAGCTGTAAAATAGTTTTTTACTGTATAATTGTCCTTTCTGCTCTTATATGATATAAAAATGATTATTTTGTCAGTTTTTTCAGTTTTAATTTTAAAAAAATTATTTTATTAATAAAAGTTAATATAATTAGTATTAATTAGTATCAATTAATATAAAAATTGATACATTTGATAAAAATGTAATGGAAGTATTATTGTGTAATAACTCCGACTTCCGATTAATGCTAATCCATGATTAGTTATGCCTAACAGTAATTTAAAAGGAATCCAGAATTAATTTGCATATGTATTGCATTATCTTTGCGTTTCTATCTGTTTGCCATAAAATGATCTGTTCATGTTTAGACTTTGAACTGCGAATTGAAAGTCTTATCGGCGCCCGATTTCGAAATTGATTAGTGTTTCATACTAGTTAGAATATATGTGATTTTATGATAGATTTAATTAAAATTTGATTTGGTATGATTAATTAAAGTTAAATTACATCAACTTGAATTAATTGCATCTTTGCCACTAGTGGGCACTTTAGGCCATTAATAGATTTTATATCTTTTTGCATCATTCCTTCACTCTTTCTTAGACCAATTCGGGAGAGAGAGGGAGAGTAGGAGAATTTGAGTTCAACAAGAGATTTAACTTGGGGACTTAGATGAAATTAAAGAAGAATTGTATATTTGAGCTCTTACACCTTGAATTCAAGACCTAAGGCAGAGATTTTATCCCCTTGAACTTGAATTTGAATTGTTTCTTTCATGGTTCATGGTTAATTAGTGTCTAAAGCTAGGAATTGGGTTAAAATGTTGAATTGAGGATTAATTCATGCATGCATGCATGTTTCATAGCATTTTGAAGGATGAGTTTCAAGAATTTCTTCATGCATGTGTTGATTTCATTCTGATTTTGGAAACACAATGAGTTTCATGTTGTTTGATAGCATTTGATCATGTTTTGGAGAGCCTTAGCTAAAAAATGCACATGCATGTCATGTTTTGGATCATCTATAAGTTTAAGTTGAGTTTGTGCATGATTGGTTTGCTCTTGGGCCATGATTTCTTGAAATGATGCTTTTAACATGTTGTTTTGTGGGTTACCAAGTGTTTTCCAAAGTTTTGGCCCAGAAAAATGAGTTTTGGATGGTTGATGGTTGAGTTTCATGCTTGGAGGTCAATCTGGATTTTCCAGAAATTTGACCCACGCTCGAGCGGGGACTTTCACGCTCGAGCGTGAAACCTGAGTACATGCACTTCCACTCAAGCGGCGAGAGTCACGCCCGAGCGTGAAATGCGTATACCCAGAAGTTTGTGTGTTTTGTAGTCCGGTCGAGCGGGGGAAGCACGCTCGAGCGAGGGTCTGTGTCACACGCTTGAGCGGGGGTCGAGCGCCCGTCGAGCGTGAATTTCATGCATCCAGCACTTTTTCATAAGTTTGCAGTCCGCTTGAGCGGGGAAGTCCACGCTCGAGCGGAGCTTCATTGTCTGCATGTCCACTCGAGCGGGGAAAGCCACGCTCGAGCATGGACCTTATCTTCAGCAAAATTTGAGAAATGGTTTTCAATGCATTTTTGCATCCTCATTCCATCCTAGGTATTCCTAGGCCATGTTTAAGACCCCATCATGAGGATAAGAGATTAGAAACACACTAAGAGCTAACGAAATAAGTTTTGTACAATTAGAACGTGTGTTTCAAGTGTGCATATGTTATGTGTTGTGTAGGTCACGTGCCACGTACCGTTTGACCAAGTTTACTCCGTCTGTCTGTCTCAAGGCCCACTGTGAGTAATAACTCTGTAAAGTTATGTTTAACTAAAGTATTTTCTGACTGGTATGGTATGATCTGTTTTCTGAAATGTTATCTTACGAATTATGAATGAATGTCCAATTTTCTGAAAAGTATTTGTGGCACCCTTAGTTTACGTGGCCCTCGCCCGGGGGTAACAATACCGCGGCCAATCTGCACGTGGCCCTTGCCCGGGGGTAACAATACCGCGGCCAATCTGCACGTGGCCCTTGCTTGGGGGTAACAATACCATGGCTACTTGTGCTCAAGATATGGACCTTTATGGTCTTTGGTACCAACTATGCATGTGGGTCTCCGGACCAAATTGATCTGATAGCTAATGGGTGTACCATGTATGATCTTATGCAAAATCTGAATATGAACATGAGTTTGTATCTAAATCTATTTCTATTTTGAAGTCTGAATATGTTCTGATTTAAATACTGGATCCTAACTTGTGCTGGACATCATTCATAAAACCCTTTTACTCTGTTATTATTCACTGGGCTTCCGCTCACAGTTTATATTATGTATGTAGGTGAGCCAGGGGGTGACCAGGGTCAGAGTTGACGGCCTTCTGTTTTGTTTTTGTCAGCCAACTGTTGTGCCTCCCGAGGAGGTTTCGAATGAAGCCTAATGCCATGGCTGTTTTTGTATTCATGCTAGTCTTTGTGCATGCTCTGTAAAGTCAAGTCTTGGGAAGTACATTCTGTAAATACCTTGTAAATATTGTGTATCTGGACTGGCATGTTTGTGTATATATATAAATAAGTTTTGAAATGTTCTGTCCCATGTACGTTATCACAGCTTATTGGACCTTGTCTATTTTGTAGTATTGCTTCCGTAGCCCCTTATTATTTGCTAATCTGTCCAGAGGCCTTTGGTAATCTACGGATTACTGGCCGGTTGCGATACCTAACCTACAGGGGCGGGTTTGGGTCGTGACATATTGTTACAATTTTTTTTCATTATAAATTAATTAGTATCAATTAATTGTTTAATTAGTATCAATTAATACTAAAATTATTAATTAGTATCAATTAATGGCTTAATTAGTTTCAATTAATACTAAAATTATTAATTAGTATAAATTAATATTAATAATTAATTTTTATTAGTATCAATTAATATTAATAATCAACAATTGTTGTCAATTAGTATCAATTAATAATTAATTCATTACAAAAGTATACAATATTAATTTATTAATAATTAATACCAATTAATATTGATTTTTTAATTAATATTGATTTTTTTTCTTTTTCTTCAGAAATATACAATTCTTTATTTTTTAATTAATATAAAAATATTAAATATGAATTTATTAATAATTAATACCAATTAATATTTATTTTTTTAATTAATATTGATTTTTTTTTCTTTTTCTTCAGAAATATACAATTTTTTCTTTTTTAATTAATATTAATATTAAAATTTGGTTATTGACGAGAGCATTTAAGTAATTTTAGTCCCCCCACACCAACTGTGCGCTTAAGTCGAAAATTTAAGCACCCTCTGACCAGCTTTTGAGATAAGCTGAGAAATAGCTTAATTTAAGTTATAAGCTGGTTAACTTAAGCTGCACCAAACATAACATTTTAACTTAAATTAAGCTAAAAGCTGAAATAAGCAGCTTATAAGCTCTACCAAACAGGCCTAATATTAAGATTCAACAAATTTGTAGAAGAGTTGTGAGGTTCTTTGTTTGTTCACATTTTGCTCTTTACGTTTTCATCCATGTATCAATTGGTATCAGAGTTTAGATTCAATTCCTAATCAATCATCATTGTTTAAGGAGCTTATGTTGGTGGTTGACCAACCACTATTGAAGATGTGTATGAATGCGATCAAGTTGCACAAGATGCTCAACTAGAGGTGTCATGTTCTAATTTCTAAAAAATCTGATTGAATAAAATAAATTATTTTCTTTATTTGAAATATGGAAATATAATTCATTTTAAGAAGTATATGAGATGAGAGGGGAATTTATATTGAGGAATTTGGGCCAAGCTAAATTAGGCTATTGTTTTGGGCCGAGCTATAAGTTGGTTATGCTATTTATATTCAGGTGGGTGAAACAGTAAGTATCGCCAAACTAGGCAATCGTTTCATGCGTTTGACCGAGCACATGGGTTTAGCTGACTAGTTATAACGCCGAGTTGAGTCAACGTGTGGTAAAGAGGTGTGTTGAGCTAGGCATGCTCAACGTGTTGTTTAACTAGGTTCTTGGTGCTAGCAAGGCTCAACCAGTTACGCAACGGGCGAGCAACCAGACTGGAGTTTTGCTCAATTACATGCCAAAGAGTTGTTCTACTTCACTTTCTCTAGTCATGAGGGTGTTAAATGGTGGGTATTATCCTTTAGGAAGGTGAGTCTTAATGGATTCTATGAAGAGGAATTAGAGTCCTACTATAACCTAAAAAGAAGTAATGCAATTCTATTCTCAAGATTCAAGAGCTTTTTCTCATATTGATCTTGAGTACTAACTTAAGCATCAGAGGGGTTTTGCAACACACACTCGCTTGTAAGCTCACGTGTTCTTGTGATTTCAGGCCATACGACATCATTTGGAAGAGTGCGAGCTTGATTACCAGGATTATACAAGCGACGATTATTTTGTATTCGTACAATTGGCAGCATTTATGGGAAATACATAGAACAAACCTTTTGATCAAGCTCTTCTAAAAGATTTTAATAGCGAACAGTAAAGACCCTCCACTCTCCCCCCGATGACCAAACGCTTGATGCCAATAGAAGGTATGAAGATTTGCTACATGTTGATCCAACGCAAGATTTAGGTGCTCAGCCCAAAGGGGGCCTTACAGAGATGTGCAACAAGCGCTTTCATTCTCTTATACGTTCTTTAATCCCAGAAGGACATTAACGGCGAAGAACGTCTGATGCCTAAGGTTTGGAGAACAAAGTCATGGAGCAGGATGAGATAGTAAGAAAGATGGCGGTGGATATGGAGCTTCTAAAGTGCTAGGTGAAGCGAAAAGGTGTCATTAAGATCAAAATTCGTAATAAGTGCACTCAATCTCATCATTCTGGAGACTAGAATAGACATCCTATGCCAGTGCGTTCTGATAGCAGGAGAAACCATAGGATAGGTGATTCTTAGTCACGTTCTCAAAGGTCACCTTCATATCATTCAAGGTTTAAGAGATCTAGGACAGGGAGATCCTATTCGCAAGAGAGAAGTTATCGTCTCTCGCATTCTTATTAGACATCATCTTATTATTCAGAGCTGCCTAAATCAGAGGACTTAAGGACTATCCTCTACGAAAGGGCTTAAATGAAGTATGTAGCCTAAGCGAACCCTCCCCGAAGGGTACCAGCTTTACAGAGGCTGACCTCCAGGATGCATGGTAGCATTGAGGTGGCAACGCCAATGCCACACGTTGTTCATATGCTAGTGAACAGAGAGCTGACGAGATTGCACAGTACGCCGTTCTCACCAGAAATCGAGAACGCATCTCTTTCGACAGGTTTAAACTAGCTGAGGTTTTTTTTTTTTTTTAATTATTTTTTTTAATCTACGATGGGAAGTCGGATTCTTACATGCACCTTGGCCATTTTCGACAAGTCATGGCTATTCATAGAAGGAACAATGCTTTGATGTACGTGTTGTTTGCATCAAGCCTAGGGGATTTAGGCATGACTTGGTTTGAAAAATTGCCTAAAGGTAACATTACCACTTGGGCCCAGCTTGTAGAGGCATTTGTACCAGATTCAAAATAATCACAAAGGCACACAAAGACTTTGAACACTTGGTGGCTATTGACGTGGGGCCTCAAGAAACTTTGAAGTCATACAATGATAGGTATTGGAAGACATTAAATGAAATTGGCGAATGCCTTTCTAACCTAGTTATTGCCCAATATAAGCAAGGTTTTCTAATCGAAAATAGATTGAGAGACTCACTAACGATGATGCCCCTCTTGACCATAGAGGCATTGATGGAAAAAGTCAACCAACATATAAGGGTTAAAGAATATGTTGCTAGTGCAAAGGTAAAGACCGGTACATCAGTGGCGAGCAAAAAGACTTCAACTAAAATTAACATGGTTGGGAAGAATGGAAAGTAAGGTGGAAACTACAACAAGAACTGCAATAACAACAACCGGGCTAATCCATCTTTGAATGATGAAGATGAGAAAGCAAAACGGTATTCAAGAAGCCCATCTACCGTATCCTTAGTGAGATTCAAGACGAGCCTTATGTTTGATGGGCGGAGGGGCTGTGACAAAAAGTATTGTTGCCCTTATTATGATGAAATGGGGCACTCAATTAAAGATTGTGTGTTGTTTAAAAAACACTTGGAAGAGTTAGTGCCAATAGGTTACTTAGACCGCTTCATCGAGGATAGAGCCAAGGAAACCCCCCAAAATCAAGACATGCCAAATAGAATGCCACTTAACGTCCCTCCTCAAGAATTTATCAATGTGATCCATGGGATCATTGAGCTTGAGTGAGTCTATGAGCTCTGAGGCATGATTAAGAAGGATAAACACATGAGAGAAGTACTCAGTGTCAACCGACTTTTAAGAAGGGAAAGGCATAACAGAATAATGTGATATCTTTCTCTGACAGAGACTTGGCGAGATTTCAAAATCCCTATAACAACGTGCTAGTGGTAAATCTGCATGTCAATGATTTTGATATCAAGAGGATCTTGATCAACTAGGGTAGCTCGATTGAGATCATGTACTACGATGCCTTCAAATAACTCAAGTTAAATGAAAGAGACTTGGCACCTGTCATGTCTCATTTGGTCGGCTTCAATTCATTGCCCTAATGGCAGGTTGGTAAGATCATATTGTTGATCAAGGCGGATTCGGTGGTTAAATAAGTAGCGTTTTGGGTGACCTTGAATCACCCATATTCTTCGAACCGAAGTTGCACAGAACTTCGAATTGCGACTGTGTTCTTCGTCCACTAGGGTTAGCTGCAAACCAGAACTTGAATCAAGGAGAGAGAGCTTCGAATTCCAGCGTCAATCAAAAGCTGAAAACGAATCACAACTCAGTGGACTTGAATCTGCAAAGTTGAATTTCAACAATGACGAAGGCTCCAAATTAGGTCCGTGAGTTCCATGGTGTTGAATTTAAATAAGAAACCACTTAGATTATGAGATAATAGGATCAAAATCTTTGCTCTGATACCAAATGATAATGAGCCTCAAGAATGAGAGAGAATTTAGAGAGAGAAATATCTCAATCAATCAATATTCAATCTAAAAGTTGGTTACAAAGTAGTTATGACTCCTCTAGATATAGGCTACATTTTCCCACCGCTAACTATCACATGCCAAGCACATGATATCCTATATCACTTTGCGTTTATCGCTCAAGCGGTGGGATGATCGCTCAAGCGGTCTGTTCGAATTAGTGTCCACCGCTCGAGTGATCAGTTCGGGATAGCAGATTTAAAAGTCGATCTAAACTCATTTTTCTCTCACTTTTTCATACCCTTACTCTCTCAAGCACCCATTTTTGAAACCCTAACCCTAACCCTAACCCTAAAACACTTGATTTCTCTTGATTTTACCCAAGATCCACCCTAGATCCTTCAAGAAAGTTAAAGAACAAGTGTAGTCCAAGGGTCCTACCGGTTGTTTTGTGATTTCATTGTTTGGAGTTGCGTTCTCATCCTGTGTCATCAATCTTGACGTAGGGGTACACTTAACTTGATATATCTTTGATTTAGGACACATATGTGGTATTTTCTTAGTTATATAGATATATGAGAGGATTTTGTTATATAAGTGGATTTGAGGAATAAAAAGGGGTTATAATTCATGTTTTGGAAAAATTTATGTATATCCATGTTGATTATTATTATTAGTGATGAATATTGACTCTTTATGTGCAAAGAAGGGGAAAATCCCAAATTTTTTAGAACCCTAGTTTTCAAAATTGGTTTAATGAAGGGTTTGGCCAAATTGACTCTTGAACCATGATGTTGGATGAATAACCTTAACAATGGTATTGGATATGAGATTTTAGAACTATCTTGGACTTATGCATACGTTAATTTATAAATGTGAGATTATGGAGTTAAAGAATTTTGTTGTTTATATTATGTATTGTTGTAAATTGGACAAACCATAGGAAATTGGGATTTGGAAATTCATGCATCATGTGCATCACATCTTTCTTTTATGATTCAAATTGTAGATGTTGGAAAGTGTTGGAGGGATAAATAGCGTATAAGTCAGGGTAACGAGTCTGGTTTTAGAAATGAGTTGTGTGTTGTATAATTGGTATCCGCGCAGGGAGTCAAGGTGACCAATTATCCTGTCTTGAGCATATCGTCGGACGAATGTGGGTTAGAGTCAGCAAATGTGGAAAAATATTGCTTTGGATGTCTACAAGCCGCCATTTTAGGAGTCGATAAATGTGGAAGGGAAAGGTTTTAGATTCCAAACACCCCGCCGTTGTTAGAGTCGGCTAATGTGAGATTATTTTTAGTATAATATATATATATGTGTGTGTGTGTGTGTGTGTGTGTGTGTGTGTGTGATTTATGACTCTTGCTTGTGATGTCATAGCGCATTTACACCCCGTGGTTTTGGTTAAAACATGTGTTGGCATCATGCATTTAGCATCATGTTTTGAAAAGGAAAAGACTTGGATTTTTCTTATCCCTTACATGGCATGATCATATATATCTCGATTAATTATATATTTTGTTAATGGTATTTTCTACTGGGCAATAGTTCACCTCAAAACTAACAACCTTTCAGAAAATGATACTGCGATGCCGCCAAAGTGAATTGGCATCGGATGTGCTTTTTGAAAGGGAGCACGAAGGCTTTACAAATGTTTTATGTTGAAGCTCTACGCTATTTTTGTGTTTGGGACAAAAGTCCAATTTTTGTGTAACCAAAGGAAATGCTTGTGAAGGCATTCGCCATTAAGGCATTTTGTTTTAAAATCTCTAATTTCTTGAACTATTAGATATTTTTGAATGTAAATGAACAATAATGTAATCACTTGCATAGTTCAATGGGAAAGATGTTACTTTTGAAGCATGAACTACACTATTTAATGATTTATCTTAACTTAAAGTCAGATTTGATTATTATTATAATGCTTGAAATTGAGAAAACATTTTGAGGTGTTACATAGTGTTTGTGTGTAAATCATTCTTAAAAAAAATTATATTGATCTGATAACCGTAGTCGTATAATTTCATTATATTTGTCTCCAAAAAAAAAAAAAAAATTGACAATAAATTTTCAAATCATACTTGTCATCTTTTTTTAAAGACAAATATGTTGAAATTATATAACTATACTTATTGGATCAACATTTTTTTTAAAGGATGACTTACACACAAATTCTTAAAAAAAAAATGAATGATTTGGATTATCGAAGTAAGACTCACGATGAGTTCAAAAATCTAAATTTGGACAGTTCAAACCACTAGGAATATTGGAGACAATCCAACTCCTTTTCAAATGTGGAAAATACTACATATTTCTATTATTTGATAAATTACACATTTAACTTTTTTAGTTTGACTGAAATTTTATTTGTCTCTATTGTTTTAAATTGAACGAAAATAATTTACCATTTTTAGTTTACAGAAAATATTAAACATGTTTATGTTTAATTTGGTAAAAATTAAAAATAAAGAACATGTTTTATACACACCTGTTTTAAAATTTTATTTTGAAAAGAAGTGAAATGAGTTATTTGCAAGAGGTGATTGTTGATAGTTAAAAATAGTGGACATAGGTGATTGTCCAGTACCAAAGGTGGTTGCCACTAGTAGGAGGTGGTTGGTGGTGGCCGAGAGTGATTTTCAACAAGAGGTGATGGCAAAGATAGTTATTACTGGTGGATGGGAGCGATTGGAGGAGGTCATTGTCGACTATGGGTGTTGGTAATGATGAGAAGATAGCGGTCATGATAAATTGGAGAAAGAATATGGGGCAAATTTAAACAAATGAAATAAACTTTATCGTAGTTACAAAAATTTAATAAATTTTGTAAATTATATAAAATTTTTTGAAAAAAAAAAAATATTAAACAAGTTTTTATTTACAACTTTTAAACATTCTATAACAAATAAAAAATTATAAATACAAATATTATCAAACAAGTCCGAATATTCCTATAAACTGGTTGAAGCGGTTTTATGTGGACGGGCCAAAAGATTTTGCTTTCCGTCCTTAGGAATTTTCTTATTACTTTCCTAATTACAAATCAGTCCATCAAATCATTTTCCTAGTCCCTTTCCCTCTCCTCAAGCCTCCCCTTTTCTTTCTTTTTTTGGGGTTCTTAGTGGTCACTTTAATTTCACTCATGGGGTTCACAATATAACAATTTTAGATATGAACCTTCAATTATTAGACTCTCTCTTCGTTAGATGAGGCATTTATTGCAAGAATAATGCTTGGGATCTCCTTTTGGGGGTCACCCCCCCTTTGCCACGTGGCGGGGGTGATTGGAGGAGCAGGAAAAAAAAGAAAAAGAAAAAGAAAAAGAAAAAGTAACCAATGAGAGGGAGAGGGGGTCAAAGGGGGTGGGGGGAAAAGGGGGGATGAATCATTGTTGTTATTGCAAAAAGTTCCACCTTCCACTAGCCGAAATCCAAACAAGACATGTGAATTTCACAACCCCTTCGTACAGTGGCGAAGTTAGAAAATTAAATCAGAAAAAATATTTTTTTATTATGACTTTAATTTTTTTTCCATAACCAACAATAAGAAGATTATAATAATTTTCGAATTAATATTAAGTAGAAAAACTTAAATAAATTATTACAAAAGCATTTTACATAAAATTTTACAATTAATTTCGATTAAAATCAAAAAGAAAGTATTGCATGTAATTAGTGTATCATGAAAAATATAAAAACAGTCATATATTTAAGTCTTAAATAAATTATATAATGGTAAGATAAATCAAATTTTTACAAAATTTGAGTAAAAATTTCATATAATAGTGATATCACGTCATTATTGACATATGATATCACCAACCAATAATAAAGTAACGTATGAAGGGCGAATTTCATATACAAATATAACAAACACTCTTAGTAATTTTTACATATATATAGTGAGATTAATTATATTTTCATATCAAAAATAATAGATATTACCTTTAAATTGAGATTTTTTAATAAAATTTTTATACATAAAAATATAATTTGTTGTAGTCATTTCATTTTCAATAAAACAATCTTTATTATTTTCATAAATTTAAAAATACCCTTAACATTTTATTCTAAATATTATTTTTTTAATTCTATTTATATACATATGTAAAAAAAAATAAAAAATCCAGGGAGGACACGTGATCCCCCAACCCCCCTAGGCCCATATGGCTCCACCACTGCCTCCGTATGATATGTTAACATCTTGTTGTGTTTTCGATTTCTTTATTTCCATTTTCCGTTTGAAATAACAAGATAATAAAAAGTTTAAAGCCATCCATCTTTTTTAAAACATTTTCATTTTTGTAAGAAAACAATATTTTAAAATTCAGAAATAAATTTTTAATATTTTTGTAGAAAGCTAATTATTTTTATAAAATTATATTTGCAAATCATTTTCCTAAATAGGCCATGGCATTCCCTATAAGTATTTCCAAAGGAGGAGGTAAAAAGGCCACATAAGGTATTTTTGCTAGTAAAGTTGGTTTTCTCCTCCTTCAACAAACTCTGCATTGCAGGAGGCATATATTTTGGCCCATATTCATTTTCGCTCTCCACGTCTAGTTAGCCTCCATTGCTATGTAAAAGGGGTTTCTTTCTGTTGTACCCCAGAGAAAAAAAAGGGTTTCAAGTTGTTTTGGGTTCTCTATCTCTACTTGAGGTCTTTATATCTTTGTTGCATTGCTTGTTCCAATCCATTGTTATTTTTAAAAGTATGATCGTGTAAAAATATTATTTAAAAAAAATTAATTATATATATATTTTTAAAAATAAATATTTGTAAATGTCACGTGAATACTAAGTGCATAAATAACATATCATAAAAAGATTGTATTTTTTATTTATGTTTTATAGTATTTTTCTTTTAAAAAATTAATTAAGTTAGTTTGATTGATTAGCTAAATAAAGAATATGATTGAATTGCATACTAGTTAAACTAGTTACGCTGTGTTTGATTAAGAGATTTGGTAAGAAATTTGAAAACGGAAAAGGAAAGGGAAAAGAATTTATTTATATTTTATCTAATTTTACACACTTATTTCTTTCTATTTTTAAATTTCTTGCCAAATTCCTTAATCAGACATTAGGCAAAATAATACCTTTTTTTTATGTGTTTTAAAAAGATATTTTACCTAACGGAGGAGAGGGATAATGGAGGGTCATGGAAAAGGATATTTTTTAGCTATCTGGCATATAATAATTGGCCATCCCTTTTGGTAGAGAGAATTAGAAATATGTCAAATGTGATAAAAAAAAAAAAAAAAAAAGACAAAAAAAAATAAATAAATAAAAATAAGCAATCTTTTTTAGTTTATTTTGACTTTTAAAATTTTTTTTTTTTGAAATTGTTCAAAAAATATATATTTAAAAAAGTAAAAAATTTTGATATAATTTTTTTAAAAAATCACTAAAGATAAAAAAATTCAAAAAAATATATGACTGATTTTTGTGTTGATAGAGTTATCCAATAATTGAAGCTTATAAAAGGCCGAAAAAAGCGGGTCCAAATATCCTTAATTTTGGTGGTTGGTATTTGACCTCAGTTGATGCTTTGTATGAAAGAAGCTTAGCTTCCACGCAGTTAAAATCACAGGACATTTCATCCGAAATTGAAAGGAAGTTCCCATTCGCATCTGTTTTGGAAAAATAGTTAAAAGTTAGTTTCTTTTAATTTTTTAATTTTTTTTAAATTTTTAAAAAAAAAATAAAAATATGTAAAAAATATAAGAAATGATATGACTTAAAATAAGTTAAAAATTGACTTTTAACCATCTTTTTAAAATAACCCTAATACAATGTCACTGTACTGATTTATATATACACAATACAAATCGGTAATAAAATCAGTCATAATTTTTTTGGAAAATGTTTGGTAACCACAATTTATATTGCTCAAATGGCTCGAAATTGCCAAATTTTACCCCCAAAACGACATCGTTTTGGCAATTTCGGACCATTTGAGCCACAGAATTTGTGGCCCCCTAGCATTGTTGAATTTTTTTACATGAATTTTACCTACATTTATGTACGAAAATTGTGTTGGGTTCTATACAAGTAGAAAAGCTAGTGCTACATATTCTTAAATAAATAAATAAATAAACGAAACATAACAAAACAAAAAGTTATTTAGAAATTCATCTAGAATTCAAAATGTGAACCAGAGGGAAATTATATAAAGGATTCTCTCAAGTTTAAATTTAAACTTGAGAGAACTTAAGAAGCCTATGGAATCTATTATAAGTTCCGTTTCAATAATTCAAATAATTTATTTTGTAAGGCCCTTAGTATATATTGTCTTTGGAAAAAATTAGCTAACATTTTTAATTTATCATCTTTGTCTCCAAAAAAAATAGATGGCCAATATGTTGTTGAAAATAGACTATTAATTTTTTTAGAGATAATCTATTGGTTGCATATTTTATACAGACCAATCACAGCATAACACGTGGCTTGAAAAGGATAATTTAGGGATTTAATGCAAGTTTCCAACCAGCGACAGACACATGGCAAGTCATATTGGTAATAGTGGTTCTGCGTTGCATTGAAGTAATTAGAAGGCGCGAAGTGGCGTAACTCAACGGTGACTCATAATTCAAATTTAAATTAAAGAGGGAAGCCTAACTGCAAAGAAGGCGTCGTGGGAGCAGAATGTTCAGGGCCATAACCGGAGATCGTGGAAGTGCATTTCGACAGTTGGAAGTCTACTTCGACGGTTACCATTGGGAAGTATAAATAGAGGAGAAGGCCCCAGAATGAGGGACCCAGGCTTAAATCCAAAAAATCAGTTTATTTACTTCTTATTTCCTTCCAGTTTTACATTTCCAGTTCTTTACATTTTTAGCATTTCAATTTCTGTACTGCACTTCATTTCCTGGGAGTAGTTTCAAGTAGTCGTTGCTGTAAACATTTTCAAGACTGGGTTGTTTCATTGTAAGTTCTTATTTACTCAATAAAATTCAGTTTCTAAATTGTTCTGTTCTTATTATTTCTTATAAATTTCTCCTAAAACAAGCCATCAGTAAAAGTCCTCTTCATTGAGGCTGAAAGAACTTCAACACAATCGTCTGATAATTGGTTGGCAATTAAAATTCTGTAAGGACTGATTGATCTTTACTGGTACGCTTAAATTTACACAATTAACCTTCGAAAGCCAAAAAAACCAACACTATTTTTTGGCACGCCCAGTGGGACTATTATAATGGCTAGACGTAGAGCAAGAGGAGAAAATGAACGCCTGGAAGAAGGTGTGGAAGGAGAGGTAGAAGTGCCTAACTCAGAGGATAATGTAATAGATGCACCTATTCCATCAGATCCTCCACAAATGGTCGAATAGACCAGCACTTCAGAATATACAACACATGCCTAACATACTAGATAGGGCCATGATACTGGACCTTCAACTGTCCCTTCTACCCAAGATACTGGACCTTTAACTGTCCCTTTTACCCAACCAATAAATCCATTGGGAGGTTTGGTAGATGCTATGGGACAACAACTAATGTATACAATGAAAAAATGGGCAACATCCTTTTTGGATCGAATGAACTTTCATCAACCAACTATTGCAAGACAGATTGAAGAGAACGAAAATTCCCTTCAGCATAGATTGGCTCAAGACAAACAGCCTATGCAAAGTAATGGACAAACTAATAGTCAAACTAGTAATCAAAACCATGAGAGAATGTCACATGTGCCTCAGTCATGGTACGAAGCTCCTTCGAGACCACTAACAAACCAAAATGTACCATTGTCCACCAGCAAAACCATACAAATTGGTGGATCTGGGCTAACACAAGAGAATGGTATAAGGATGTTTTCAAATCCTATGTTCGAAGCCATACCTAGCACACGCGTTTTAACTAATCCTGTGTTTGAATTTGCACCCAGGGGATTGGAAGAATTTCCTGCGGTTGGAAGAGAAATAACGTATGTTCCTCCTCCTATAGCACCTTTTGTAGGGCCTTTCCTAGGACAAATTCTAAGAGGTCAGCCATACCTCCAACAGCAACTAGTACAACAAGGACAACCAGTCTTGAATGCACCAATATATGGACCAAGAGGCCCTTAGGCAGATGGAGTTCTTCCAAACCCTGTGTTTGTTCCTCCAATAGTGGTTTAACTAGTATAAAACATGGTTCCAAGGGACCAAATTGCTGATATTGTTAGAGAAATGTGTGGACCCATGGCTCGGTAGGTCCAGATTCCAGTATACAGAAAACTTTACCTAGAGTGGGTGGATAGGGTACATGAATATCCAAGGGAGTTTAGAATACCAAACTTTGTCATCTTTTATGGGAATGGAAACTAATCAACAGTAAAACACATTACTAGGTTTACAGGCCAATGTGATGAGTTTGCCAATAATGATTACATGAAACTGAGACTCTTTCAAAACTCTTTAATTGGAGTAGCCTTCGTATAGTATATAAACCTTACACTTGGCTCTATCCAAACTTGGCAGCAAATAGAGGAAGTTTTTTATGCCCAATTTTTCCAAACAGAACCTGCGGTTTCCATGGCAGACTTGGCAAGATTGAGCCAAAGGCCTAATGAGAAGGCTGCTCAGTTTATTGCCAGATTTAAAAGGGCACAAAACAAATATAGCGGTCATGCCACCTGAGCCTGAATTTGTAAGATTGGCTCAAAATGGGTTGGAGTTTAAGTTTCGAAAGAAGTTTGATTCAACTGAGTTTTGAGACTTAGTAGAATTAACCTGTAAAGTATCTAGATATAAAACTTTACTTAAGGAAGAACAAGATTGAAGTAATGCATCATATAAGACCTACTATAGGAACTCTAACTATGAAATTGATACAGCAGAGATCGTAGGAAAAGAACCTATAACCTGTGAGGCATTAATTCAGAAAGACAATACAATAGACCAACAGTTTAAAAATAAAGACCTTCATAGAACGTATTCTTTTGACATAACAAAAGCAGACGGTGTAAACACCCCATTTTTGACCGACCATAAGACTCAGACATCATCAGTTGTGCACTCGATGATTGCGCATGTCTGTGCTTGTTTCGAGCGCCCGAAGGTCTCGGCTGGATGCCTTGTCTTTGAGCCTCTTAACCCTTTGTGTTTTGGCCTTGGTTTTTGGGCCCAACCTTGTTGCCTCTTGCCTAGGGGGGAAGAGGGCTTTGCTGGCCATTTGTGGCACTTGCCGGCCACTTTTGTCCCTTGTTGGCCACTTGAAGTGGCCGGCAGGCCACCTTAACTGGCCAGTAGCCACTTTTTCTCTATTTTAGATATTTGTAGATATTTTGAGCCAGCTGTGACTCACTGAAATCATCTTCCATACATGCGTATGGAGGAATTGAGCAAGCTTTTTGGCTTGCTTGCTCTATAAGAGGGAAGGCTCCTCTCCCTCTCCAGAGGTTGGGAATTTTCAGAGCAAAAATATCTCATTCTCTCTAGAATTCTCACTCTCTCTATATTTGTGCTATTTTGTGCTTAGAAGTGTTATTTCTTCACACTTTTGCACACAAACACCTAGTTAAGCATCTTAACTTTGGAGCTGAGGCACCTTGGAGCTTGTTTTGAGGTCTTAGTATTGGTTTTGGTCCAAAATTGTTGCTGAAGTTGCTGCTTTCTTACTGTGCTACAAGGGTAAGCTTCTTCTCCTCTTAAGCTTGTTTGTTATATACTAGTTTAAACCATCTTTGCATGCTTATTTAGGCCTGGTTGTTTACTACAAAAAACTCTGATTTTAAGTGTTAAGAAAGGTTGTTTAAGGCCTCTTTGGTGTTGGGGGTGTTTCACCCTCTTGTGTGTCTTATTTGCTTGAGGTTAGTGCCTTCTTTTAAAGTCTTGAAGGCACCCTTTGTTTGGCCTTTATACCACTGAAACTCAGAGAAATTTCAGTGGTAGAAACCATGTTTTGAAGTCCAAAATAGGAGGGGGTGGCCTCCCTTCCTTGCTTCTTGGTTCCATGCCTTGTTGGCCCAATTAGTGAGCATGTTTTTCTAGCATGTGTTGGCTTATTCTTAGCTTATTTTTGGTCTTATTTCAGCATGGCATAACTCTGTTTTGGCTTGGTTGAGTCACCTTATGCATGCTTTTTTCACTTGTAGTGTAATCTTGCCATTTAGCCTTACATGCTTGCCACTTTGGCTCATCATTCTAGCCTATTTTGACTACACTCCAGCATGATTTTATCCATGTTTTAACATGCTTAAGCTCTGTTTCAAGTGGTCTTGGCCATGTGAGGCTTGCTTTGTGTAGTTGTAGTGTAAAAGCCCTTGACTAGCTTTGAGTTTCAAAGTCTCTAGCATGCTTCACTTGAGTTGTTTGCATGTTTTGGCCTCATTTCTCATATGATTTCAGTGTATATAATGTAGTCATACTCTCATATGTGTCACTCTTTCAATGTTTTTGGAGAGTTATGCTTTATGCCTTGATCATGAGCTAGTTTGTATGCATGCTTCTCTAAGCTTTTGGGCTACCATTCCAGCATGTTTTTTGTCTTACTTTGCCATGTTACAACTCTGATTTTGGTTGGTGGGGTCACCTCTTGTTTGGTTTTGGTACTTGTAGTGTAATCCCACTCATTAGCCTTCCATGCTTAGTGTTTTGGCTTACCATTCTAGCTTATTTTGGCTACACTCTATCATGTTTTTAGCATTGTTTTGACATGCTTTAGGACTGTTTTGAGTGATCTTGGTCCTTTGAGCATTGCTTAGTATGACTATGGTGCAAGTGTCTTAGCTAGTCTTGAGTTTTGAACACCTTGGCATGCTTTATTTGAGCTATTTGCATGATATGGTATCATTTGGCATGGTATTTCAGAGCATATACTTCCATCATGCACTCATATATATTGCTCTTTAATTGTGTTTGAGAGTTGACCCTTATGCCTAGTTGATGAGCCATTACATGAGCATCATTTTCTTGCCTTTCATGCTATCATTTCAGAGCATTTTGGCCACTGTTTTGGCATGCATGAGGTCTATTTAGGGTTGGTTTAGTCCATTGAGCAATGTATTGTATAGCCCTAGTGTTGTGTACTTCGCTAGCTTTAATGCTTAAGGACTCTAGCATGCCATTCTTGTGTTGTTTGCGTGATATGTCATCATTTGGCATATGATTTCAGTGCTTATACCTCTGTCATGCTCTCATATAGGTTACTCTTTCAATGTGTTTGAAAATTAAGCTTTGTGCCTTGCTTGTGAGCAAACGAATGAGCATGCATTCTTTGTCTTTTGTGCCTAAGTTTTGGTGTGTATTGGCCACTGTTTTGGAGCATCTTAGGTCTGCCCGCATGTGATTTGACCATTTGAGCATTGTAGTGCATGTCTCATGTGTAATACACTTCACTAGCTTTGATGCCTTAGCTTCTAAACATGCCATGCATGCATTGTTTACATGATAGAATCTTGTGCATGCCACTTTAGCATTGGAAGATAAGCATCTTGTTTGCATTGCATTGTGTTTGGAACGGACGTTAATCCAAACACAAGGAATGTGGCACGTTTCATACTCAAAGTGATGAAACGTGTTGCGTTTCTCGGTCGCCGACACCCTTGATCATGCATGATAGGGTGGAGGCTCTTCGAGTCTTGTTTGGGCATTCACTAACATTGTGCAAGCTTGGCTCTTTGGCCATCATGCATTGAGATGCGTGATTGGTGGCTTGAGAGCCGAGTACTACGCTCCTTTGAGCTTGAGAAATGATAAGGAGAGTAGTTGCACACAGATTTCCTTGTAAATGCATTGTTGTGCCTTTGTTGATCTCTGTTGCAGCAAAGTTGAGGTTCTGGAAAGGGAAGTGGCCGGCCAGCCACTTACACTAGCCTGCCGACCAGTTAAAGTGGTCGGCCGGCCAGTTGAGGTAGCCTACCGACCAGTTAAAGTGGCCGGTTGGCCACTTGCAGCAAATTTGTCTAGAATGCTCCTGTTTTGGAGCAGATGCAACCTAAAAGTGCGTTTGATGTTTTGAGGTCACCGTGAGTGCAAATAGAGACAACTTATGGCATGTCAATGCATTTCCGGGCGAAGCAAACTGAGCATGCATATCTCCCTCCCCTCGAGGCCATTTTTACTACTTTACTTAGCTAGTTAATTTGCCATTTTTGTAATTAATTAGTTAATGTGTTTAGCTAATTTAATTCATTTTTGTAATATTGTAATTAGCTTAGCATAGCTATTTTCAATTTGGTTTGTAATAATTAGTTAGCTAGATTTAGTTAATTAATTGGTTTGTAATAATTAGCTTAGCTTAGCGTTGCTAGTTAGCTTATTTATTCGAACCTTCCGTCGAGAGGGCAAATGTTGTAATAAGTGTGCGTGTGTGTGTGAATGTCTTCTAACCCCACGTCTTTCTCCCTTTTATTTACCAGCTTTCGATGGTTAGTTTTAGGGCATGTGTTAATTAGCATACTTATACTTTGCATGCGTGTATCATTCATTTGTCTTGCATACACCGGACTCGGCACATCATTCAAACTGCATTGTATTTCAATACACTTTCCTGAATACGTGTTTCAAAGCATGTTATCAAGTGTTGCATTCATATGCCATTCTAGATACCTGAGCCTATTTTAGTTACATTTTTGCATGTGTTGCATTAGACATATTAACATAGCTAGGATCACGCATGATTACTAACTAGTTTTCTGTTTTGGCTCGGAGTACACTGTAAGTGTTTACGCTTTAGCATACTTGCATGAGTGTGAGTGTTGCCATGTTTAGCATGCTTGCCATGAGGCTATTTGCTTAAGTGATTAACTACATGAATGCCTGTGGGTGGAGGCTTGATTGCCTGAATTGGAACAACTCGATGATTGTAAGTTTTAAGCCCATTTTGCGAAGTGGCAAAATCATGTTTTTTAAGCCCACTTGAGGGTGGCAAATCCACGCTTTAGCCTATTTGCGAGTAGCACTTTCAAACCATTTTTGAAAAACAAACATGAGTTGTTTTGTTCCAATCTGCGTGATTGAGTCTATACTTGTATGCTGTGCGCATCATATAGTAAGTTAGATTAATAACCGGAATAAGAACGCATGTGTTTTCAAAAACAACTTATCATGTTAGTAGAGGCCGATCCTTTGATCGGCGAGCGGGGGTACTTATTTCAGGACCTTCCCCTCTCATACCCAAGTTCCCGAGCCGAGACAACTTTGGTGATGACGGATACGTAGCCTTAGGCACGAGTCAGGGTTTTCTAAATTTCCCAAAACAAAATATTTAGGTGTCGACTCTGAAATCTGGCTAAGCAGTCCATGTTTGGCGCTTTTTGATTAAAATCGATTTTCCAAAATGGTTTGCTGAATTTGGACTCTTTGGTGATTTATCAGTCTTACATTGCACTTTGTGAGATTAGATTCAAAACCGTGACTGGAGTCCGAACTGTAGAAGCTAAAACCCAATTCGCGCCTTCGCGCGCGAAGCGAGTTCGGGCGGTCTACAGACGGCATTTTTTTATCATTTACTTGCAACAAATTTCCTAAAGTTACCAAAAGGAGTTTAAGATCCTTACCCGTGAAGAACTTAAAGGAAAACTGTACTGTAAATAGCACAATTCTTGGTCTCATTCAACTAAAAACTCTATTGTTTTTCAAGAAAGGATCCAAGAACAGATTCGGAAGATGAGGCTAAAGTTTCCAACCAAGACTAAGAAAACCTTGGGAATTGACACCAACCCGTTTCCAAAGATTGGGGAGGCTACAACCAATGTTGGCATGCCAGATTTCCAAAACCTATCCTTGAAGGAATTGGAATAAGTCACTATGCAGATGCATGTGGCTAGCCAGGCTACCTTCAAGAAAGACACCAAAAGTTCACCAGTCAGTGGACAGAACTCTGCAGGCCAAAGGGATAGCTCTAATGAAGAGATACTAGATGATGACTCCCTCGAAACAATTGTAGAGCAGAGGATGGGTCCTAGATGCATGATGAGTTACAAATGGCTGAAAGGGCTTCTAGTTGATGAGAAACAGTATTATAAAGATGTGCAGAGGGATTGAAAGCCAGCCAGCACCTACAACAGAAAACCATATCCAACTGGTCCTTGACAACATTCATTTTTGGTTGGCTCACCAGAGACCATGATGCAGTCAAAGGGAAAGAAGCCCCTGTATGAAACCAGGCCACCTAATTATTACAGGGTGGGCAATCATCTAAAAGGGAGGCCTGAATTTGGCTTAAGACATGGAACCAGGCCCAGTGATTGGCCTCCAAGAACTGCTTCGAGGACAGTTATGAAGACAGAGGTAGCAAGCCCAGTAGCTAAAGTAGTGGGTTCATGGGTCTCTGGGGTTCAGATTAGTTTGTCATGCAGAGCCAACCTAAAGTCATACCGGCACAAAGCAAGACTTTCAGAGAAAATGAAGGATGATCAAGCCTCTTTTGGTGGTTCCAAATTATTGGGTTCTGCTAAAAAACCAAAAAACAAGGGAGTTAGACATGGTTCCAGTGATTTCCAAGTCCCAAAGGAGAAAGATCCAGCGAAGGTACACACAATATCAGAGGGACTTGAAAGAAAGTGGAGAGAGTACTTCATTGGCACAGTCAAAAAGGCCAGATAGAAGAAGGAGAAGGTTCAAGGCCTGCTCCTAAAATCAAAGAGGGTGCCAGCAGAGAGCAGTTGGCTGAAGTTCGCACTGAACTGAAAGCCAAAGAAAGATCCAGCCTAGTAGGTCTTGAAAAGGCCTTGATAGAAAGTGATAGTGACACAGAAGGACAAGTTAAACTAGGCCAAGGGAAGGAATTGGCTGAAGATGAAATGTTCGAAGCCTTCATGGCTGAACAGACCTTCTTGGTCGAAAAGCCAACAGGAGCATATCACAAACGAATTACTTCGAAGGAAACTACCAACACCGAGGTACCAGAGTGCAGTATGGAGGATGTCTCCTAAGCTTCCGAGCAGACTCAAATGGGAGAAGAGCAATTGCAGCTAGTGGTATAGTTTGGCTCATTCCCTCCAGTACCAGTAAACATTGTATATGTGCTGCCACAGGAATGTCAAGCTAAAGATGGAAACCAAGAAGGTCAGGAAGATGACCTCATTCTAGTTTCTAGTAAAGATTCACAGGCTAGCATGATTCAAGATGTGTCAGAAGTGGCCATGCCAATGAAAACTGATGAAGAAAGTGAAGAGGTGAGCATTAACCTCTCACACCCCTTCGAGTATCCCACAACATCTATGACCCAGCACGTTAAGCCCTTGTATATCAAGGCTTTCCTTGATGGGATACAAATGAACAGGGTATTAGTGGACAATGGTGCAGCAGTAAACCTGCTTCTGAGGTCCTCTTTGAAGAAGTTGGCGAAAAAAAACCCTAGGTTGATCCCAACCAGCACAACCATTGCTGGTTTTACTGGGGATGAGCAAATGGCTCAAGGCATTTTACCCATCAACCTGAGTGTGGAAACTAGAGATTGCATGATAGCATTATTTGTTATAGACAGTAATGCCAAGTATAATGCTTTGCTTGGCAGAGATTGGATCCACACCAACAAATGTGTTGCCTTTCTCTCTACATCAGAAGATAATGATAGCTCTGTGTAATGGGGAAACAGAGGAAATCAATACGGATCCACAACCTTTTATTGCTTGTGTTGATTTTGCTGAGGCTAAGCTATACATGGAAGAGGTTGTACCACTCAGTGTGCTGAGGAAGCCTAATAGAACAGCAGAAGTGACAGCTGATGAGGAAGTAGCACACCTGAAACACTTAGTTCATGAGAGTGTTGATGAAGAGTTCATCACTAAAGACGACAATGATGCCTAGTTGTAGGCAAGAAGATTGAGACCAAAAAACTAGACCCTTGGCTTTAATCAAGTTTTCAGCATTGGACATAAAGTCAATAGTCCAGAAGGTGCAGGAATAAGAAAGAGAAGCCATGGTGACTGGCTGTAATCAGGAGCAACAAAAGGCCAGATTTTTAGCTCTGGGTAAATACTGTGCATTGGACATTGAAACAAAAGTCTAGGAGATACATGAAGAAGAAGTCTTATGGACAGATTTTGTCTATGAGAAAAAAAGCAAAGATGTTAAACCAGGAAAAGTGGGTGCAGAACAAAATGAAAAAATTATTTTGAAGGTAAAAGAAGTCAAAGAGGAAGTATCAGTAAGTGCTTAAGTGCAGGACCCTTTGGAAGAAGTTAACTTAGGGGAATGTTTTGTACAGCAGCCCACCTACATTAGTGCTTGGCTAAGTCCTATTGACAGGAACCAGTTGTTGGTGGTCCTAAAGTAATATAAGGATTGTTTTGCGTGGTCTTATAATGAACTGCCTGGACTAGATAGGTCATTAGTGGAACATAGGCTCCATATGAAGCCTAATTTCAAGCACACAAGCAGAAATCAAGACAGATGAGCCCTGAAGTGGTTCAAAAAGTGAAAGAGGAGATTCTTAGGCTCCTTAAGGCAGGCTTCATTAGAACAGCCATGTATGTTGAATGGTTGTCTAATATTGTGCCTGTGCTTAAAAAGAATGAAAAACAAGGGTATGCATCGATTTTAGGAATCTAAATTTGGCAACTCCAAAAGATAAATATCCCATGCCTATAGTTGATCTATTAGTGGACAGTTCAGCAGGGCACAAGATTTTTTCTACGATGGATGGGCATTCTGGTTACAACCAGATCTGCATTGTAGAGAAGGATGTCCACATGATAGCATTTAGGTGTCCTGGGAATATTGACACCTTCGAATGGGTTAAAATGCCATTTGGTTTAAAAAATGTTGGGTCAACATATCAGAGGGCAATGAATACTATCTTTCATGACCTCATTGGTAGATACCTAGAGTGTTACATTGATAATATTGTTGTAACGTCTCAGTCTATGGAGGAACACCTGATTCACTTGACAGCAGCCTTCGAAAGAATAAGAAAGTTCAAGCTGAAACTCAACCCTCTCAAATGTGCTTTTGGTGTATCAGCTGAAAACTTCTTGGGGTATGTAGTGCACAAGAAGGGAATACAGATTGATCAGAATAAAGCCAAAGCCATTATTAAGGCCAAACCTCCATCAAGTAAGAAAGAATTACAAAAATTCCTTGGTCAGGTTAATTTCCTTCGAAAATTTATTTCTAACACTGTAGGGAGAACTAAAGTATTTTCTTCTCTATTAAACTAAAAATTGAAGAAAAGTTTGTTTGGACAATAGACCATCAAGCTGCTCTCAAAGGAATTAAAGTCTATTTGACCAAGCCTTCAGTGTTGATGCCACCAAGGAGAGATAAACCCTTGAAGTTATACATTGCTGCAACAGAAGATTCATTGAGAGTTTTTTTAGCTCAAGATAATGAGGAAGGCAAGGAACAAGCAGTTTATTACCTTAGTAGGTTTTTAAATTCTTATGAATATAAATACTCAGCTGTAGAAAAGTTGTGCCTCGCATTGTACTTTGCAGTAATGAAATTAAGATATTATCTTTTGCCTACTGTTGTCTTGGTAATTGCAACCATAGACTTGGTTAAATACATGTTATCTAGACCTATGCTAAGAGAAAGAATTGGCAAATGAATATTAGCTCTTTCAGAGTTTCATCTAGAATAAGTCCCCCCAAAAAGCAGTAAAAAGACAGGTTTTGGCTAACTTTTTGGCAGATCATCCATGTCAAATAGAAAGCCAAGAGATAATGGATCTTGGTATGGTCAATGTTGAGCCATGGCAAATGTGGTTTGATGGATTAAAAGCCAATGGTCTGATTGGAATTGGTATTGTAATTAAGTTACCACACATGGTTTCAGAGTTGATGAAACTACTTGTTCCAATAACCAAGCTGAATATGAGGCTTTAATAATGGGACTTGAGATACTTATTGGATTATAAGCTCATGCGGTTGATATATTTGGAAATTCCCAATTGGTAATCAACCAAGTAAAAGGAATTTTCAAATGTCAAAGTGCAAGCATGTTGTCATACTATGTTGCTGCATTGCATTTGCTTTCTCAGTTTCAGATAGCCAATGTGACTTATATTCCAAGATTCATGAATCATAAGGCCAATGATGTAGCCCAGAAGGCCTCGAATTTCAGAAAAAAAAAGGGGACACCCAAGTGGACATAAGTCAAGCAACATATCAAAAGTTAATACTATCTTTGGCTAAAAGGGGTATCGTGGTAGAAGTTAACCAGAATAACTTAGAACAACATGTTTGGAGACATCCAATCATTCAATATTTAACTGGCCCTTCTTCGAAGGCCAGCAGAAAAATTAAATTGCAGTCCATGCAATATATAGTATATGGCAATGCTCTTTATAAAATGGGAGTAAATAGATTGCTATTGGAATGTTTAGGGCAAAAAAAAGCATTGAATGCTATAGCTGAGGTCAATGAAGGTATTTGTGGTGCCCATCAGCCTGGTGTGAAGATGAGATGGTTGCTTCGAAGGCATTTATATTATTGGCCAACCATCCTTAAAGATTGCATAGAATATGCAAAGTGATGTCAAGCATGCCAAAAGCATGACATGATAAAAGCATGTGCCAATAACTGATTTGCATGCAGTGATAAAGCCATGGCCATTTAGAGGATGGGCAATTGATATGATAGGAAAAATATATCAACCCTCTTCGAAGCATCATTGCTTCATTCCAGTGGCCACAGATTATTTCACTAAATAGGTCGAAGCAAAGCCTTATAAGGCTGTAGATCAGACTGAAGTTATTGGATTTATCAAAGAATTAATCCATAGATTTGCCATCCCATAGGCCACAACTATAGATAATGGGACTGTGTTTGATGGAAAGATGGTGAAATCTTTCGCAACAGAATTTGGGATTAGTCTTATTAAATCCACCCCTTATTATGCACAGGCAAATGGTTAAGCTGAATCATCTAACAAATCCTTGAAAAAATGAATACAAAGAGTTGTGGAAGACAATCCCAAGGATTGACATAATTTGTTGTTAGATGTGCTGTGGGCTTATAGGATTTCTCCAAGGTCAAGTATAGGGATCACTCCTTATGCCTTAGTATATGGACATGATACAGTGTTGCCTGTAGAAATTAATATTAAGTCCTTGAGGGTAAAATGCCAAGACCAGTTAACTACTGAGCAATATTATCACAGCATGTTCTTGGAGATAGAACATGTGGATGACGCTAGAATTTTGGCATTAAAAAATATCATTTTCCAAAAGAAAAAGGTAGCCAGAAGCTATAACAAGAAAGTCAAGCACATCAGCTTTGATGAAGATGACTTGCTATAGAAGACAATACTTCCAATAGGCATTAGGAGCCATAAATTTGGCAAATGGTTACCTAATTAGAAAAGACCATATCAAGTTCATAGAGTCTTGCCTGGGGGAGCCTACCATCTGAGAAATCTAAATGGTTATGTGCATCCCAAAAAAATTAATGGCAGATACTTGAAGCCTCATTATCCAACTGTGTGGAAGACACAAGAAGTGTAGAAAATGCTAAATGAAAATAATGAAAGAGCTTGAGACACTCATATAGATAATAAAAGGTTTTCATTTCATAAAGAATTAAGTACATGCAGCCACAAATTGGCTCAAAAATTTGTGCAATGTTTTAGTTGTTCCCTTATAATTGATTTTCTACTCCTAAGGGATGGGAACAACCGAATGGCTGTAGCCATGTCCCGCCTTCTGTTAGCTAGCCCTTGGTTAGTACTTTGCAGCTTTTTAGCATTTCGATGCAAGGCTAGGTTGACTGCTTCTAGATCCTCTTCCAGTTGAACCTTCTTCTCCAAGAGCTGGGTTCGAAATTGGGAGGCATAGAAATGTTGTCCGTTTAATTCAAACACCTCAGCATGTATATGGGAGACAAACTCCATATCTTTTAGCAGTTTCTTTTCTGCAACTTTAGCCATCTGGAAGATATTGACATAGAAATCTAAGGTAGCTACTGCCTGGGATAAGTGGCTTGAGAAAGCCATGTTGGACTGCTCGAAAACTTTGCAACACTTAAGGAAACCATTTTTAATGATAGGCTTTTGCAAGGCTTCAAATGGAATCCTTGAGAATGAATACAATAGGTCCAAACAGGTACCCAAGTCCACCCGAGGCAAGAAGGCTTCGATAGTAGTAGAAGAGCTCTCAATGATCTCCAGAAGAGAATTAGGAAGGATCAATGGCTCAGTCTCATTGCTTGGTGCTCAAATCGGTGAAGATATGCCAAATAAGCTGGCCAATTAAGCCTCAAAGATGTCCATCTCTTCTTCTGGCATTATCAGCATAGAGGAGTCATTGGTTGATGGAAGAGATGGAAACATGGGGATAGGAAAAAGAGTGGAGGATTCCCCAAAAGAGTCCATGGTCTTGGCTACCAACAAGTCTAGAGAAGAGGAGCTGGAACTAGATGGTAGAGAGGGAAAGCCACCAGTGTCTTCTTTGGGAGTACCAGCTACCACTAAAGATAAAGTGACAACTGGAGTTCTCTCAGGTGACAGAGGGGCAAACATGACTATAGGAGGAGTAAAATGAGATGAGATAAAAGATAGATGGGGCAGATATGGAGTTAGGCCTAAAAAAAAGGAAGGTGGGATGCTTTGCTTCAAAGAAAGAACGGAATAGAACATGGGGAGTATAGAGCTGGGAAGTGGAAGCATCATCTGAATGGGTTCTACACTTACTGGCACTTCAGTGTTAGCCTTCCTTTTTCCTTTTGAGGTTGCCTCTAGCTCTGCAAGAGTTAGGGAGGCTCCTTCATCTATAGGCAAAGTAGAGGAAACCAGTATCGAATGAGAGGTAACTGGAATGATTGCTGCTATATATCAGAAAATAAAGAGTAAATGTTAACTTTATGCTAAAATCCTAGGAAAGGAAATTATCAAAAGGGACTAAGCAAGATTACCAGCTCCAGAAGTAAAGGCAAGAGAGCTGTGAAGGAGATAATGCTCAGCAGTTTGTTTCTTTCTTACAGCCTCCTTTTGTAATGCATCAGCAGCAGCTTCATCCCTTAATATTTTCTGCTGTCTTCTCTTCTCTAACCTTTAAAAGACAATAATCTCCTTAGATTGTTCTTTCTCCACTAATTTTGCAGCTACGTCATGGGTAGAGTCTATAGTAAGCTCAACAGGAGAGAATGCCTTTTTTTTCTGCCTCTTCAATGGTGTTTCTTTTTCTGTTTCCTCCTCTTCTGCAGGAGTTTCAGGTGCCTCTTCTTCAGGATCAAGCAAAAGTTTTCTTTTCTTCTGTTGTTGCTGCTTGCCTTTAAGAATGTTCAAAGCTTGAGCTTTCTGAGGAGAGTCTCATTGTGGAGCTCCTGCACCAAGAATAGAAGCTATGAGTAAATAAGTAAGGCATCATAAAAAGAGAAAGGGTAAATAGAAATGCATGCTTTTCTTCGAAGTAGCCCTGGTGATTCTTGGAGAAAAAGGTGAGGCAACAGAAGCAGGCACTGAGACAATAACAGGGGCAGTGGAGGCAGTGGTCCTAGTCTCTTTAGACCTAGCTTGAGAGGGCATATCTAGCCCTACTAACAGATCCCTGGGAGAGATAGCCAGGAGCACCTCCATATTAGTTTTCCACCAATTCTGATACCTCCTTAATGCAGTGCTGTATAGAATGAAGAAAGTGAACCTGAATTCGATCAAGTCTTGTATCTACTCAGAAGTTGCCTCATCCAGCCTGGTTTTGGGCACTTTCAGTTCTCTGGTTGAAAGATTGGGGTTAGTTTGGCTGTAGAGAGGGACATGAATTCCTTGAGTAAGCCCAAATTGCCTAGCAAATTGGACAAGATAGTAAGGTTCAGCAATATATTTATAAGCTTGAAAATTCAAGGTACCAATGTAGAGCTCCCTTGGAATCAGAATCGAGGCCCACATATCTCTGTGAATGGGGTTGGAGCAGGTTCTGTCAGCCAGGAAAGTCCTCAGCCATGCTGGCCCTGTGTTAGCCACAAAGGGACAGAAGAAAGTGGAAATATGGGAAGCTGGGAGTTAATGGAAGAAAGTGAGTAATAAGCAAAGCTAGAAGGGTAGAGTGAAACTCTAGCATACTTCATTCCATAAGTGGTAGGGTCTTGCACCAAGAATCTCAAGCACCTAGAATGTAAGTCAGTGAAGTAAGTGAAAAGCCAAAGTTGTAGCACCCAGAGTGATCCTCCTTGGTTGGCATATAGAGATTTCTCACAAAACTGAGAGCAAGCTCTATATACATGACCTAGTACATAAGGAGCTAAGGCTATCTTCTTAGCCGAAGCAAGAGTCTCGGCAAGAGGGGCAAATTCAAGCATAATTCTCTGTGATGAGGTACAAAATAAAAATTTACAGAGCCAATATAAAAGAAAAGAAAAGAACTCCTGATCGGTTATAGGACCTTCCTTTTTATTCTTAGACTTCACAAAATCACTAAAGGAAAAGGTCAGAGGTGGAATAGTGAAGAGAACATTAAGATTAGGATAATCAGGACTGAAAGAAGTACCAGCAGGTGATAACCCTCGAAGATGGCACATATCAAGGACAGTGGGGGCCATCGTGCCACACCGAAATTGAAAAAAATTAAAAGCTAGGTTCCAAAAATAAAGTGCAGCAGGTATGAGAAAAGGGTCTTCAAGAATGGAAAACCTGGCTAGTCGAAGGACGTAGAGGAGACAGAGTTCTTGGAGGTCCAGTATCTTGGTAGGAACAACTCGATCGTACCATTGCTCCCATTCTGACCTCAATGTGGGCCAGCAGCGATGGGGATGGTTTATCTTTTAGCGTCCCCAATCAAGGCCACCCTCGTAAAATGAGGCATTGATTCTCTAAGCATGGGTACAGAGAAGGAAGTTGAGTAGGAGCTTCTCTGAAAATAGGTCCAAGAACAAACTCCCCTTGAGCATGATGACAGGGAATAAAGATGTGCCCACCGTTTACCGGCTTTGTATTTGTCATATTCCTCGTTAATGATTCTTCTCAAAGCCACAGATGGGCGCGTACGCTCAACGACTAGTATTTTAGAAGAAGAAGCCATTAGCGAGGGATTGAAAGAAGAAAGTGAGCAGAAGGGCAAGGAGTTACAGATGGGAGCAACATGAGTGAAAAGGAAACTTTGGACAAGCATGTAGATAAAGCACGAGAATAGGGGGTTTTAAACATTTCTGTCCAAAGTTACCTATTTAATATAATGGGTTAAACAAACCCAAGTTCTAACCCATGTGTGATCAAGGCTTTTATTTTAAAATCCCTGAGAACATAAAGAAGAAAACTATCTTCGAACCAGTATGTGGATACCTTATGAAGGAGGGAAACACATTTCAAACAACCAGCCTGACTTCAAAAATGGTTAGTTGGCTTTGAAGCCAGTTTTCAAACATTTAGCCTAGCTTTGAAAGCAGGTAGCTAGCTTCGAAGCCAGTCTTATACCTTAAATTCAAGCATAGTTGGGATTTGTTGACTTCAGGAATCCTGGAGGTATGCTTCTAGACTTTCCAACAAAGGAAATTTCCTTCGAAGGGATCTTTGTAATGACATATGATTAGAATATGATTCTTGCCTATTTTTTCAACATAAATAAGCACTATGGAACTAGTTCTTGGTTAAGCAATATAAAAAGGCGAATTGGCAAAGAACTTATCTTCCACTTTTGCTTAGATAAGACCCTTAAAAGGCAAATGTGGTCATTCTTAAGAGAAATTTCATGTTCCGAAACACCTAAGCTAGGCCTCGAAGCAAGATTGGTTAGTTCAAAACTGTTATTTACATAGATTATATTAACCATACGATTAGAGTGTGAAAACCCAAGACAAATATGGACACTTCTATGAGAAATTTCATGCTTCGAAGTACTTAAAACCAGGCATCAAAGCAAGTTAGTTTCTTCGAAACTGTTATTCACAGATTACATAGACAGAGTAAGGAACAAAGCCATATTCGCCAGGCAATTGATCATACAATTGGAATATAAAACTAGATCATGACAGATGAGATTTGAAGAACTCAGTTTTATTGATATGTAATATTTACATTGAGAAAACCTGCTTGGTTACATTCTCAATTTCATAAAAATAAGAAATGGAAAAAGTCACAAGATCATGAAACTATTGTCCAGCAAAATTCAATAAATATATACTATTTTTCTAACCTATCTTCTATCTTATCTAAATTTGGTTTATCTAATTGATGAGCCTTTAGTTGGAAGAAGAGTTGCTGGGCCTTCATTTCAAATTCTGTTTGTTTAAGAGCCTTCTCCGTTTCATCCATTTCTCCTTCCTCATTTGCATCGCCCATAATGGCATCTTCTCTATGCTCTGAGTCTTGGTTCTTGAAGTCTTCAAATTCTTCAAGAAGATTCTCTGCTTCATATTGAATTTGAATATGAGCAGCAGAGGTGTTCTCCAACAACTCACTAGTAATAAAAGCATTTGTGTCCAGTTGAGTAGAAGAGGAAGTTGATCCAAGAAAGTATGAAGCTCTGCCTGGGCCACAGGGTTAAGGATGTGGCTTCGAGAGATAATATCATAGGACCATAATAAGTTCTTGTGAGGAATGTCATCTCGAAGGACCTTAAAGGATAAATGGAAGAAAGTGGCAAGTAGAGTCTGGGCTCTATATTGCTGGTAAGCAATAGGAGGAACTGGAGCCTGGTAGGGAGCAAAATGTTGGCTCTCGAAGAGGGTGAGTTTCAGTTCTTCAATCCAGTTAGGATTTGAGGGCAGAGAATGAGCAGTTGGGTCCTCTCCAAACGAAGGTGGGAACTCAGGCTTGTTCACATATTCTAGCCAATCAAAGGAGCAAAGGTTTGCTTTTTTGGCTAGGAGTGCAGGACTAATTCCCAAGGCTTCAACGGGGTGTGGAGTCCTTCGCGCTATTCTGGATAGCAAGATAGAAGTATACCATGTCGAAAGCAAGTTGTCTTCAAGGCTGCGAAGATGGTCAAAGAGGACGTATGGATATATTACATAGTTGCGCATGGAGGAATGAATTGGAATGAGATCATCATATTCAGGAAATCGATGTTTGGATTCGTTCCCTTGTTTGAGGTTGAGTAGGTGTGGGCCAAGCATTGTAGCCAGTATTTCTAGAAGACGATGAAGCAGCTTCATTCCATGCAAAGAGTTTTGGAACAGATGAAGAGCTTCCTAGATCCATTTGTGCAAATGTTTGGTCCAAAGGTTCATATGGTGCAAAAGCTTCCACAACTTGTATAAATGGAGCGGATAAGTGTGGCCAATAAATGCATGAAGGTTCTTTTGAGGATGGTTGTCATTATCAACACCTCCTCGTATGCTCGATCAATGTAAGAGAAGGCTTGAGTGGCCATTAAAGGTGCATCCGTCTCCTCGTATTTGCAGATAATGGATAGAATGAAAGGATTTAATGAAGTTCAGTGCTTCATTTTGAAGAAGACAGTTATGTTTCAGCCAAGTCCATGCACGTCTTAGGACGTAGACATAGTGCATTGATCCACTAATATCACCAAATATTAGGTATATTAGTGTTGAGGGTAATGTTGGCTACATATTTTATACAGGCAATCACAGCTTAAAACGTGGCTCGAAAAGGATAATTTAAGGATTTAATGCAAGTCTGCAACTAGCGACAGACACGTGGCAGGTCATATTGGTAATGATGGGTTTGCGTCGCATGGAAGTAGCTAGAAGGCACGAAGTGGCGTAGCTCAACGATTACTCACAATTCAAAGTCAAATTCAAATTCAAATTCAAGTTAAAGAGGGAAGCCTAACTGCAAAGAAGGCGTCATGGGAGCAGATTGTTCAGGGCCATAACCAGAGATCGTGGAAGTGTATTTTGATGGTTGGAAGTCCACTTCGACGATTACCATTGAAAAGTATAAATAGAGGAGAAGGCCCTAGAACTCGGGACCCGAACTCAGATCCAAAAAATCAGTTTATTTACTTCTTATTTCCTTCCAGTTTTACATTTCCAGTTCTTTATATTTTCAGCACTTCAATTCATGTACTGCACTTCATTTTCTAGGAGTAGTTTCAAGTAGTCGTTGCTGTAAACTTTTTCAAGGCTAGGCCGTTTCATTGTAAGTTCTTATTTACTCAATGAAATTCAGTTTCTGAATTGTTTTATATTTATTATTTCTTATAAATTTCTCCTAAAACAAGCTACCAGTAAAAGTTCTCTTCATTGAGACTGAAAGAACTTCAACACAATGGTCTTATAATTAGTTAGCAATTAAAATTCTGTAAGGACTGATTGATCGTTAATGGCACGCTTAAATTTATACAATTAACCTTCAAAAATCAAAAAAGCCAACATAATCATAATAAAATGAAACAGCTACGATTTATTAGATTAATTTAATTTTTTTCATGAATGATATATACAAAAAATCTTACAAAATGAACTATTTAGATTATCGAAGTAAGACCTGTGGAGAGACCCATGGGTCAAGTTTATATTTGAACTTAAGAGAAATCTAACCTAATTCTATTTAAAAAAGATGTGTACCATATACAATTAATAATGAAAATATACAATTAATTGATTGGTTAGAAATTTTTTGTAAAGAGTGATAGCGATACATTTTTATAATTAAGTAATCAAAATATATAGGTTTATAGGTAAGAAAATTTTACATTGCATTTGATTTACTGAAATGAAAATAAAATAATCATTTCTCAACTTTCATATAGAATTACTATTCTTTTATAACTTTAAATAATAATTTTATTTGTAATATATTTTTTTTATTAATTTTTTAATAAACCAAATATAAAAGTATACATTTTAATAGGATGATTATTACATTTCACATTCATTTTGGTAAAGCAACCATTAAAGAAACCTATATTTTAATCAAATAGACACAGTTTTCTGGTAGATCCTGTTGGCCAACATGGATTTTTTGGTCAGAAATTTACCTAACCCCACTTTTTCCATCAAGAAAACAACGTTAACTTTAAGTTTGCAGCAGCAGTTGGGAGCTCGAAAGAGCATGTCCCGAATCCCCCGAAATTGCCATTTCAAGGCAAAAAAAAAAAAAGCAAGGCAGAAAAAAAAAAAAAAAAAAAAAAAAAAAAAAATTTACCCAAAATGGCAATTGTGTGCATTAGGGGCACACAATTTGTGTGCACAAAACATTTTTCTTAAGTTTGAGTGCTCTACTCTACATATGTATAGCTTTATGCTATGTTTGGAATTATATGTTAGGCTTGGATTTAGAATTTGATGATGAAAAAGAAAAATAAATGGAAATTAAAATACTTCTTATTCATTAAATATTTATAGTTATTTTTTTCTTGTTAATTTCTAAACCAATCAAACAAAAGAAAGAAATTAAGCTCTCTCATTTCATTTTCTTTCCGTTTTCTCTTTTATTTAAATTTTTTATGCGATTTTATTAATCAATTTAAGTTCCAAAAAATAAAAAGTGATAATTTTAGGATGGTAATACACATTTTTTGGTTATTGTTCAACTTAAAGCCAACTTTATGGTTTGTGATTTCGTTTGGAAAATGGATTGATTTTTTAATTTTTTGATTTTTTTTAATCACAACTAAAAAGTCTTGTTTAGGTTAGGTTTTTTAGTTTTTTATTTTTATTTTTGTGAGAGAAATAGTGAAATAATTATAGTTTAGATGTGATATTTTTGTCTTATTGACTTTTTAGTCTATTTCATTAAAATATTTGTTCTTATATTTTGTTAATTAAAAAAATAATAAAAAATATATTATAAATGAAATTATCATTTATTATTATAAGGTAATAATCATTCCATAAAATAGCCTAATGAATGAAGTCTGAATTTGTTAAAATTAAAAATCTCAACTTCACGGTAAAATTGACTCATTATCGGACTAATTTGGATTCATTTTGCAAATTTAAACCGTTCATTTGATACAACTAACTGAGAAAATTATTTATGCAAAAAATTAAATTGATCCAGTATTGATTGTCATATTATTAAATCATTTTTATTGATTGTCAACGATCCAATATCTACATGTTTTTAATAATAGACCGTTTATTTGCTATAATATATATGTAATTTAATCATGTTATTACTTATGCTTGATCAAATGTTTTGCATGTATATTTTTTTCAGCTTATTATATTAGATGAATGGTTTATATCATTGACATAAATAAACATTAGTCTCACTCACATTTCACCAACTTCACTTATGAAATTAAGATATTCAACTTTTATGAATCCAAACTCTAATGAATAACCATTCATCTCATTCTACTAACCAAATAGAGTATTAATGGTGGGTTTTTGTTAAGGATGTATTTAACCACCTCCACTATCATAGAAAAAATTAAATATTATAAACATGTTTTGCCAGAGACTAAACTACCCTTTTCTCTAATTTCTTTTATTTTAAAATTATATACTTTTAGTAACAGAGCTTTTTTTTAGTTTTTTTTTTAAATCATAAAAGTAAATACTTTTATTTTTAAATAACATTTTGTGGAAATTTTTTTTATTATTTTTAAATGCCTTCTATTTTCAATCATAATTAAACTATATGGTGTAAGGAAAATGAATATAAAAATCATGAAAAAAAATAAAGGGCATATAATTTTTTATAATTATTATAAAAATAAAGGACATAAATTTTTTTAAAAAAGTCATGAAAAAATAAAGGGCATATAATTTTTTTATATTTTTTTTTGTAAAAATAAAGGACATATAAAATTTTTTAAAAATTCACGAAAAATATATGTACATTTGTTTCCTTTTACACCATATAATTTAATTATGATTGAAAATAGGGTATTTAATTTTTTTTATTACAAATCCACAAAATGTTATTTAAAAATAAAGGTATTTAATTTTATGATAAAAAAATGTTTAAAAAAAATTCTGCTACGAAAAATTTATAATTTTAAAATAGAAAGAATTAGAAAAAACTATAATTTAGTCTCCAACAAAACATATTTATTATCTTTTACTCTTTTCCGTGATAGTAGAGGTGTAGCCCTATATAATGCATCATTCGCAAGTGTCACTTAAATGATTTGTTACTAGAGAATTTTTCTTACTCTTCACAACAATCACATATATCAATTCAGTTTAGGTGCAATGTTAAAACCTTAACGTAGCTTTTGAATCTTAGATTTAGAGAGAAATTTAGGGACAAAACAAAAGTGAATGAAAATTGTGAATGATATACAAATTATTACTTTTTTATTTTATATTTTATATTTTACAATCTATGTATTGTTTTAACAAATTTCTTGCTTTGACCAATGTTAGTTAGGGAGTTTTTACCGAACATTAGTGTTTTTATTTATGTAGACCTACGTCCATAAGGGAAAATTATACAATATTTTCGGAGTACTACATGTTCGTACTCTCTAATAAATCATCATTTATTATGCCTCTCATGTTCCTCAATCACTCAACACAATACTTCCCACCTACCCATCTTCTCTACCAATCACAATATTATGGAATATCACGTGTCCATACTCTCTAACCAATCATCATTCATTATGCCTCTTCATATTTCTCAATCATCCAATATAATATCACACCTGACCGAAGGGGAGAGTTATGGATAGAGGAGGGTGGAACCCAGTGTTCAGACGAAGAAGAACAGGAAGAGAGGGCATTCAAAGTAACCGATTGAAGGATGTAGATGGGTTGATTACCATCTTTATAGATGAGTTACCTGACTCTATGGACCCAAAAAGGTTATTCACTTTATTCAGTAAGTTTGGTGTAGTTAATGATGTTTTCATCCCAGCAAAAAGAAGACAAGTATCGGGCTCCCGTTTCGGCTTTGTAAGGTATGACTGTGAGGTTGCAGCAGACATGGCGGTGCAACAGGCTGATGGGATTTGGTGTGATAACAAAGCTCTGAAGGTGAAGAATGCAGAGTACAAAAAAGGGGATCAGAAACATCCCACAAGAAGGTACTTAGGAGGCCAGAAGAAGGGGCAGCAGGATCTGAGAGTGCAAAACCACCACACAATCAGTAGCAGAGGAGGTGGGATGATGAGTCAATACCAGCAAAGGAACTCGGCACTGTATCAACTGAAGCATGTAGGCAGATCTTATGCTGATGCTGTACAAAATGGAGGCCTTCAGGAGGAAAAGGAGGTAGTTGCAAAGGCCTATGAGTCCGGAAATGGCTGGCTATATGAAAGTCTGATTGTGAAGCTGAAGAGATTTTTTTCCTTCGATGATTTTAAACAGGAGTTTGACAGAAGAGAAATGAAGGAGATAAGAGTGAGAAGGGGGTGGAAGGCTAGCATTGTTATCATTTAAATCAATACAACATATGAAGGAAGCAAGACTATCTATAGAAGAATGGATTTTTGATTGGTGCGAATCCATAACTGATTGGGAAAAAAGGCTGTATGTAGCTCATAAGAGGTGTGTGTGGATTACCTGTGTGGGTGTTCCACTTAACTTGTGGAGTGTCCACACTTTTTCAGCTATTGGCAAATTATGGGGGGAAGTTGTTCAGTTGGATGACAATATTATTAATCACAACTCCTTTCAGCATGGTAAGGTCATAATTATTACGAACAGATTTGAGCTCATAAACACAGTGATCAAGGTTGAATGCAATGGTAAGTTCTTCCCAGTTCGTGTGTGTGAAGATTTATCAGTGTTTGTCACTCCTTGTGTCTGTCAACAACTAAGCCAGGGGAGTGAGGAGGTAGCTTCCAAATCTCAGGAACCGGTTGATCAATTGTCAAAACATGATAATGGAGATGAGGATGATGAGACCGCAAAGGCAGGGAAGGAGGAAATGTCAAGGAAAGAACAGGGCATGGTAGCCACAGATGCAGAGGAAAAGGGAAGAAGCAATAAATGGGTGTCTGAATCAGCCATAAAAAAGACTGGCTGTGATGTGGAATATCCAAATAATGGAGGTGTCTGTATGGAGGTAGGTCTGCAACAGGTGGGCAGCTCAAGAAAAGAGGTGGCAAATGAAATTCAAAAAGATACAAGTTAGATTTGTTCCACTAGATTCATTAGGAGTTTTAGTGGGCCAGAGAATTTAAGGCCCAATATCATTTTAGAGGTTGTATTAAATAGGGCCCAGCTTGGGGGCTTGGCAGATGGGCCCATCATAGAGGATTCTAACCTTAGTGGTTGTGCAGAACACTCTCAGCCAAGTCCACGGGTTACTTCATCAGCCCAGCTGGGTGTGAATAAAAGGGGTATTTCAGCAAGAAGGGGAAAGACCAGTGAAAAAACCATCAATCGTAGTTTGAGAAAAAGCACGGATATACAACCCAGGGGAAAGTCAAACCGTAAGCAGCTGAAGAACAAAGGTGTGCTGCTCAGCAATGGCATGCAAAATGGAGCTATATTTCGGGCAGCAGCTGCTGCAATCTCATTCTCAGTCTCCCAGAATTCAGACTCAAGGAGAAGGAGGAAGATGTTGACTGAAGCACAAGCCACAGTCCAAGTCGGGAAAATGTTAGGGCTGAATTGTGAAGGCAAGGAGGATGAGGTGGTAAACAAAATAGTTGAGTTAGAAGCAAAGGACTGTGAAAGAATGGAAGGCTTAGATGCAGCCTCCTAAGTTGGGTTGTTACCAGGAGGTTGGTGTATGTTAGTAGTTTTATTATGAAGATATTATCATGGAATGTTAGAGGGCTAAGAAGGCCTGAAAAGAGGAGGCATATAAAGAAGTTGGTTAGGGAGAGAAAGATTGATGTCCTATTGTTACAAGAAACAAAGAGGAGCAGTGTTGATGCAAACTTTGTGAAGTCATTATGGCCTTGGGAGGAGATGGACTTCATGGAGGTTGGTGCAGAGGGTAGTGCTGGAGGTATGCTATGCTTATAGAATCCAGATATTTTTGTTCTACAAGAATGTTGCAGAAATAGAAACTTTGTTCTGTTGTCAGGTACTTCAAACCACTCTTTTGATTGTGTTATTGTAAATATTTATGCTCCAAATGAAATTTTGAGAAGAAGGCAGCTATGGGAATCTCTACTGAGACTAAAATCTACTTTTGCAAGGCCTTGGTGTGTAGGAGGTGATTTCAATGAAGTTAGAGTTATGAGTGAAAGGAAAGGGTGTTTGAGAAGGGATAGAGGTATGAAGGATTTCAATGAGTTAATTGATAATTTGGAGCTGATTGATATCCTAATGATTGGCAGAAGTTTTACATGGTGCAATGCTTTGGATGGGAATAGGTGGAGTAGGATTGATAGATTCCTAATTGACCACAAATGGTTGGAAAAGTTCTCTTTTAAGCAGTTGGGGCTTCCTAGAAGTATTTCTGACCACTGCCCTATATTGTTAATGGAAGATGAGAGGGATTGGGGTCTGTAGACACCCTATTTTTGACCGACCTTAAGACTCAGACATCACCGATTGAGCGCTCGGTGATGTTGCATATTGTGCTCGTTCAGAAGTCTCAGAGTCACGGCCGTGAGCCCTGCCTCCGGACTTTCGAACCCTCTTCTGTACCTTGTCTCGGTTTGCGAACCAGACTCGGTTTTCTCTGTTTCTTTTCCTGAAGGGAGGGAGAGGTCCCGTAGACCATCTCTCAGTGGCCGTGGGCTACATTTCGTGGCCGTAGGCCATTTTACCCATTTCGGAGCCCGGTTCCCAGTTTTCGGAGCCGTCAGGCCGTGTGCCTCGGTTCGGGACAGTCTAACCATCTCCGATTCCTCCGGTTTTTGGCATACATCTTATTTACTCCCTTTTGAGGGACACTGGGGCCTGAGAGACCCACTTCGTGGTCGAATGCCATTTTCAGTGCTTAACAGCCTATTTTTCGGGACCCCGAACTGCGTGTTTTGGCCCCCGAGCATTCATTTTGCATCGGTTTTCGTTCATTTTTGGCAGGTACCTCTGTTTTATCACCAGGAAGGTCACTGAAGGGTGGGAGGCCAGCAATTGTCTCAGCAACCAGTTATATTCCTCCGGCGCCCTCCGACGCCCGTTTTTCTCATTTCCGAGCCAATGTTGACTACCCTAGGGCCATTTTCTTCAACCTCAAACCACATATTTGTGTTGTACACACATGGGAGGACCCTAAAAGTCTATGGCCAGCCAGTAATTCAAATTGAACCTTTTGAACCCCTCCTAAAAGTGGCCTATTCTCTCTCCTGTTTTAGAGTTGCCAATTTTGAACCACATGGTTGTGATGAGGAGACCTGGGAGGACACCTGGGAGGACACCTTTCTCTGGTGGCCGGCCAGAAAATCTTCTTGAGCCTTTTTACCCTTGGCCGGCCGGCCACCTGCAACAAAAATAGGTGGCCGGCCATGTTCCTTGGGATGTGTGCTTTACAGCTGTATAGCTTTTTCCCCCAAAATATCTGATTTCGGGTGACTTTTGGAGAAGAGGGGAACTTAATCCCTTTTTCCTACACTTTTTCCCCCTTTCTCCTCCATCCTTACACACATAACAGCAGCTCAAGCTTTGTTTAGAGGATGGGAAAACTTGCTTTGAGCAGATAGATACATATCTCTCCATTTCTCTCTCATTTTCTCAAGTTTTGGCTCCATTTCTTCATCACTACCAAGCATCACCACCACCACTCCATTTCCAACAGTTTGGGGGACTTTCCAGCAGCTAGGAAGCAACATTCCTTGGTCCAAGAGGTAGCAAAGAAGTGGGCTTCAAGGGTAAGTCCATTTTCCTCTTTTTTTAGCTCATTTTGGCCACATCTTTCTAGCCTATTTGCTTACTGTTTTGGGCTCCGACCCTAACTGAAACTAGGCTTCTTTTGAGCCATTCTTCATGTTTTTTTAAGGGCTCAACCCTGTTTGAGCCCCCCATTTGGTACTTGCTTCAATACCCTCTTGTATGCCATTATTTTGCATAGTATTTATAGCCTATTTGTGATCTGTTTTGAGGCCTGATATAAACTGAAAATAGGCCTATTTTGAGCCCCTCTACAACATTGTAGAAGGGCTCAACCTTGTTTGGGACCTCCATGTATGACTTGCTTCATTGCCTCTCTTTGGTCCATATTTTTGCATGCTTTGTGAGCTTATTTTGCTTCTGTTTTTAGGCCATGATCAGAACTTAAAATGGCCATATTTTGACCTTCTTGGAATATCTCATTAAGGGTCTTTGGCTGTTTGGTGAATGATTTGTATACCTCATGTTATAGCCTCTTGTTGGCCTATTTCTTGCATTGCATTTTTAGCATGTTTGTATATTGTTTTAGGGGTTGTCACCTACTGAAAAACAGCATGTTTTTAGGCCCTCTTCAGTGTTGTAGAAGGGTCTTTTGCCATTTGGGCTTTGCATCTATCACTTGCTTCATTGCTTCCCTTGCGGAGCCATTTTTGTATGCCATTTTTGCCCTACTTGTGATTGCTATTTTGCGTTGATTTGAACTGAAAAAATGTGAGTTTTGGGGCTGCCTTGCTTCTTCTTTTTCATGTCATGTTCAAATTATGCATGTATTGTATAGCTACAAGTCATTTCGGATGCCTAGTTTTGCATTTCGGGAGAAATTCCTTGCATCGGGTTTCATTTCACCGGGTTTCGGGGCTGTTTTGCCCCTCATTTTGCCACTGATTTTTGCATGATTGCATGTCATATTCCGTGTCTTTGCCATGTCTCATTAGAGTGGCATTTCGGTGCCTGAGGGTCCGTTCTCAGTTTGCGTGCACGCGTGCACGCATTTCGAGGTGTCTTGTTTTTATCCGATGGCCTCTTATGTGAGTGTGGCTGAGGCTCTCTCATGTTGGTGTAAGCCCATATTGCATTGCGTATGCCATTTCATCCATAGTATTGTGTATGCTCGGTTGTGTATCACCTCGTTTAGCGTGTATGTCATTCCATAGCATTGTGTATGTTAGGATTGTATGTTAGTTGCATTTCATGCATGTCATGCATATTGCATCATGTTCGGGATAGGAGTTAGCCCGGGCACGGGAAACGAGGTGCGTTCCGTACTCCGAGTGACGGAACGTGTCTCAATTCCCCAGTCACCGACACTCCGGATTATCCATGATGGAGTTAGGTTTTGTTGTAGCATTCATATGCATTCATTCTATATTGAGTTGTGCAAATCGGCTCCTCGGCCATCATGCATCGAGATGCGTGATTGGTGGCACGAGGATCGAGGCATGCATATATCTGTGAAAATACATTGCTATGCCCCTTTCCTGCTCTCTGTTGCAGCATATCAAGAATCAGCAGTCTTCCGAGGCTTGGCGCGCTTTTCAAGAAACATGTGCAAACAGAGGCTAATTGGGGCATCGTCATGGATTTCCGCGCAAAGCAGCTCAAACATGCATCATTCCATCACCCGGAGCAGAATCAAGGCCGTCCCTGGCTTGCATGCCAGTTTTATTATTTTCTTAGTTAATTTGTAAATTAATTAGGGATTTGTACATTATTTGGACTGTAATATTTTGGACTGTATTATGCTTTCATTCGGGACTGTATTATTATTCTTTTGGACCCTCTGCGCGAGGGCATAATTGTAATAAGTGTGCGCGAGTGTGATGTATGTCTTCCAACCCCACGTCTTTCTTCCCTTTTATTTACCCGCTTATGATGGTTAGATTAGGGCATATTTCAATTAGCATACAGTATGACAGCATGTTTGCATCATTCATCTGTTTTGCACGCACCGGGCTCGGCGCATCATACAAACTGCATTTGTATTTCAATTCCAAGTTGAATACGTGTTAGTCGTAGCATTCCATACGCCATGTTTAGAATAGCCGAGCCTGCTATAGTTGCATTTTGCATGTGTTGCATTAGGCATTTCAGTATACTTAGGATCATGCATGATTTCTAATGTAGTTTCTGTTTTGGCTTGGAGTACTCGGTGAGTTTTTATGCTTTAGCATCCTTGCATGCGTGTGAGTGACTGCCATGAATAGCATGCTTGCCATGAGGCTAACTGCTTATGTGATATAACTGCCTGAATGCCTGTGGGTGAAGGTTGGGTTATCTAAATTGGGACAATGCATTGACTGTGAGTCTTAAGCCCACTAGATAGTGGCAAAACCATGTTTTCTAAGCCCACCCGAGGGTGGCAAATCCACGTCTTAGCCTACCTGCGGGTAGCACCATCAAACCATTTTCAAACAAACAAACATGAAATGTTTTGTTCCAATTCAGGCGACTCAGTCTATACTTGTATCATGTGCGCATCACATAGTAACCTAGGCTAATAACCGGAATAAGAACACACAATGTTTTCAAAAATAGATATCATGATTAGTAGAGGCCGGTCTTTGACCGGGCGAGCGGGGGTGCTCACGAAGTGACCTTCCCCAATCGTACCCAAGTTCCCGAGCCGAGGCAACTTTGGTGATGACGAACACATGGCCTTTGGCACCGAGTCAGGGTTTCCTAAATTTCCCCTTTTAAAAAATATTTAGGTGGCGACTCTGTATCTGGCAAAGCAGTCCATGTTTGGCACTTCTTTTCAAAAAATCTGTTTCTCAAAACGATTTGCCAGATTTGGACTCTTTGGTTCAAGATTAAGAACCGTGACATTAGAGTCCTTCGAACTGTAGTAGACCCAATATCGAACCAGAACCGGGGGGGGGGGGGGCCGCACCCTCTCCAGGATGCGTTCGGGGACGTCTACAGTTTTTGGCGACTTTGCTGGGGATTTAGAGAACTTGACTCGAACTCGTGATATCTTGTTTTTTACTACACTTGTGTGTTTCTTTGCATTGCATTTGCATTGGTGCGCCTAGGACACCGTGTTTGCCATCTGCTATTCCTGAGCGGTTTGCCGGAGGCTTGTCTTGTCAAGGCATGTCCATAAGGCTGACCGGTTACGGGCTCTGCCAGTATGGGAACACAAACCCCGGTTTTACCGGGGCACCCTTTTTGACCATTCAACCTAGTGCATATTCGGATCCATAGTGACCATTCCAAACTAGGACAGGTTGCTTACCCGATAGGTTGTTTGAAACCGCTGCGTGCGTAGTGAAACCCTAGTTCCTGACAAAATAGAACAGGGAAACCCAACCCCAACATAGGGGTGTTTTGGCTCTCACTTATCTACTATGTGCTTTAGAGTGCGTCTCTACAGGAATGCATGTATCAGTGTTTGAGTTTGGGCATTAGGCCTGTGGGCATCAGTTTTTGAGATTGAGCGTCACGCCTGCGGGCATCAGTCAGTATCTGAGAATCAGTTGTCTGCGGATACCAGATTCAGTTTTGGGGAACAGTGATACAGGAACAGTGATCAGTGATTGAGGACAGTGTATACCCAGCTTATCAACAGTGTGTTGTATGCCCGACTGTGTGTTGTGTATTTAATTTAAGCTGTTATGCTGTCCGTTTATCTGGTTATTTATTTCCTTTTCGCTTTATTTATCTTTTTGCTAGGGCAGGTTTGTAGTACAATTGCTTCCGAACCAGTAGATATACCCCAAGCACTTTGGACACGAGGTCGCCGACTCATTCGATCCGAGGATCTGGTTGACGGACATCCAGTGTTCCACTCTCTACCCCCGGTTGTTAGAAGAAGGCCGAGGAGGCGCAGTGTGTTAGAGCAGAGATTACCGGGGCAGCAGTCTACTTTAGCAGCAAACAGTCGGACTGAGGTTTCTGTTTCTGCTATAGAGATACATGTAGACGTCCCCGAACGCCCCGGGAGGATGACTCCCGTTCGGTTCGTTTATGGGTCTACTACAGTTCAGGACTCAAATTGTCACGGTTCTTAATCTGAACCAAAGAGTCCAAATCTGGCAAATCGTTTTGAGAAAACAGATTTTGAAAGAAGTGCCAAACATGGACTGCTTTGCCAGATACAGAGTCGCCACCTAAATATTTTATTTTGGGAAATTTAGGAAACCCTGACTCGGTGCCGAAGGCCACGTGTCCGTCATCACCAAAGTTGTCTTGGCTCGGGAGCTTGGGTACGATCGGGGAAGGTCAGCTATGAGCACCCCCTTTCGCCCGGTCCGAAGACCGGCCTCTACTAACCGTGATACCCGATTTTGAAAACGTTACATGTTCTTATTTCGGTTATTAGCCTAGAATTACTACGTTATGCGCACAGCAAACAAGTATAGACCAAATCGCCTAAATTGGAATAAAACATTTCATGTTTGTTTTGAAAATGGTTTGCTACTCGCAAGTAGGCTAAAATGCAGGTTTTGCCACCCTTAAGTGGGCTTTTAGAAAAGATAGTTTTGCCACTATCTGGTGGGCTTAAAACTCACAGTTTTAATGCATTATTCCAATCTAGGTAATTTGACCTCCATCCACAGGCATTCAAGCAGTTATGTCACATAAGCACTTAGTCTCATGGTAGTCATGCTATTATGGCAACACTCACACACATGTGATATGCTAAAGCATAAAAGCTCACCTAGTACTCCAAGCCAAAACAGAAACTAGTTAGTAATCATGTGCATGATCCTAGTTCACGTTAAGTGGCTAATGCAACACATACAAAGGTGCAGTTAGAGTAGGCTCGGTTATCCTAAGATGGCATGTGAAATGCTACAAGTAACAAGTATTCAATTTGGAAATTGAAATACAATGCAGTTTGTATGATGTACCGAGCCCAGTGCATGTTAGACAAATGTATGGATGTACGCATGCTATCATACTGTATGCTAATTTAAATATGCCCTAATCTACCATCGTAAGCAGGTAAATAAAAGGGAAGAAAGAGATGGGGGTTGGAAGACATACACACACCCACACACACTTATTACAATTATGCCCTCGCACAGAGGGACCCAAAAGAATAATACAGTCCCAAAATAATACAGTCCAAATACAGAATAAATTAATTATTACAGAAATTTCTAATTATCAAATTAATATTAACATAAAAGAAAGGGGCCCCAGCCCTGCCTCGGGATGCGCGAATGATGCATGCTCGAATCCGACTCGCCCGAAAACCCGCGTCATGACACTGTTGCCTCTGCTTTTGCTGCCCTGCCTCTTTGGAAAACTGCCAAAGTCTCAGGACATGCTCCCTGAACATTGAGGATCATCATCGGCTGAATAGAATGTCCACCGGCCGTGTACAATAGTCACCGGCCATGAGTGAAGTTATCGGCACAAAATGTTTGCCGGTCGATACCATATCCTGCCGGTCGGCACAAAATTCCTGCAGAGGACAGTTTGACAGCAACAGCAGGCAGACAGTGCATGATATGGATTTTAGAGCAAATGTAAGCATGGTCAATGCTCCCTATCATGTATGGGACTCAAGGAAGCATGACCCTTGGTTCTTGGGCCATCAATTATGCATCTTGGTGCATGCTAGCCTAAGGAACCAAGATTGCATTTTAATGTGAAAATGCATGCAACACACAAATGAGACCAAAACCTTATCATACATGGATCAAAGGCCTTGGTGACCAAGGGTTGAAACAAGTTGCACCACTTGTAGTGTGAACTCCACTCAACCCTCATGCTTGGTTTGACAACCCCAAACCAAGCTATGAAATGCATGTATGCAACATAGCTCAAATGATGCAACATGAGGATTAGGATGCAAGCACACCAAATGTCATGCAACTACCATGTTAAGCATGCAAAATGCTAGAGTATACAAGATGCAAATGTCATACAAATATGGGCCATTATGTAAGAAGAATCATCATGCTACCACACCTAATGGACCCAACATGCAACAAGCATATGGTAAGTATACAATGATGGACTTAACCACAATGGGGCAGGCCTTGAACCTCCCCAAAACAGTGGCCAAAAGATGCCCGAAATGGTGACCAATTACCTATGCAAACATGCAAGTCAAAGGGCCTAAGGTTAAGGCACAAAGGGAGCACTCCTTGCTACCATTAACATGGCCACTCATGGCATATATTAGACAAGCAAAACAGATGTTTAGCATGCAAAAATACACCCCAAAACCTTGATATGGCAGCCCTAAAATGCATTAAACATGGAAGCATGCAAAAGGCCTATTTCAAGGCATAAAATTGCAACATTTCAAAGCATGAATAAGATGGTAAATGGAAACATATAGGCATGATATAGGGACTGAAATAGCATATGAAAGGACTCCAAATCACTTAAATAGCCTAACCAATGCATGTTCATGGATCATACGCTCAAGACTAACAAGCCATCATGCAAAACAAACATGTCAAGCATGCCAAAGGTGACGAAATTAGTGGCCCACAGCCTCTAAACATGGCAAAATGATGCTAATACCATCATGGAATTAGGCTAAGACATGCAAAGAACATGGCCTAGATGCATGACACACTTCTAAGCATAAGAGAGCATTACAAAACAAGTATGAGAAGCATGCTAAGGGGTACAAATCCAACCTTGGACAGAGGTTAGATATGACCTAAAACACCCAAGAAAACTCTGAAATGAAGCCAAATGCAAGTATGCATACATGCTACCTTGTGAGCCAAAGACAAAGGCAAGAAAGGGGCCAAGGGGAGAGGGGTGTCCCTCCCCTATTCATGGCTTCAAAATTCCTTCCTCACCACTGAAAACCCACTGGTTTTCAGTGGTGAGAAGACCAAGAACACCAAGTTAAACAAAGCTTCAAAAAAGAGGCACTAAAATGACTAAAACAAGGCCTAAAAGGGTGAGTTGGCACCCAAACCACAAAACACCCTTAATGAATGTTCTTAAGCATGAAAATGTAAGCCTTTTTTATGTTGAACACAAAGCCAAAAACACAAAGCAAGATAGGTAGAAAGCTAGTGCAAGTTTGGGGAAACTAAAGCAACATGCTTACCCTTGAAGACTCCTTGAAGAACAAGTGATGTAGCCCTCCTCTAATGATCAAAACCAGTCCAAAACCACCACAAACAACCTTCCAAGTCCCTCAATCTCGGAGCTAGGTGTAATAGTGTGTGTAATGGTGTAAAAGTAAGGTAAAACACACTATTTAGGTCTAAAAACACACACACAAGGATGAGAGAGATGGAAAATATAGAGAGAGGAAGTGTATCTCAGATATAGAGATATATGAGCTCTGGTTTTTATCTCTCAAATGGCCAACCCCTGACAAAGGGAGATGGATGGTGCTTAAATAGGCAAAATCAAGCCAAGAAGCTTAGAGGCTAAGCAAAGGAAAAGGGTTCAAGGGGTGCAAAGGGGGCTTGGCTTCTTGGAGAAGCCAAGACAGCTGGCCAAGCTTCTTCAAGAAGCTTTGGCCAAAGGGTCAAGCTTCTAGAAGCTTGGAGGGTTCAAGGGTGCAAAATGGTCATACTTGTGCACGGGGGAGTGTGATGGTGCATTCCAGCTGGCACAGCTGGCATGCACCATGTCTCAGGGGTTCAAAGGGTGCACGCCGGCCAGCCAAAAAGATCATCGGCACAAAAAAAGTGCCGGTCGGCATCATATAGTGCCGACCGGCCAAAGTTTTTTAGAAAACAGTGTCGATGGCCAAAAGGGAGTGCCGGTGGAGGGGTGGGGGCAGCCGGTGGGATTCAGGGATGGCTAGCAAGCCTCCTCCTACCCTCAAATGCAAAAACACACAAGTCTTGGTGCAAAACCAAGCACAGAACAAGCCGGTTGAGAGGTCCTGAGGCACGACGCGCAGCCGGGATCTCCGGAAACTCAAAACGAACACAATCATGGATAATCACCGGGTGTTCAAGCGGTGACGTCCAAGTCTTGAGGACGGTCAAAAATGGGGTGTCTACAATACACTTACCGGTTATTCAGATGGATCCGTAGAATACATCAGGGATGGAGGCGATGATGCGCCAAATGCAAGAGAGCATGAAACAAATGCAAGAAGATGCCACCCGCCAAGCGGAGTTCTCCAAGCAGCAGCCCGCTGTCATGGCCTAGCAGGCCGAACTGATCACTAGGCTGCAACAGCAGAATGCGGCATCTACTTCACATCAGGCTCCTCCTCCACCCGGAGCTCCATTACCCGAGCAGGCATCCACTGGTCAGAATACCCTGCCAAATCCCCAGAATACCCCCCTGAACACCCAGAACACCCTACCCAATGTCCAGAATATTCAAGAGGACACAGGCCATCCAACGGGGCTGGCTCCGCCCTCGCTTCTGCCTCAACTGTCCAAGACCCATACACCTGCCAACCATCCGGACTCTCCCTTCGAGTTCGAGATAGACCATACAGCTCTGAAATTGAGCAAACTGGAGAAGCTTTTTAAGAAGTCCCAGGGGGTGAAGGCCATCCCAGACATCGAAGATGGGTACACCGATGTGGCCGTAACATTGCCAGACAGATTTAAGATGCCACAGATTGATCGTTTTGATGGGTCCGGGGATCCTATGGTCCACCTCCGGCTATTCTCAGACATCCTGCGGCCAATGGGCCTGTCCAGACCATAAAAACTTTCACTATTCGGCCGAACCTTGTCAGGTGTGGCCGCCATCTGGTATACAAAGTTGGAAGATGAGGCAAAAAGAAGCTGGGATGAGATGGCTGAGGCCTTCGTTGCACAGTACTTGTACAATACACAGATCGAGATTACAACTCGTGATCTCGAAACGACGAGGCAAGAGGCCAAGGAGACTTTCTTAGACTTCGTAACTCGATGAAGGGCAAAGGCATCGATGATGACCTTGAGGCCCACTGACAAAGAAATCGAGCACGGCATGGAGGACGTGTTTATATCAGGATTTACTTTGGCTGAGGCTCGGGTTGTGCAAAACATTATGGCTGTGAATGAAGGTATGTACGTCAGTGCTCAATCCGTCTACCTCATGAACAAGCTACAACACATCCCCGGGATGGGATTAGGAAGGAGTGGCAGGAAAGGCGTCGCAACATTGGCCGAAGTGCCACACAACCCGCATACCTTTGGACTGGGTTATCTGCCCACCAAAGAGGACTGGGTGAGGAAAGGGAAAGAAATGGCCGGAAGAGCCAGAGCAAAGCAGGCTGGGAAGCCATTTGACTTGATGCATAGGCCCATTCAGGGTACCCTGAACGGATGCTTCGTCCGGGAGGGGGAGGACTTTCCGTTTTGCGGCTTCCTAGAGCCGTAGATAAACGCGGAGAAGAAGCGCGTGCCCGGCTTCGAGATCTTCTTCGACCTGCAGTTATCCGGGGAGGATGTTGCCGAAGAGCAGACGGACCCATCAGCTGAGGTTGAGCAGTGTAGGGCAGTGGATCCTGAGGGCACAGAATTTGAAATGGGGGTAACGCTGGCATGTCTACTCTCTGATCCTCCGATCGACCATGAGTGCTTGGGGGATAACTTCGTGGTTTCCATGATTGGGGATAAAACGGCCGCGAGCCAACCAGCAGCTATCTTGGATGCATCTATCGCACCCTCTCTCACTTGGCAATACGACGAGGGATTTTTGTCCAGCAGCACCGGGTCAGGTAGTGAGCCGGAATCTGATTCCACCGAGTCTTGTGAGTCGAAATCAGATTCCAGCTCGACTGAGTCTGAGTCTGGTACTCCTGGGGATGTTAACCCGGATGCCACAGTCCTGTCTAGGTTGTCTTTTTCCTTTTCATTTGAGTCTGTTGTAAATGAATTGGACGATTTGGATGTGCCTAATGAGAATCAAGCAACTGTGGTTTCTGAGTACTTTTCTGTGCCCTTAATTTATTGCATTAATTCAGACTTTCAAAATTTTGAAAACGACGAGGACGAAGTTCCTCCGGTTTTGCAACGATTAATTGAGCAAGAGCAGGAAAGATTTGTTAAACCCCTAGTGGACGAAATCACTACCGTGAACATTGGTACTGAGGAGGATCCGCGGCTGGTCCAGATCGGGTCCACGTTGTCTTCGAAGGAACGCGAGCACTTAGTCGCTTTATTAAAAGAATTCAAAGATGTTTTCGCGTGGTCCTACGAAGACATGCCTGGAATCGATCCTGAGATTGTACAGCATCGGATCCCCCTTGACCCCGAGGCCCGACCTGTCAAACAAAAACTCAGAAGAATCCACCCTGACTGGGCTCTCAAGATTAAGGAAGAGGTCACCAAGCAAATTGACGCAGGCTTCCTGCTGGTTTCTGAATATCCGACTTGGTTGGCCAACATTGTTCCAGTGCCGAAGAAGGATGGCAGGATCCGAGTATGCGTGGACTTTAGAGATTTGAACAGAGCTAGTCCGAAGGATGACTTTCCCTTACCGCACATTGATGAGTTGGTGGACTTCACAGCAGGGCACGTATTGCTTTCATTTATGGATGGCTTCTCAGGTTACAACCAGATAGTAATGGCACCAGAAGACAGGGAAAAGACTGCATTCACCACCCCGTGGGGAACATACTGCTATAGAGTCATGCCGTTTGGGTTGAAGAATGCTGGAGCTACTTATCAACGGGCCGCAACCACAATATTACATGATATGATCCACAAGGAGGTTGAGGTGTACGTGGACGACATGATTGTCAAGTCCAAAGAAAGAGAGGGCCACTACACCGCCTTGCATAAGTTTTTTCAAAGGATCAGGGAATTCCGGTTGCGGCTGAACCCTCAAAAGTGTACATTTGGTGTTACAGCGGGAAAAATGCTGGGGTTTCTGATTACACAAAGGGGCATCGAAGTCGATCCTTCCAAAATCAAGGCCATCCTAGAAATGCCCCCACCAAGGACTGAAAAGGAGGTGAGAGGCTTTCTGGGTAAAGTGCAATTCATAAGACGGTTTATCTCAAAATTAACCTTGACTTGTGAACCACTTTTTGGTCTCCTGAAGAAAGGCAAGAAATTTCAATGGGACGGCCGATGTCAAGCAGCGTTTGAGCAGATCAAAGAATATCTACAAAACCCGCCCGTTTTATCACCACCAGAACCAGGGAAACCGTTGATTTTGTACCTATCAGTGACTGAGACCACAATGGGCTATATGCTCGCACAAGAGTCTGAAGACAAGGTGGAGAGAGCCATCTACTATCTGAGCAAGAAGATGCTAGAGTACGAGACTCGGTACACACCGCTGGAGAAGGCTTGCTTAGCTTTGGTATGGGCTACCAGGAAGCTGCGGCACTACTTGTTAGCTCACTCCGTAATGTTGGTTTCACGTCTCAATCCCATCAAATATCTTTTCGAGAAACCAGCACTTACGGGTAGGCTAGCTCGTTGGTTGCTGTTGCTCTCCGAATTTGATTTAAAGTATGTCACACGCAAGTCAGTCAAAGGAAGAGCAGTAGTAGAGTTCCTTGCCGACCATCCGGTTGAGGGGGATGAAGCAGTTGAATACCTGTTCCCAGATGAAGCAATTCTGCATATCGACGACGAAACCTGGATGATGTACTTCGACGGAGCATCAAATCAGTACGGGTATGGGATAGGAGTGTTGCTGATAGCACCCGACAATTCCCATATTCCTCTAGCCTTCAAACTTCGATTCAAAGTCTCGAACAACGAAGCAGAATATGAGGCGTGCATTGCTGGCCTAGAAGCAGCCCTGGAACTAGGGGCAAGACGGCTGGATGTCATTGGGGATTCGAACCTTGTTGTGTCTCAAGCTAAAGGAGACTGGAAAGTAAAAGAGGAAAAGATGATGATGTATCACCAGACCTTGGATTTGCTGATTCCTCGGTTTGAGAAGTTAAGTTTTACTCATCTACTAAGAGAGAACAACAGGTTCGCAGATTCTTTAGCAACCCTATCTTCTATGATAGACATCCCGTGTGGAGTCCGAATGCGTCCAGTCATCATTGACCAGAAATTTGCACCTGCCTATGAGTCGATTGCAGCCATAGATGAAGTTCAGGACGAACACCCCTGGTACTACGACATTTGGAATTTCTTGGAGAAAGAAGCATACCCGCCGGGGGCGAATGCCAAAGACAAAAGGGCAATCAGGAGAATGGCCGTTCAGTTCATCATCTGTGGGGGTAAGCTATACAGAAGAGGTCATCTGGGAATGCATAAACTGTGTGTTGATGCCGAAGAGTCGAAGCGCCTAATGGAAGCCATCCATGGAGGAGAATGTGGAGCACATATGAATGGGGTAATGTTGGCACGGAAGATCCTCAGACAGGGTTATTACTGGTCCACCATGGAGGAGGATTGTATTGGTTTCGTCCGGCGATGCCACAAATGTCAAATTCATGCAAATCGCATGAACATCCCACCGACAAAGCTGTACAATATGACTTCACCATGGCCATTTTCAGTCTGGGGAATTGATGTAATCGGGGCCGTTACGCCAAAGGGGTCGAATGGGCATGAGTTCATCCTGGTTGCGATAGATTATTTTACAAAGTGGGTTGAGGCCTAATCTTACGCGATGTTGAAGGCTTCGCACGTTGCAAAGTTTATCAGAAACAACATCATCTGTCGCTATGGGGTCCCAAATGAGATAATTTCAGATAACGGTTCCCACTTCAAGAAGGAGGTGATAGATTTGTTGGAAAAATACAATGTGGCTTTTCATAAGTCATCCACATACCGGCCACAAACCAACGGAGCGGTTGAGGCCGCCAACAAGAATATCAAGCATATATTGCAGAAGATGGTGGAAACCTACCGGGACTGGCCAGATAAGCTGCCGTTTGCTCTGTGGGGCTACAGGACTTCAATCAGAACTTCTACTGGGGCGACTCCGTACTCATTGGTTTATGGGATGGAGGCCGTTCTGCCTATTGAGATTGAAGTTCCGTCATTGCGAGTATTGGCTGAGTGCCAGATAGCCGAAGCGGATTGGCAGCAGAGCAGATTTGAGGAACTCATGTTCTTTGATGAAAAAAGGCTGAAGGCACTGTACCACGTCCAAAGTTATCAACGCAGAATCGCCCGGGCTTTTAACAAGAAGGTTAAGTCCAGGAATTTAAAGGAAGGAGATTTGGTACTCAAGGACAACCGAGCTCCCATCCATGACCCTAGGGGCAAGTTCAGACCTAATTGGACTGGTCCCTACATCATTAAATCTATCTGGTCAGGTGGGGCTGTGGTTCTGATGGATCTGGATGGCTTAGAGTTTTCACAACCGATTAATATGGACAAGTTGAAGAAATACTATCCTTGAGAGGCTCGCTAGGCCGAAAACCCGAAAGGGCGACCTAGGCAAAACTCAGAGCACAAAAAATTCGAAAATTATAAAAACTGAGCTCGTAAGGTTGAAAACTCGCAAAGGGCGGCCTTGGCAAAAGTTAGAGTGCAAAAGGAGAGGAAAAATACCCGAGCGAACCTAAGCCTGAACTACGTAAGGCTTGATTCCCATCTTTGGGATACGTAGGCAGCTTCATCCTGAAGTTCAGCCATAAACATTTTCCTCGATCAACTTTGTCCATTTTGATCATCTCAGTCATCCTTGTCCATCAGCATTCATCGTAATCTCCGGTGCAGTGCTATTCAGACTAGGGGCAACTTTCCGTTGCTAGGAGGTGCTGTGGTACCATTCAGACTAGGGGCAACTTTCCAGTTGCTAGGGTCCGGGGTTGTACATCTCAGTGACAGATCTCAGGCGTGTCCAGTTCTGATCCATATCGAAAATAGTTTTGAAAAGTTTTAATAAAAGTTGACTTTGTTCAAATTAATCTTTTCACAACTAGGACCATTTTTGGACCAAAGCGGAAAATTCTCAGTACCACAACCTTCAATTTCATTGATTTCAAAACAGAGTTCTCTTGCTCTTGCATACAATTGAGGTTGCTTTTTATTACACTCATAAAGAAAACTTGAAGGTACTAATAAAGCAATAAATCTAGGGCATAGTCAAGTCAGGTGTCCCTGCGCCCCCTCCCAGAGCTAGTCGAAGCCTCCGATGCCGACCTAGGCCCAATCTGTGCCTCCTCATTGAGCCAATCCCAGCACTCATCAGACAAAGTGCAACTGAAAATAGGGGCGGGGGGCAGGAGCTCTCTAGTCCTCCAAGCCGTAGTATGTCGGGCAAGGTGTGCACCTCAGACCGGGAAGGCAACCGGATACTCTATCCCCTCCGGAGGGCAAGTCTGATCATGGCCGAATTGGCGCAGAATGCGGAATGGGAAATAGAATACACAATAGGTCAGGCCAATCAACCGGATCCCAGTATCCTGGAACATGCTATAGCTCATCGCCGGAAGGTTAAGCCAAGGACAGCGCCAAGCAATGCGTTCAACTGACAAATTGCACATCCATTCCAACCACCATCTCTCATCAAGGGCGTCGACCAGGCGTTGTCGAAAGAAGTAGCCGCGGGCTGAGTAAGCAGGGCAAGAGTCCACAACTTGCAATTTATCCACCAACCAATATCTGGGGAGGGATGAAAAATGAGAGAATAAAGAATAGAGAGATGTGCGATGAGAGAAAAGTAAGATGAGGGTTTTGTGAGAAAAACCGAGCCTGAGGGCCGAGCGATGTGAGTAAATACATATGTGAGCTTGGGTGGGAAACATTACCTGCAGCAGTAGTTGGACTCCCCGCAAACCTGGTTGTCTCCTGGCGGTAGAAGGCATCCAAACCCAGCAGTGTCTCAGCCAATGTCATGGCGGTACAGCTCTTTCATTCCCTCAAGCCTTGAGCAACTTCAATCAAACGATGTTAGCTCCCCCGGAGCCCGAGACAAACAGAAAATGAGATAGCATGCACAAGCAGAGGGCATGTTGTCGAAAACCTTGCCGATAATGGTCACCGCGGTCACCAGCATCGGAGAATCGGTAAATCAGGCTCGGGATATCCAACATCCCGTTACAAATCAGGGATCGAGCATCATGCGCGTTGAGACCGCACATCCGCCCTAAAGCTTGAGCGTGACCAAAACGAGACTGAGGCAAGATCTCTTCTGAGCGTTCAGACTCCATCAAGACTTGAAAATCTTCAAAAGTGGGACATACCTCTTGTCCTCCGAAGCTGAAGACGTGCGTCACCGGGTTCCAAAATCTCGCCGCCGCATGGAGGAAAGGAAGGTGCAGTGGAGTCTGGCCCAGCGTGAATAGTGCATTCAAGCCGAAACCCCGGAAGTTCAACTTTTCCGAGCCATCTAAAGAAGAGATCCAAGATGTGAGATTTTCTACGAGAAATGCCTCCATTTTTGTGCAAAGTAGTGATGAAATGAATGAGTTCCAAAGTTGGAGCTTTTATAGGGGGCGAAACACTATTCAAAGGAGGACAAGTGTCAGAATTCTGTGGGCTGCAGGGAAAGGTGGCCGGCCGGCCACCTATTCTAGCAGGCCGGCCACCTTTGACTCAAAAAAACTGGTCGAGCCGGCCACCTTTCAACCCCCAAATGTAAAATATGGCCGGCCACGCTCATTGGTCATGTCTTGCCCTCCGGAAGGAAGTTTGAGGCACTTTCACGCATCGGGAATGTTGGAAGCCTTCATTTTTCTCAGTTTCGGATGCGTCCCAGCACCCAGATCGTCTGAAGTACGCATTGTTGTATTTTGCTTATCGAGTTGTCGTTTTGTTTATCGAGTTGTAAGTTTTGTCGAGCTGTCGCATTTTGTGTTTTGAGTCGTTACTCTTTGTTTGCGCAATTTTGTTAAGTCTTGTTTATCGAGTTGTTAACATTGTTGTATTTTGCTTATCGAGTTGTAAACTTGCTAAGATTCTGTTATCTCTTAGTGAGTCGAGTTATTTGATTTGTCGCGTCGGTTCATTACCTGACCCGGTAAATACACAAGGCACATTTCCATTCAAATTCCATCTTTGTGCAAAACGATGCGATGCGATGCTAAGAATTTCAAATACAAACACATTTTCAAAAGCTATTTCATTCCGTCATGTTTTACAACAAAATAAAGGTACAAGTTTTACAGAAAATAAAACTGCCTGATAAAATGCAAAGTGCTACAAACTACTAGCAAAAAGTAAAATAAAGCAGGAAACAGCAGCATCAATGTCCTCGGGAGCGGGAATAAGGGGCCCTCCTCATCCTCTTCTGCGGGATAACCTCTGCACCACCATCACCATCCGGGTCGGAGCTGTCATCCTCAAGATCCCCCTCAGCCTCGCCTCCACTCCCGGAACCAAGACCAGAATTCCCCTCCTCAGCGGATGTCTCCGACTGACGGTCTGTGGCCTCCTCCTCCTCCTCCTCCTCCTCCTCATCCTCATCGGGCTCCGCCTCCACAACATGTGCCCTACGTCTGCGAGACGACCCCGCTCCTCGAGCTCCTCAAAAAGGCCTAAATGGCCCAGCTCCCTGAAAAGGCCTAGATGGCCCAACTCCTCGGGAGGGCCCAGATGGCCCAGCACCTCGAAAGGATCCAGACGATCGACCTCTCTGAGAAGGCCCGGGTGGCCCGGCCTGCGGTGGAGCATATACCGGAGGCATCTGAAAGTGAAGAGTTCAATACATCAGTTCAAATATGAAAATCAGATGCAAGTACAGTATGAGAGTGGGGTGTGTGTCAGATGTGCTCTACACAAACAGCCTATCAATGCAGTAGAATGTTCAAAACCAGCGTGTCATCAGAAATATGATAAATGCAGGAAAGATGAACAGTACCTGTACACCCATAATAGCCAGCTGTGCCTCCCTCCGCAGGATCATGCCCTCGAATGTGGCCAGCATCCCAAGCATCTCATCCATGTACTCAACTGGAGGCTACAGATACAAATGCAAAACCATCAGTAAAGGAATGGAGGTCCAAATATCCGGCTGATAAATCAAAGCTGTAAAACATACCGGTGGTGAATCAGGGTCTCTAAACATATCTATGGTCAGGAAGAGGAGGCTCCAGCGAGACCTGGTAAGGAGTCCCAAATCGCCAACTCGTCAACTCGGTCGGCATGTCTGGCCACCCAGGATAATGAAGAGTCGGAGGGATCGGGGGAATGAATCCCGCGCCCACCTCTGGACGTACCAGCCCTGCTGCAGGAAGGGATATCTGTAGCACGAGCCTGACCCGAAGATGCCGCACCAGTGGGCCTCAGTGATGGAGTACGCACTCCCGTCAAGGGAGGCATCAGATATGTATGGCGATAAGTGGCGTAGTCCCCCCTCCGTAAGATGTAGCAAAGCATCAGTGCCTAGCATAGCACTAACAACATCCTGGGTAGAGAGCCTATCAGCAGTCCGCATACTGGCTAGAGGTGCTGCGGGAGGGTCCTGAGAAGTGTACCCCCATACCTGACGCAGAAAGCGTTCCCCCAGAAACCATGCTCTACCAACCGGTCCCCTCGAGCAGGATCCTGTATTGGGAGGTGCCTGACCCTCCGGCATACTGAAATCGGAGACCATCACCCAAGATCGCCCAGGGCTGCCACGTAATCTGCGGATAACCAGTGCATAAATCAATCAGAAATCGGGAATATTACAAGGTAGATCAAAGATGAAAACGGAAAGGAACTGAGAGTTCTGAAATACCTCTGTCGTCCGCACAGTGTCAAAATATTGTCGCAGGTAGAAGAGAGTCTCTCGAGGTCTCGGTTGGTGCTCGCCCTCGAATACCAAGGAATATGGGGTCATAAGGGGCCCTGCCACCTCCATCTTCGGGGCCAAACGTCGGAAAATATACGTAGACCCCATAGCTGTGGAAAACAGTGCAGAATGTGAACACAAAGAGCTGAGAGCAGAATACAGAGTGCAAAGTGCGCCGTGTGTGCAATGTACAAGTAATGGGGAGCAGAAATGTCAATCAAGAGGACAGAAAGTACCTCCCAGCTCTCCAATAACCGCCGAGTAAGTCTCCCTGCCCGCGGGAGGTAGCGCTCATGTAGCAGTAGAGAGTAGCCAGGCCGGCGCCACCCCAGTCGTACCGACTGACCTGTGATAGGTCCACTAGGGCATTCAAAAAAATACAACCCGACAGTGTTCCCCTATCAGCAAACAAAGTAGTCCCGAAAAGGAACATCAGAAAACCACGGGCATACTGCTCTGCCTCCTCAGGAGTCCCGGGCTCCATCTCCCACCCTCCGAAAATGGGAAGAGAACCAAGTGTATCGGACTCTCCCAGAAGCTCTGTCCACAGGTGGGGCGGGCCCCCAATAGATGTAACCAAGGCGGCCTCCCATTCGCCCATATCCTCGTCGTAAGGAATGGGCCAGCCTCCTATATCCAGCCGGTCAGTACAGCAAAATCCAACGGGGTCATGGTCAAATCCCGGTGGCGGAGAAATGGAAGGAGTTGGTGGTGTCCCACCATCTCTCTACCAGAGCTGCCAATAGTGTCCTACTGGCAGGACAATGTGATAACCCTACGCAGAAGGCCCCCGAACCCTGCTAAATCAACTAAATCCCGGACAGCCTCCGGAAGCTCAGTGTACCACTCTCTCGCAGCAGTGGAGCCATATCCTCAGCACGGTACGAGAGCCAACCTGCATGTGTCAGAATGAATGCATGTGTCAGAATGAAACGAACAAGCCGTGTGCAAATCAAATGAACAAGTCGTGTGCAAATCAATGAACAAGCTGTGTGCAAATGAAATGAATGAGCCGTGTGCAAACGCAAGTAAATGGACTGTGTGTTCAGAAAATCAGAGTTAGGGCTGCGTGTTCTACTCTCATCAGTGTGGGCTGTGTGTTCACCATCAACTTGGACTGTGTGTTCAGAAAATCAAAGTTAGGGCTGCGTGTTCTACTCTCAATCAGTGTGGGCTGTGTGTTCACCATCAACTTGGACTGTGTGTTCAGAAAATCAGAGTTTGGGACTTGCGTGTTCTACTCTCAATCAGTGTGGGCTATGTGTTCACCATCAACTTGGACTGTGTGTTCAGAAAATCAGAGTTTGGGACTGCGTGTTCTACTCTCAATCAGTGTGGGCTGTGTGTTCACCATCAACTTGGACTGTGTGTTCAGAAAATCAGAGTTAGGGACTGCGTGTTCTACTCTCTCAATCAGTGTGGGCTGTGTGTTCACCATCAATTTGAGCTATGTGTTCAGAAAATCAGAGTTTGGGACTGCGTGTTCTACTCTCAATCAGTGTGTGGCTGTGTGTTCACCATCAATTTGAGCTATGTGTTCAGAAAATCAGAGTTTGGGACTGCGTGTTCTACTCTCAATCAGTGTGGGGTGTGTGTTCACCATCAACTTGGACTGTGTGTTCAGAAAATCAGAGTTTGGGACTGCGTGTTCTACTCTCAATCAGTGTGGGCTGTGTGTTCACCATCAATTTGAGCTGTGTGTTCAGAAAATCAGAGTTTGGGACTGCGTGTTCTACTCTCAATCAGTGTGGGCTGTGTGTTCACCATCAACTTGGACTGTGTGTTCAGAAAATCAGAGTTTGGGGACTGCGTGTTCTACTCTCAATCAGTGTGGGCTGTGTGTTCACCATCAATTTGAGCTATGTGTTCAGAAAATCAGAGTTTGGGACTGCGTGTTCTACTCTCAATCAGTGTGGGGTGTGTGTTCACCATCAACTTGGACTGTGTGTTCAGAAAATCAGAGTTTGGGACTGCGTGTTCTACTCTCAATCAGTGTGGGCTGTGTGTTCACCATCAATTTGAGCTGTGTGTTCAGAAAATCAGAGTTTGGGACTGCGTGTTCTACTCTCAATCAGTGTGGGCTGTGTATTCACCATCAACTTGGACTGTGTGTTCAGAAAAATCAGAGTTCAGGGCTGCGTTCTACTCTCAATCAGTGTGGGCTGTGTGTTCACCATCAACTTGGACTGTGTGTTCAGAAAATCAGAGTTTGAGGGACTAGCGTGTTCTACTCTAAATCAGAGTTTGGGACTGCGTGTTCTACTCTCAGTCAGTGTGGGCTGTGTGTTCACCATCAACTTGGACTGTGTGTTCAGAAAATCAGAGTTTGGGACTGTGTGTTCTACTCTTAGTCAGTGTGTGCCGTGTGTTCACCTTCAAATTCGGGCTGTGTATTCGACAAATCAGTGTTTGAGCCGTGTGTTCAATTCTTAACTAATGTGTGCCGTGCGTTCACAATCAATCAATGAGCCGAGTGTTCAGAAATTCAAGTGTCAAGTCACATGTTCAGAATGCAAGCAAAGTACTATGTCATAAGCTAAACTGTGTGATCAAGCATGGCAAAGGTACGAAATGCACGAAAAAATACAGAAAATGACGTAAAATACCTCTCGTGCCTCGTAAGAGAGGTGATGCTCTGGCTCTCAGCAGAAGTAGATCTCCGGGTGCCCCGATCATTGAAGTCAGTAAAATGACGAAAAATGGCCCGCGAAAGAATGTGTACCGACGGGGCGTATCTCTCAGGAATAAAGGGGCGACCCTCGGGGGTAGTGTCATGATATCGAAATCATCCCCGGCACCTGGAGGACCTCCACCATGAGGGAAATTACCCGCCATTTCGAAAAATCTGCAAAAAGAGCAAAAAATGAGCAAAATGAGCCAAAATTGGAAAAAGTCAACAAAAGTCAACTCTCAGGAAATGAAAAAGTCAACAAAAGTCAACCCCCGAGAAAATCTTCCAAATATTGAGACAAACTTACCTCAAGTGGTGAAAATGAGAAAAGAAGCCCCGAAATCAAAATTTAATCGGTCCAAAGTGCTTAAAATCGAATGTTTTTTGCGAAAACAACTTGCGTGGGAGGCTGAAAAGCGCGTATAAAAGCAGATCTGAAGGAGAAAATGGTTTGGGAGGCAAGAGGAGAAGTTTTCGCAGCTGTGGGTGTGAGCTCGAAGTGAATGGATGAGAGAATATAAAGAAAATGAGGCGAAAAGACCAAACTGCCCCCTGTTTTGAGCAGTGGCCGACCGGCCACCTTTTCTAGCTGGCCGGCCATTTGCTTTTTGGAAACTGGCCGGTGGCCTCCCCTTGAGCAACCAGCTGGCCGGCCATGTCCCACACATGCTCACCTAGCTCTCTGCAAATTTTGAGGAAGATCGGAGTTCCCGGGACCTGAAAAAGTTTAAGAAAAGTGTACTTTCTAGCGCGAAATTGTTCCGCCGGAACTTCAGCTGCAATTCTGACATGTGTCTCATCATTACTCATCAAAATCAGAGTGTGTCCTTTTTAAGCATGTTGTAACCTCTTCGGGAGGTGAACCAGAGGGCCGCAGTCGAGTCGCCTTCTCTGAAACGCGCGTTTCCTTACTCGTTGTTTCGTAACAAACGTGCACCCCTGATTTGTGCTCGTTATTGCATTGTTGTGCACATAACTTGCATTCTCATGAGCATTTTGCATCGTCATGCATGATTTCTTGGTATACCCATACCTCTGTGCTTGAGCATGCGTTGTCACGCACGTTCCCTTCTCGCATTGCGATGCATTCACATCGCCGGCACTTGCGTGTGTCAAACTTTCGGAATCACAGGAATCCCATTGAATATATGTTGTTAGCATATTGTTCTTGTTGAATTTCTCTCTTTTGCAGGCACGATATTGTATGTACGGTTCATTTAAGGCTGGTGCGACCAGACGAATCGCGCAGGTATCGTATCTTCTCCGTGTGAGACGCGACGAGAATTGAATAATTCTCCCGCATTTCTAACTGCATGAAATGTAGTTGTTGCTTTGCATCCTTGCTTAAAACTGTTGCATCTATTTGCGAATACTTGCTTCATTACAAGCTTGCTGCATTTGCATGATCATCTGGGCCCTGTGCATATCACTTTGCATTTTGCCCTTTGCCTGCGGGCACACCTGCGGGCACATCTCTGTTTATCTTGTATGATTGTCTAAGTCTTCGGCCTTGTCAAAAATGGTCGTCTCTGGGCTTTGACATTCACTCCCGTCATTCCTTGACTTCCGAGTTCTGTCAAAGAGGGGCAACTGTAGACACCCCCATTTTGACCGACCTTAAGACTCAGACGTCACCGATTGAGCGCTCGGTGATGTTGCATATTGTGTTCGTTCAGAAGTCTCAGAGTCACGGCCGTGAGGCCCTGCCTCCGGACTTCTGAACCCTCTTCTGTACCTTGTCTCGGTTTGCGAACCAGACTCGGTTTTCTCTGTTTCTTTTCCTGAAGGGAGGGAGAGGTCTCGTAGACCATCTCTCAGTGGCCGTGGGCTACATTTCATGGCCGTAGGCCATTTTGCCCATTTCGGAGCCCGGTTCCCAGTTTTCGGAGCCGTCAGGCCGTGTGCCTCGGTTCGGGACCGTCTAACCATCTCTGATTCCTCCGGTTTTTGGCATACATCTTATTTACTCCCTTTCGAGGGACACTGGGGTCCTGAGAGATCCACTTCGTGGTCGAATGCCATTTTCAGTGCTTAACAGCCTATTTTTCGGGACCACAAACTGCGTGTTTTGGCCCCCGAGCATTCGTTTTGCATCGGTTTTCGTTCATTTTTGGCAGGTACCTCTGTTTTATCACCAGGAAGGTCACTGAAGGGTGGGAGGCCAGCTATTGTCTCAACAACCAGTTATATTCCTCCGGCGCCCTCCGACGCCCGTTTTTCTCATTCTCCGAGCCAATGTTGACCACACCTAGGGCCATTTTCTTCAACCCCAAACCACATATTTGTGTTGTACACACATGGGAGGACCCTAAAAGTCTATGGCCGGCCAGTAATTCAAATTGAACCTTTTGAATCCCTCCTAAAAGTGGCCTATTCTCTCTCCTGTTTTAGAGTTGCCAATTTTGAACCACAGGGTTGTGATGAGGAGACCTGGGAGGAGACAACTTTCTCTGGTGGCCGGCAAGAAAATCTTCTTGAGCCTTTTGACCCTTGGCCGGCCGGCCATAGGGGGTGGCGCCGGCCACCTGCAACAAAAATAGGTGGCCGGCCATGTTTCTTGGGATGTGTGCTTTACAGCTGTATAGCTTTTTCCCCCCAAAAATATCTGATTTCGGGGGACTTTTGGAGAAGAGGGGAACTTAATCCCTTTTTCCTACACTTTTTTTCCCCCATTCTCCTCCATCCTTACACACATTAACAGCAGCTCAAGCTTTGTTTAGAGGATGGGAAAACTTGCTTTGAGCACATAGATACATATCTCTCCATTTCTCTCTTCATTTTCTCAAGTTTTGGCTCCATTTCTTCATCACTACCAAGCATCACCACCACCACTTCCATTTCTAGCAGTTTGGGGGACTTTCCAGCAGCTAGAAGCAACATTCCTTGGTCCAAGAGGTAGCAAAGAAGTGGGCTTCAAGTGGTAAGTCCATTTTCCCCTTTTTTTAGCTCATTTTGGCCACATCTTTTCTAGCCTATTTGCTTACTGTTTTGGGCTCCGAACCCTAACTGAAACTAGGCTTCTTTTGAGCCATTATTCATGTTTTTTTAAGGGCTCAACCTGTTTGAGCCCCCCATTTGGTACTTGCTTCAATACCCTCTTGTATGCCATTATTTTGCATAGTATTTCTAGCCTATTTGTGATCTGTTTTGAGGCCTAATATAAACTGAAAATAGGCCTATTTGAGCCCCTCTACAACATTGTAGAAGGGCTCAACCTTGTTTGGGACCTCCATGTATGACTTGCTTCATTGCCTCTCTTTGGTCCCTATTTTTTGCATGCTTGTGAGCTTATTTTGCTTCTGTTTTTAGGCCATGATCAGAACTGAAAATGGCCATATTTTGACCTTCTTGGCATATCTCATTAAGGGTCTTTGGCTGTTTGGTGAATGATTTGTATACCTCATGTTATAGCCTCTTGTTGGCCTATTTCTTGCATTGCATTTTTAGCATGTTTGTATATTGTTTTAGGGGTTGTCACCTACTGAAAAACATCATGTTTTTAGGCCCTCTTCAGTGTTTTAGAAGGGTCTTTTCCATTTGGGCTTTGCATCTATCACTTGCTTCATTGCTTCCCTTGCGGAGCCATTTTTGTATGCCATTTTTTGCCCTACTTGTGATTGCTGTTTTGCCTTGATTTGAACTGAAAAAATGTGAGTTTTGGGCTGCCTTGCTTCTGCTTTTTTCATGTCATGTTCAAATTATGCATGTATTGTATAGCTACAAGTCATTTCGGATGCCTAGTTTTGCATTTCGGGAGAAATTCCTTGCATCGGGTTTCATTTCACCGGGTTTCGGGCTGTTTTGCCCCTCATTTTGCCACTGATTTTTGCATGATTGCATGTCATATTCCGTGTCTTTGCCATGTCTCATTAGAGTGGCATTTCGGTGCCTGAGGGTCCGTTCTCGGTTTGCGTGCACCGCGTGCACGCATTTCGAGGTGTCTTGTTTTTATCCGATGGCCTCTTATGTGAGTGTGGCTGAGGCTCTCTCATTGTTGGTGTAAGCCCATATTGCATTGCGTATGCCATTTCATCCATAGCATTGTGTATGCTCGGTTGTGTATCACCTCGTTTAGCGTGTATGTCATTCCATAGCATTGTGTATGTTAGGATTGTATGTTAGTTGCATTTTCATGCATGTCATGCATATTGCATCATGTTCGGGATAGGAGTTAGCCCGGGCACGGGAAACGAGGTGCGTTCCGTACTCCGAGTGACGGAACGTGTCTCAATTCCCCAGTCACCGACACTCCGGATTATCCATGATGGAGTTAGGTTTTGTTGTAGCATTCATATGCATTCATTCTATATTGAGTTGTGCAAATCGGCTCCTCGGCCATCATGCATCGAGATGCGTGATTGGTGGCACGAGGATCGAGGCATACATATATCTGTGAAAATACATTGCTATGCCCCTTTCCTGCTCTCTGTTGCAGCATATCAAGAATTAGCAGTCTTCCGAGGCTTGGCGCGCTTTTCAAGAAACAGGTGCAAACAGAGGCTAATTGGGGCATCGTCATGGATTTTCCGCGCAAAGCAGCTCAAACATGCATCATTCCATCACCCGGAGCAGAATCAAGGCAGTCCCTGCTTGCATGCCAGTTTTATTATTTCTTAGTTAATTTGTAAATTAATTAAGGATTTGTACATTATTTGGACTGTAATATTTTTGACTGTATTATGCTTTCATTCGGGACTGTATTATTATTCTTTTGGACCCTCTGCGCGAGGGCATAATTGTAATAAGTGTGCGTGAGTGTTGATGTATGTCTTCCAACCCCACGTCTTTCTTCCCTTTTATTTACCCGCTTATGATGGTTAGATTAGGGCATATTTCATTAGCATACAGTATGACAGCATGTTTGCATCATTCATCTGTTTTGCACGCACCGGGCTCGGCGCATCATACAAACTGCATTTGTATTTCAATTCCAAGTTGAATACGTGTTAGTCGTAGCATTCCATACGCCATGTTTAGAATAGTCGAGCCTGCTATAGTTGCATTTTGCATGTGTTGCATTAGGCATTTCAGTATACTTAGGATCATGCATGATTTCTAAGTGTAGTTTCTGTTTTGGCTTGGAGTACTCGGTGAGTTTTTATGCTTTAGCATCCTTGCATGCGTGTGAGTGACTGCCATGAATAGCATGCTTGCCATGAGGCTAACTGCTTATGTGATATAACTGCCTGAATGCTGTGGGTGAAGGTTGGGTTATCTGAATTGGGACAATGCATTGACTGTGAGTCTTAAGCCCACTAGATAGTGGGCAAAACCATGTTTTCTAAGCCCACCCGAGGGTGGCAAATCCACGTCTTAGCCTACCTGTGGGGTAGCACCATCAAACCATTTTCAAACAAACAAACATGAAATGTTTTGTTTCCAATTCAGGCGACTCAGTCTATACTTGTATCCCTGTGCGCATCACATAGTAACCTAGGCTAATAACCGGAATAAGAACACACAATGTTTTCAAAAATAGATATCATGATTAGTAGAGGCCGGTCTTTGACCGGGCGAGCGGGGGTGCTCACGAAGTGACCTTCCCCAATCGTACCCAAGTTCCCGAGCCGAGGCAACTTTGGTGATGACGGACACGTGGCCTTTGGCACCGAGTCAGGGTTTTCCTAAATTTCCCCATTTAAAAAATATTTAGGTGGCGACTCTGTATCTGGCAAAGCAGTCCATGTTTGGCACTTCTTTTTAAAAAATCTGTTTCTCAAAACGATTTGCCAGATTTGGACTCTTTGGTTCAAGATTAAGAACTGTGACATTGGAGTCCTTCGAACTGTAGTAGACCCAATATCGAACCAGAACGCGCGGGGGGGAGGGGGGGGCGCACCCTCCTCGGGATGCGTTCGGGGACGTCTACAGGGTCCAAGGCCCTTCAAGTTTATAAATGCTTGGAGTTTACATCCTTATTTTAAATCTGAAGTGAGGAAATCTTGGGATAATAATCAGGTTAGCGGTTGGGCTAGTTATAGGTTTATGAAAAAGCTGGGGAATCTCAGAGCTCATCTCAAAAGATGGAATAGTGAAGTGTTTGGAAACATTGATGAGCAATTGAAACAAGCTGAGGTTGAACACCATAACTGGGATATTAAGGCTGAAGGTAGGAACTTGCTGGAACATGAGGTCAAAAGGAGAAGGGAGGTTAGGAAGCTAATCTGGGATCTGAACAAAAAGAAGGAGAGCTTATGGCACCAAAAATCCAGGCTGACAATGGTCAGCCAATGGGGACAAAAATACAAGATTTTTTCATATCTTCGCTAGTAGTAGGCAGAGGAAAAATTTGCTAGATTCTGTCAAAGAGAATGGTGTCATCTTCGATCAGCCAGATGGTATGAAACAGGCAGTGGTGAGATATTTTAGCCAACTGTTTTCTAAGGAGTGGAAGATTAGGCCTAAATTGTCAGGAGTATTTGTCTCAATTGGTTCTGAAGCCTCAGAGTTGCTAGAGGCAGAGTTTTCAGAGGAGGAAATTTGGGAAGCAGTCAATGATTGCGACGGTAACAAAGCCCCGGGGCCTGATGGATTTAATTTATCTTGCATCCAGAAATGTTGGAAGATAATGAAAAGGGAGATAGTGCAACTTATGTCCGATTTCCATTCTAATGGTAAGTTGGCCCGAGGTGTGAACAGTTCTTTCATTACCCTTATTCCCAAAAAAGAGAATTCCTTGGGTCTGAGTGATTTTAGGCCTATTAGTTTGGTAAGCTCAGTATACAAAATTGTTGCCAAGGTCTTATCTAGAAGATTGAGAAAGGTTCTTCTAAAGATTATTAGTAAAGAGCAATCGGCCTTTTTGAGTGGAAGGTGTATTCTGGATGGGGTGCTAATAGCCAATGAAGTGGTAGATTGGTGGAAGAGATCCAAGAAACAAGGCATCATCTTTAAACTGGATTTTGAAAAGGCATATGATTCCGTAAATTGGGAGTTCTTGTATTCAATGTTGACCAATTTTGGTTTTAAAGAGAAATGGGTGAGGTGGATGAAAACATGTATCTCTACAGCTAGAGTCTCAGTGCTAGTTAATGGCTCACCTACATCAGAATTCTTTCCAATGAAAGGCCTCAGGCAAGGTGACCCACTTTCACCCTTCTTGTTTAACATTGTTGCTGAGGGTCTTAATTTATTGATGTCAAGAGCTAAAGAAGTGGGTTTGATAAAAGGAGCTTCTATCGGTCCAAGTGATTTGAGATTATCTCACCTTCAGTTTGCAGATGATACCATCATATTTTGTGAAGCAGATTTGGGGGAAATTATTGCTGTTAAGCGAATTCTTAGATGTTTTGAGGTACTGTCTGGACTTAAAATTAATTTCCATAAAAGTCAGGTTTGTGGAATAGGTGTACAGGGTGATCTTGTGAAAGTTTTTGCAAGAAGGCTACATTGCCATAGCCAAAAGCTGCCTCTGAAGTACCTGGGTCTGCCCTTAGGAGCTAATCCAAGGAGAAAGAGCACATGGCAGCCAGTGGTGGACAATTTTAAGAAGAAGCTAGCTCAATGGAAGAGAAGGTGCTTGTCTTTTGCAGGTAGAGTAACCTTGATAAAATCAGTGATGTCTAGTTTGCCTGTCTATTTTTTATCTCTGTTTAAAATGCCAGTGGGTATTGTAAAATCACTTGAAAAAATTCAGTCTAATTTCCTCTGGGGTGGTTCTGAAATAAGGCGAAAAGTGCATCTAGTTAGTTGGAAGGAGGTATGCTTGAGTAAGTTACAAGGAGGTTTAGGGGTCAGAAACTTGAGGGAGGTCAATGATTGCCTACTCCTAAAATGGTGGTGGAGGTATGGTAAGGAGGAGAATGCTTTGTGGAAAGAGGTGTTGTGCCTCAAGTATGGCGGGTCTGGCGGTAAGTGGAGTCCGTTACATGAGGTTTCAGGCTTGATGTCTATTCTGTGGCAGGATGTCTTATCAGTGAACCTATCTAATCCTACTTTGAGTGCATTCTTTTTCAGCAATGTCAAAACAGTGGTGGGAAATGGTAGAAGGATTCAGTTCTGGGTTGATAGATGGCTTAACAATCAGAGTCTTAGTGAAGTCTTTCCCAGATTATTTTCATTGTCATCAGAGAAAGGGGAGTCTCTGCTGCATTTTGTCCAAAGGAAAGGAGAGGGTGGCAACTGGAAGTTTGCTTTTAGAAGGACCCTATTTGCTTGGGAAAATGAGGAAGTGTCTAAATTGAATGTTTTGTTGCAAAATGTTCCTACCATAAATACTTTGGTTGAAGACTCTTGTCTTGGGTTAGCCCACTCTTCTGGGCTCTTTTCTGTATCATCTGTGTGGAAATCTTTGGAATCTACTAAAGGACCTATTAAATCCATTACAAGGACCATTTGGAAGAATATAGCTCCACCCAAAGTGCAATTCCTGAGTTGGCTAGCGTGGAGAGGTAGAATTAAATCCTCAATCTTTTTGCTTAGGATTGGAGTGTTGAACCCTGAAGCCAACCCACTGTGTGTGTTTTGCAAGTCTGAAATGGAGACCATGACTCATGTGCTGCTTCACTGTCATCTGATATGGGAAGTCTGGTCTGACATTGTCAATTGGTGGAATCTGAGTTGGTGCATCCCTGGTTTAGTGGAGGATTTACTTCTATGGTGGTCAGGTACTAGTCAGAAGGCTAAGGTGAAGGAAATTTGGAAGGTAGCTCCTGTAGCAATGCTGTGGTCTGTATGGAAACTCATAAATGAGTGTGTGTTTAAAGAAGCAAGACCAGATTTTGCAGAATTAGCAGAGTTGGTGAAGGTTAGAGTCGCTTTATGGGAAAAATCAAATTTGAAAGAAATGCAGTACTTAGTGCATGACATTGTATCTAATTTGAAGCAGGTATGTTATTAAATAAAGCTGGGAGTTGATGTGCTGTATAGCTAATCTGTTCTGTACTCCTCTGTCTCTTTGCTGCTTGTTTCTGTGTCTGTATACTCTAGGAAAGAGTGGTCTGATTTGCTCTGGGCTGTTTGGTGGCTGTTCTGCCCCTGGCTATTCTGCCTCTTAATCTCTGTGTTGAAGTAGCTGGCTGCAACTTCATCTCTGTGATCCATCCTCTTCTGGCTGTGATCTATGTTGTTTTGGTCTAAAAGATGGCTACTCCAACCTTTCCCATCTACTGCTATATGTGTTCTGGCCCTATTCTGCCTACTGCAGTATATTTTGCTGCTGTATATTTTTAGTTCTGGATGCTTTACTGTTGTTTGACCAAGATTGGTTTGAAATTCTGGCTGGTCTGCATTTCGAGTAGTTGTTATCCATCTGAATTTCTGGTGTATATTGGTTCAAAGTCTGGCTGTGATCTGTGTATATTGGTGTAAGGATGTAGCTCAATTTCCAGGTGACTGCTGTAGTGTTGTTTTGGTGCATTCAGAATCTTCGAAGTAGTGTTGTTTTGGTCACTGAGAACTTGGAAGTAGTGTTGTTCCAGGCGTTAGTTCAATTTCCAGGTGTTTCTGTCGCTCTGTTTGGAAGTAGTAGCTTTGTCAATCTTGGCACTTTGGATATAAGCAGCAATGATTCATGGAGGGGAGTTTTCAGGGGATTAAGCTGCTGATGCAGCTTTGGTGTTGTCTTCAGGAGATTAAAGCTGCTGCAGCTTTGGTTCTTCGTTCTTCTTTCTTTTTTTCTGTTGGTCTCTCACCAACTTGGGGTGCTAGCAAATGATAGGGTGAGCTTGGTGGTACCAACCTAGTTGGGATCATTTAGCGCACTGTAATGCTTTTGCACTTCCTTTTCCTTTATTGATGTAATTTTCTTGTACCTTGTACTTGTTTTTTTTATCAATAAAGTTTCTTTTTGCCAATCAAAAAATATAATATCACACCTACCTACTTTCTCCACCAATTACTGAATAATTACCCATCCATATGAGTATTTGATAAAAAAATTTATGACAACTCTTTGAATCTGTATCTAGCATTTTCCCTCTACTTTCATAACTATAAAAATGCTATTATAGGGTCAAATGTTATAGTCTTTCTTTCACAGTATCTGTTTTTCTTTTTTTCTTTTTTTTTTTTTCTTTTTTTTTGTGGGTATATTATATCATTGTAGATCAAATTTTCTTTAAAAAAAAAAAAAAGGTCTTGCTACTTTCACCATAATAAAATATGCATTAATATTCCAAAGGGAAACAGGTTGGCCAAAACCCACTTACAGTATTATCACCATAAGAAAAATAAGCATTAATATTCAACCAACCTAATGTACTACAATCATCAACAAAGGACTAATCTCCTACCTGGACCAACTTAAGTAACCAAGCAAATACCAAACAACATTGGAGTCTTCGAAGAAAGGAATCAGCCACTTGCAGCACCAAAAAGTGCAACATATATCCGTATTCGTTAATTAATTATTATTTATTATGTACTTTTATGTTTTCAATCATTCAATATAATATTTTATATACTCACTTTCTTCATCAATTATTGAATAATTACCCATTCATTAATATTTGATAAAAAAATTATTACAACTCTTTAAATCTGTAGCTAGCATTTTTCCTCCACTTTCATAACTATAAAAATACTATTATAGAGTCTAATGTTAAAGTCTTTCTTTCAGTCTCTTTTTTTTGTAGCAAGAAATTTCATTGTTACCTGTACTTTGCTCTCCCTATAAATCACAACCTTAAGCTCCACCAATTAATCCACCCCAACAAATATTCTCTCTCTCTCTCTCATATACATTTCTGTATCATATATTGATGGGTATCTGTGCTTCTTCCCAAACCACAATGGATGGTGGTGGTGCTATGAACCGGCAACCGTCGACCGCCGTGATAATCAACTTCGATGGGAGGCTCCAAGAATTCCGGCAACTGATCACGGCAGGCTCAATCCTCGACCACCACCCAAATTGCTTCCTCTGCAGCTCAGAAACCATGCTTGTGGGCTCTCATCCTCCCCAAATTCCACACCATGAACAACTCCAACTGGGTCAACTCTAATTCCTCATGCCAATCTCCATGTCACAGTCATCACTCTCTCTGCAAGACTTATGTTGTCTAGCCATCAAGGCCAGTTCAGGGCTCAATAACAACAATTCATTCATGGTCATGGGGCATGAAACAACAACAACAAATTTATTATCAAACTCACCATTATCATCTCCACTATTTTTGGACAAGTCCTCTAGGGCTGGAGGGGCTCAGGGGTGTCGTAAGATTTCGGCTGGCTTTGATGTGGTTGGGGTGAATTCTCAGGTGGCGGCGGCCCATGGCGGCCGGAGAGTTGAGTTCTATGATGAACAATGTTGAATGGAACAACCGAAAGGGTGGTGGAGGTCCATTCTTGTATCAATTCATTTATGTGTTTCGTGATTTGAGTTTTTATTTGGGAGAATATGGAAAAAGTAGAGGGTAGAAAAAATAATTTTAAAATGATAGATATTATAAGTTTTTTTTAATATAAATTTATGGATTAATTACTTGTATTTTCATCATTTTAAAATTATTTTGTTTTTGCTTCATTTTTTTTTATTTTAAATTGTCCCTTTTATCTTCATAATTCCATTCCTTATTTTAATTTAATTTGAATCAAATTAATTCAGTGTTATAGGGAACGAGGTTAATAAAATAAATATATAATCATGAATGTAAGAATGTAAATGTGACGAGTTGAATGAAGTAATAGATTGTTTACATTTATAAATTTTAAAAAATTAATAATTTGTATTAAAGTTTGACTTATTTACCTATCAAATTAAACCAAACTTAAATAATTATTATTTTTAAGTTCATTGAGCTGAGTATTTGATCATCCAAGATTAGTTTGAAAAATTAACAAACTTTAAAATATATTTAAATTTGATTTGTTTACACAATGAATTAGTCTCGAATAAGTTTTTAACAAGTCAAACACAAATTGAGCTTGAATAATTAAGATCATTTTATAAGCTTGCGTAAAATATGTGTTTTGTGTCATTTAAACCATAAAATTTGTATTTCATCAATTTTGTCCCTATCTACCATTAAGCGTGTACTATAGGCACTATGGGTTGTTTGTTTTTAAAGGTAAGTTGCGTAAGATTATTAGTGAGAAGATTTCTAATGAGGAAATTAAGAAAAATTGTATTTGTTTGATAACCAATAGACTAATAATAATTCTTATTTATTTTGAGAGATAAGAGTAGAATTAACAATGTAAAATTTCACAAATACTCTTATTACATTATTATCAAATTTGAGATTATAACAACTAGCAAAAATTTCTGCAGAGTTAAAGAATAAGTGGTCATACATTGCATGGTTAATTTATTATATTATATTAGAGAGAGAGATCCGCACAGAGAAGAGTTGGTGATTTTTTTTACTAATAAAAATTAAATTGTTGATCTTCTTCTAGTTCTTCATCATTATTTTCTTCTTCTTCTTCTTATTATTATTATTATTATTATTATTCTTCTTCTACGGCGTGGGTTATGTTGTGAACAAGATCTGCTACCGGTTGCTCACAAACGTGTCAATCCAAAAAAAAAAAAAAAACCATTTACAAATCACAAACCAAAGAAAAATTGGGGTAAAAAAACACACAGATCAAAATCTATTCACAAATATTAAAAGAAAAAATCCCAAATAAATTGATAGTAATACACATTTTTATTAATCAATTTAAGTTCCAAAAAATAATAAGTGATAATTTTAGGATGGTAATACACATTTTTTGGTTATTGTTCAACTTAAAGCCAACTTTATGGTTTGTGATTTCGTTTGGAAATTGGATTGATCTTTTAGTTTTTTGATTTTTTTTAATCACAATTAAAAAGTCTCGTTTAGGTTAGGTTTTTTAGTTTTTTATTTTTATTTTTGTGAGAGAAATAGTGAAATAATTATAGTTTGGATGTGATGTTTTTGTCTTATTGATTTTTTAGTTTATTTCATTAAAATATTTGTTCTTATATTTTGTTAATTAAAAAAAATAATAAAAAATATATTATAAATGAAATTATCATTTATTATTATAAGGTAATAATCATTCTATAAAATAGCCTAATGAATGAAGTCTGAATTTGTTAAAATTAAAAATCTCAACTTCATGGTAAAATTGACCCATTATTGGACTAATTTGGATTCATTTTGCAAATTTAAACCGTTCATTTGATACAACTAACTGAGAAAATTATTTATGCAAAAAATTAAATTGATCCAATATTGATTGTCATATTATTAAATCATTTTTATTGATTGTCAACGATCCAATATCTACATGTTTTTAATAATAGACCGTTCATTTGGTATAATATATATGTAATTTAATTATGTTATTACTTATGCTTGATCAAATATTTTACACGCATATTTTTTTCAGCTTATTATATTAGATGAATGGTTTATATCATTGACATAAATAAATATTAGTCTCACTCACATTTCACCAACTTCACTTATGAAATTAAGATATTCAACTTTTATGAATCCAAACTCTAATGAATAGCCATTCATCGCATTCTACTAACCAAATAGAGTATTAATGGTGGGTTTTTGTTAAGGATGTAATTAACCACCTCCACTATCATAGAAAAGATTAAATATTATAAATATGTTTTGCTAGAGACTAAACTACCCTTTTCTCTAATTTCTTTTATTTTAAAATTATATACTTTTAGTAACAGAGCTTTTATTTAGTTTTTTTTTTTTTTTTAAGGGAGCTTTTTTGATAAATTCATTTTCTAAGAGTTTTATTCCATCCAATCCATATTCTTTTTGATTATTCCATTAGGTCCAATTTGAAATAAGAAGATCAAAATACCATTTTCATCTACTTATGTTCTATTTAGTTCACATTATTTTCTTATATTTCAATAAGTCCTATGGGTGACATAATTACCAAAATACCCCTAATGTGAATGTTCACACCGTCAATGTAAATATTCATATCGTCAATGTGTAGGGGCCCGGCCCATGTCGATCCTTGTGGGTGCTCGGAAAAATTCGAGTCGGGCCGGGCCGGCCCACAGGCCAAAAAAATAGGCCCGGCCCGGCCCGTTGATAACGTGAATATTCACATTGACAAGTTAACATTCGCATTGATAGGAGTGTAAAATTGACCTGCGCCCCGTGGCTGCCCGAAACTAGCCCACGGCCCGTGGGCGGCCCAGGACGGGCCCGGTCCGGCCTGTTGACAATGTGAATATTCATATTGACATGTTAACATTCACATTGATAAGAGTGTAAAATTGACTCGCGTCCCATGGGCGGCCCGAAGCCCGTGGGCGGCCCGGGGCGTGCCCGACCCGGTCCGTTGACAATGTGAATATTCACATTGACATATTAACATTTACATTGATAGGAGTGTAAAATTGGCCCGTAGCCCGTGGCCCGTGGGCGGCCCGAAGCCCGCCCGCTGCCCATGGCGGGCCCGGCCCGGCCCGTTGACAATGTAAATATTCACATTGACGTATTAACATTAACATTGATAACAGTGTAAAATTGGCCCGTGACCCGTGGACAGCCCGAAGCTCGGCCCCGGGCTGGGGCGGGCCCGGCCCGTTAACAACGTGAATATTCACATTGACATGTTAACATTCACATTGATAAGAGTGTAACATTAACCCGTGCCCCATAGCTGCCCGAAACCCGCCTACGGCCCGTGGACGACCTGAGGCGGGCCCGGCCCGGCCTGTTGACAATGTGAATATTCACATTAACATGTCAACATTCACATTGATAATAGTGTAAAATTGAGTCGCGTCCCATGGGCGGCCCGAGGCGGCCCGGGTTTGGGTCCGGGCCTACCCCGGGCCGCGGGCGAGCTTCGGGCAGCGGACAAATTTTACACTCCTATCAATGTTAATGTTAACATGTTAATGTGAATATTCACATTGTCACGAGTCGGGCCAAGCCCGCTTCGGGCTGCGGTCTGGCTTCGGGCCGTCCACGGGCTGCGGGCCAATTTTACACTCCTATCAATATGAATGTTAACATGTCAATGTGAATATTCACATTGCAAACGGGCTGGGCTCGCCCCGGCCCGAGGTCGGGCTTCGGGCTGCCCACGGGTCATGGGCCAATTTTACACTCTTATCAATGTGAATGTTAACATATCAATGTGAATATTCACATTGTCAACAGGCCGGGCCAGGCCCGCCCCAGGCCGTGGGCGGGTTTCAGGCAGCTACGGGACACGGGCTAATTTTACACTCCTATCAATGTGAATGTTAACATGTCAATGTGAATATTCACATTGTCACGGGTCGGGCCAAGCCCGCCTCGTGCTTCAGTCGGGCTTCGGGCCGCCCACGGGCTGCGAGCCAATTTTACACTCTTATCAATGTGAATGTTAACATGTCAATGTGAATATTCACATTGTCAACGGGCCGGGCCCACCCTGGGCCGCGGGCGGGCTTTTAGCCGCCCATAGGCCGCAGGCCAATTTTATACTCTTATCAATGTGAATGTTAAAATGTCAATGTGAATATTCACATTGTCAATGGGCCAGACCGGGCCCGCCCCGGGCCGCCCATGGGCTGCGAGCGGATTTCATGCCGCCACGGGATGAGGGTCACTTTTACACTCCTATTAATGTGAATGTTAACATGTCAATGTAAATATTCACATTGTCAACGGGCGGGGCCGGGCCGGGTCGGGCCTGCCCTGGGCTGCTGGCCAATTTTATACTCTTATCAATGTGAATGTTAACATGTCAATGTAAATATTCACATTGTCAACAGGCCGGGCCGGGCCCGCCCCGGGCCACCCACGGGTCGTAGGTGGGTTTCGGACAGCCACGAGGCGCGGGCTAATTTTACACTCCTGTCAATGTGAATGTTAACATGTCAATGTGAATATTCACATTGTCAACGGGCCGGGCCGGGCCGCGGGCGGGCTTTTGGCCGCCCATGGGCCGCGGGCCAATTTTATACTCTTATCAATGTGAATGTTAACATGTCAATGTGAATATTCACATTGTCAATGGGCTGGACCGGGCCTGCCCATGGGCCGCGAGCGGGTTTTGCGCCGCCACGGGACGCGGGCCAAATTTACACTCCTATTAATGTGAATGTTAACATGTCAATGTGAATATTCATATTGTCAACGGGCCGGGCCCGCCCTAGCTCGCGGGCGAGTTTCGGGCCGCCCATGGGTCAATTTTACATTCCTACCAATGTGAATTTTAAAATATGAATGTTCACATCATTAAATTGCTAATCGTTCAAAATATAATTATAAGGGTATCAAAATTGAATATAAGGGCATAAGTGTCCAAGAAAATAGTGTAAATCAAGAAAATGGACTTTATGGAATAAAACTATACATACATGGGACTAAATGGGTTAAAAAATTCTTTCATAAAACACTTCTAAATTGGGTTAAAACACTTCTAAATTGGACTTATCAATAAAAATCCCTTTTTTTAATCATAAAAGTAAATACTTTTATTTTCAAATAACACTTTTTTTTCTTTTTTTTTTTAAATGCCTTCTATTTTCAATCACAATTAAACTATGTGGTGTGAGGAAAATGAATATAAAAATCATGAAAAAAAATAAAGGGTATATAATTTTTTATAATTATTATAAAAATAAGGGACATATAAAAATTTTAAAAAAAGTCATGAAAAAATAGAGGGCATATAATTTTTTTATAAAAATAAAGGACATATAAAAATTTAAAAAAATTCACGAAAAATATATGTACTTTAGTTTCCTTTTACACCATATAATTTAATTATGATTGAAAATAAAGGGTATTTAATTTTTTTATTAAAAATCCACAAAATGTTATTTAAAAATAAAGGCATTTAATTTTATGATAAAAAAATGTTTAAAAAAAATTCTGTTACGAAAAATTTATAATTTTAAAATAGAAAGAATTAGAAAAAATTATAATTTAGTCTCCAACAAAACATATTTGTTATCTTTTACTCTTTTCCATGATAGTAGAGGTGTAGCCCTATTTAATGCATCATTCACAATGTCACTTTAATGATTTGTTACTTGAGAATTTTTCTTACTCTTCACAACAATCACATATATCAATTCAGTTTAGGTGCAATGTTAAAACCTTAACGTAGCTTTTGAATCTTAGATTTAGAGAAATTTAGGAACAAAACAAAAGTGAATGAAAATTGTGAATGAAATACAAATGATTACTTTTTTATTTTTTATTTTATATTTTACAATCTATGTATTGTTTTAACAAATTTCTTGCTTTGACCAATGTTAGTTAGGGAGTTTTTACTGAACATGAGTGTTTTTATTTATGTAGACCTATGTCCATATGGAAAAATTATACAATATTTTCGGAGTATTAGATGTTTGTACTTTCTAATCAATCATCATTTATTACGTCTCTTATGTTTCTTAATCACTCAACACAATACTTCCACCTACTCACCTTCTCTACCAATCACAATATTATGGAATATCACGTGTCCGTACTCTCTAACTAATCATAATTCATTATGTCCCCTCATATTTCTCAATCATCCAATACAATATCACACCTACCTACTTTCTCCACCAATTACTGAATGGGCTTTGATTTGTGGCACTAATTTGTTGAGCACTAATGACACTAATTTCTATATCAGGTAAAGAAAAAAAATAAATAAATAAAGTTACCAAAACAGGAAATTAGTGCCATTAGTACCAACAGTTTTAGTGCCACAAATCATTTTTCTTACTGAATAACTACCCATCCATATGAGTATTTGATAAAAAAATTTATTACAACTCTTTGAATCTGTATCTGGCATTTTTCCTCTACTTTCATAACTATAAAAATGCTATTATAGAGTCAAATGTTAAAGTCTTTCTTTCACAGTACCTGTCTTTTTCTTTTTTTTCCTCTTTTTTTTTTTTTTTTTTGGGTATCTTATATCATTGTAGATCAAATTTTCTTTTAAGAAAAAAAAAAAAGGTCTTGCTACTTGCACCATAATAAAATATGCATTAATATTCCAAAGGGAAACAGGTTGGCCAAAACCCACTTACAGTATTATCACCGTAATAAAAATAAGCATTAATATTCAACCAACCTAATGTACTACAATCATCAACAAAGGACTAATCTCCTACCTGGACCAACTTAAGTAACCAAGCAAATACCAAACAACATTGGGGTCTTCGAAGAAAGGAATCAGCACTTGCAGCACCAAAAAGTGCAAGGGAATCAGACACTTGCAGCACCAAAAAGTGCAACACATATCCGTATTCGTTAATTAATTATTATTTATTATGTACTTTTATATTTTCAATCACTCAATCTAATATTTTATGTACCTACTTTCTTCACCAATTATTGAATAATTATCCATCCATGAATATTTGATAAAAAAATTATTACAACTCTTTGAATCTGTAGCTAGCATTTTTCCTCCACTTTCATAACCATAAAAATACTATTATAGAGTCTAATGTTAAAGTCTTTCTTTCAGTCTTTGTAGCAAGAAATTTCATTGTTGCATGTGCTGGAAAAAATGAATTTTTGGGGACTTTAATTTAATATTAAAGTGTGGTGACTTTAATTAAATATTAAAGTGGGTCCTAACCTTTTATTGTGTTAGGTCCAAGTGAGCCAAAAACCATTGGGTTTTGAATAAGAAATTGCCAAGAAATTGCTTCATGATGTTAGATTCATGAATAGGATTTTAAAGAGTATTTAAATCCTTTTTCTTGGCTAAAGGGTGTGAATCCTGTTGGGCTTCCAAACTTTTCATCTTTCTGGAAAGGGGGTATGGATCCTGGTTAATGGGGCTTTAATAACCAGCCATAAAGGCTGGAGGCTCTTCCTCTCTCCCCTATACATATATAAATTGAGACTCTCCTGTCAAGTTTCAATATAGAAATTTTTGCTTCCATTTTACAAGTCAGTTTGCCAGAAAGTTCCTATTGTGAGAGAGTGCTGCTATTGTTTTGTTCGCTAAGCTAGACAGATAGTGCTTCTGCCGTAGCTGGTTTTGACCGTCGTATCCTGGGAGACAGACGTCGGGTTTCCTCAAGCACTCGACCCATGAGGCGGCGAAATCTGTTTTAAGGAAACTGCTTCCGTGCAGGCTTCGGTTTCGTCTCTTTACCCTTTTATTGTTTTGTATATTTCTGTTGAAATTTAGTTGTAATTATCAGCATATGTTCTTGGTATATAATTTGTTTTTCTTCATAAATCTATTTATTTAATTTCACAATTTAAACAACAAGCTTAAAACAGATTTTATATATATTTTCTATGAAATTGATCGAATAGATTTATATAGTCTATTAGGTAAGCTTTGTATAATGTTACTAGGAACTATTGCAGAATTACTCACTATTTCAATGATTGTAAATCATGCAATGTTATTTTCTAATTGCTTAGTTTAATTAGAATGCTCTATTATAATTTGCATACTTAATTGTATTAGTATGATCTTGTTTTATGCGTATGGTTCATCATTCCCCTACCATGATTTGCATGAATTTTAAGGTTATAAATTATAATTTATGGATGTTGCAATTTTGACATGATAATTCTATTCTAGTCTCAATTTGTTACATGCTTATTATTTTCTAGGCTAGATTACATAATTTAATGTATTTGGAGTTATAGAGTTTTTATGAATTGTGTACATGATTAATCTAAATTATTTAATTGGGTGCATTAATCTAAATTATTTAATTAGGTGCATTAATCTGAGTTATTTAATTGGGTGCATTAATCTGAATTATTTAATTGTTTAATTAGGTGCATTAATCTAAATTATCTAATTGGGTGCATTAATGTGAATTAATTAATTGGATGCATTAATCTAAATTATTTAATTAGGTGCACTAACTTTGAATTTAACTTATTTATTTGGAGTTAATAGTTTAAATGTTTATTATGAATTAATTTCATTCATAACCCATGAGTATAGAACTTTATTTTAAAGTTTTAATTTAAGTGGCATTTTAATGCATTGGTTACTTTTATAAATAGTTGGCTAGATGGTTTTAATTATTTATTATAATTAAAATTTTAGATTATTTGTTTGTATTTTGTTGTGGGTTGCTACTAACTTTCTTTGTAGGGATACCAATGCGAAAAACAAATATAAAACCAAATGAATAGTATTTGGGATGTAAAAACAAAAATGTTTGGGCTACTAACATTTGTGTTGAATAGGAATACCTAAGCGTGGAAAAGCTTTTGGACTAAATAGAATCCTTATGGATTGATTATTTTATCAAAATGTTTGAAGCATGTTTGCTTGAGATGTAGTTGGTTTGTTTACCAATTTATAGTAGCAAGTTTTATTTGCTTATTTTGTTGTAGCAATTGTTTTACATTGCCTGTAAAAGATTTGGACCTTTTAACCTAGTTCATCCCTAAGAAAATTTAATTCTTAAAATTGTTTATCACGGACTAGGAGTCAACATGCTCTTAAAAGTTTTGTTAAAAGGTTAACTGGGTTTTAAATGGGACCGATGTGACCCCTCCAGTCTTCCTGGGAACTTTCTTGACCATGTTCGATTCTAGGTTTTGTGGTGAGACTAATTTTTGAATTAATTTTTCTTCTAAGGGATTTTCTATGGGTTAAGTTTAATTTCTGGAAACACAGAAGTGATATTCTGGTGTAATTTTCAGAAATGGAAACTATCACTGATGCTGCTGCTACTGCTAATGTTGGTGGGGTTTTGAACCCCGGGGCAACTGGATTGCCAACCCCTACTGCTGTGACCTCTGTGGTCAACCCTGGTGTTACTCCGGCTGTTGTAGGAGGACCGCTTAGTCACCATGAGCGTCCAGAAAAATTTGCTGGGGAAAACTTTAAGAGATGGCAGCAAAAGATACTGTTTTACTTGACTACGCTAAACCTTGCCAAGGTTCTGAGTGAGGATCCTCCAGACGTGGCAGAGAATGAGCCTGACAGGCAGAAAGTCATGGCGCTTGACACATGGAAGCAGACAGACTATCTTTGCCGGAAACAACAAGCTTAAAACAGACTTTTATATATATTTTCTATGAAATTGATCGAATAGATTTATATAGACTATTAGGTTAGCTTTGCATAATGTTACTAGGAACTATTGCAGAATTACTCATTATTTTAATGATTGTAACTTATGCAATGTTATTCTCTAATTGCTTAGTTTAATTAGAATGCTCTATTATAATTTGCATACTTAATTATATTAGTATGATCTTGTTTTATGCGTATGGTTCATCATTCCCCTACCATGATTTGCATGAATTTTAAGGTTATAAAATATAATTTATGGATGTTGCAATTTGACATGCTAATTCTATTCTAGTTTCAATTTGTTACATGCTTATTATTTTCTAGGCTAGATTACATATTTTAATGTATTTGGAATTATAGAGTTTTTATGAATTGTGTACATGATTAATTTGATTTTAATTGGGTGCATTAATCTAAATTATTTAATTAGGTGCATTAATGTGAATTATTTAATTAGGTGCATTAACTAAATTATCTAATTAGGTGCATTAATCTGAATTATTTAATTAGGTGCATTTATCCGAATTATTTAATTAGGTGCATTAACTTTGAATTTGACTTATCTATTTGGAGTTATTAGTTTAAATGTTTATTATGAATTAATTTCATTCATGACTCATGAGTATTGAACTTTATTTTAAAGTTGTAATTTAATTTTGAAATTACAAATTGTATTTTGTTTTGGTACCTTATATTAGTTGGTTACTTATATAATTAATAGTTGGCTAGATGGTTTCAATTATTTATTATAATTTAATTTTTAGATTATTTGTTTGTATTTTGTTGTGGTTTGCTATTAACTTTCTTTGTAGGGATACCAATGCGAAAAACAAATATAAAACCAAATGAATAGTATTTGGGATGTAAAAACAAAAATGTTTGAACTACTAACATTTGTGTTGAATAGGAATACCTAAGCGTGGAAAAGCTTTTGGACTAAATAGAATCCTTATGGATTGGTTATTTTATCAAAAATGTTTGAAGCATGTTTGCTTGAGATGTAGTTGGTTTGTTTACCAATTTATAGTAGCAAGTTTTATTTGCTTATTTTGTTGTAGCAATTGTTTTACATTGCCTGTAAAAGTTTTGGACCTTTTAACCTAGTTCATCCCTAAGAAAATTTAATTCTTAAAATTGTTTATCACGGATTAGGAGTCAACATGCTCTTAAAAGTTTTGTCAAAAGGTTAACTGGGTTTTAAGTGGGACCGATGTGACCCCTCCAGTCTTCCTGGGAACTTTCTTGACCATGTTCGATTCTAGGTTTTGTGGCGAGACTAATTTTTGAATTAATTTTCTTCTAAGGGATTTTCTAAGGGTTAAGTTTAATTTCTGGAAACACAGAAGTGATATTCTGGTGTAATTTTCAGAAATAGAAACTATCACTGATGCTGCTGCTACTGCTAATGTTGGTGGGGTTTTGAACCCCGGGGCAACTGGATTGCCAACCCCTACTGTTGTGACCTCTGTGGTCAACCCTGGTGTTACTCCGGCTGTTCCGGGAGGACCGCTTAGTCACCATGAGCGTCCAGAAAAATTTGCTGGGGAAAACTTTAAGAGATGGCAGCAAAAGATGCTGTTTTACTTGACCACGCTAAACCTTGCCAAGGTTCTGAGTGAGGATCCTCCAGCCATGGCAGAGAATGAGCCTGACAGGCAGAAAGTCATGGCGCTTGACACATGGAAGCAGACAGACTATCTTTGCCGGAACTATGTGTTCAACAGCGTGGCAGACTCACTCTATAGTGTGTTTTGTTCCAAGAGCTCAGCAAAAGAATTATGGGAATCTCTGGACAAAAAGTACAGGACTGAGGATGTCGGGGCAAAGAAATTTGTGGTTGGCCGTTTCCTTGATTTTAAAATGGTAGATTCTAAAACTGTGATAAGCCAAGTCCAGGAGTTCCAAGTGATCTTGCATGATATTCATGCTGAGGGGATGCCTTTGAACGAGTCATTCCAAGTTGCTGTGATCATTGAGAAACTTCCCAATGGCTGGAAGAATTTCAAGAATTACTTGAAGCACCAGCGCAAGGAAATGTCTGTTGAAGAGCTGGTTGTCCGACTCCGGATTGAAGAGGATAATAGAAAGAAAGGAAGGAGTACCTCCTCAGTAAATGCCAATGTCGTTGAGCATGGCAAATCTTCTGGGATAAGGAAGAAGCCCCCTGTAAACAAGAGCTCTAAGCTGGGGCCAATGGGTAGTGTTGCAAAGAAGTCGGCTTACAAGCCGCAGGAACCTAGTTATCGGTTCTTTGGGAAGCGTTATAACTGTGGTAACGAGGGGTATCGGGCTAGTGACTGCCGCAAGCAGAAGAAGCCATATAAGACCAAACCTCGTGCTCATATGGCAGACTTACAAGAGCACTCCCATGAAGAGGATGATATGCACTTGTCTGCCGTTGTCTCTGAGGTGAATCTGGTGGGTTCAAACCCAAGAGAATGGTGGATTAATACTGGGGTAACACGCCACATCTACTCCGAGCAGAAGCTGTTTACAACTTTCGAACCAGTTACAACCGGTGAGAAGTTGTTTATGGGAAACTCTACTACCTCGATTGTTGAGGGGAAAGGAAAGGTGGTCCTGAAGTTGACGTTAGGAAAGGAGTTGACCTTAAACGAAGTCCTGTATGTTCCGGACATTCGTAAAAATCTTGTCTCAGGGTCTCTTCTTAGTAAACATGGTTTTCGCATGGTTTTTGAGTCCGACAAGGTCGTTCTTACCATAAACGGAATGTATGTGGGTAAGGGTTATATGTTGGGGGGTATGTTTAAACTCAATGTTATGACTGTTATCCCAAAGATGAATAAAGGTGCATCTTCTTCTGTTTACATGCTTGAGTCTTCCAATTTGTGGCATGGTAGACTAGGACATGTGAACTTTGAATCTTTACGTAGATTAATCAAGTTAGATCACATACCATCTTTTAAGATTAATCCGAAACACAAGTGTGAAACTTGTGTTGAAGCGAAGTTGACAAGATCTTCGTTTCATTCTATTGAAAGAAGTTCAGAACCGTTGGATTTAGTGCATAGTGATGTGTGTGACTTAAAATTTATACAATCACATGGTGGCAATAAGTACTTCATCACTTTTGTTGATGATTGCACTAAGTATTGTTATGTTTATTTGCTCAAAAGCAAAGATGAGGCGATTGACAAGTTTGTTCTTTATAAGAATGAAGTTGAGAATTAAGTAGGCCGCAAGATTAAGGTTCTAAGAAGTGATCGTGGTGGTGAGTATGAATCTCCGTTTCTTGAGACTTGTGCTCAATCTGGGATTATCCACCAAACCACGGCGCCTTATTCTCCTCAGTCTAATGGGATTGCTGAGCGGAAGAATAGGACGCTAAAGGAAATGATGAATGCAATGTTGATAAGTTCTGGATTGCCACAGAACTTGTGGGGGGAAGCAATTCTCTCTGCAAATTACATTCTGAATAAAGCACCCCGGAAGAAAGTGGACAAGACGCCGTATGAGTTATGGAAAGGCGTTAAGCCTTCGTATAAATTCTTACGAATGTGGGGGTGTCTTGCAAAAGTGGCGATTCCTACACCCAAACGGGTTAGGATAGGCCCGAAATCTGTGGATTGTATATTCATTGGTTATGCACATAATAGTAGTGCATATCAGTTTCTTGTTCATAAGTCTGAAATTCCAGACATACACAGGAATACCATCATGGAGTCAAGGAATGCATGTTTCTTTGAAGACATTTTTCCTTGCCGAACCCATGCAGGGGTTCCAAGGTCTTTGGAGCAATTTGATGAGCTTGCTAGTGAGGATGATCATGTTGATGATCCAGGTGATGATCAATTTGAGGTTTTAGATGAGCCCAGAAGGAGTAAAAGGGCTAGGACATCCAAATCTTTTGGTCCAGACTTCTTGACTTATATGGTTGAGAACGAACCTCAAACTTTCCACGAAGCTGTGACTTCTCCTCACTTGGACCCAACACAAAAATGGTTAGGACCCACTTTAATATTAAATTAAAGTCCCCAAAAACCATTGGGTTTTGAATAAGAAATTGCTAAGAAAGTGCTTCATGATGTTAGATTCATGAATAGGATTTTAAAGAGTATTTAAATCCTTTTTCTTGGCTAAAGGGTATGAATCCTTTGGGCATCCATACTTTTCATTTTGTGGAAAGGGGCTATGGATGCTTGGTGTTTTAATGACTAGCCTTAAAGGCTAGAGGCTCTTCCTCTCTCCCCTATACATGTATAAATTGAGACCCTCCTGTCAAGTTTCTAGATAGAAATTTTTGCTTCCATTTTACAAGTCAGTTTGCCAGAAAGTTCCTATTGTGAGAGAGTGCTGCCATTATTTTGTTCGCTAAGCTAAACAGATAGTGCTTCTGCCGTAGCTGGTTTTGACCGTCGTATCCTAGGAGACAGACGCCGGGTTTCCTCAAGCACTCGACCCGTGAAGCGGCGAAATCTGTTTTAAGGAAACTGCTTCCGTGCAGGCTTCGGTTTCGTCTCTTTACCCTTTTATTGTTTTATGTATTTCTGTTGAAATTTAGTTGTAATTATCAGCATATGTTCTTGGTATATAATTTGTTTTCTTCATAAATCTATTAAGTCGAGTGTTAGTCGAAACGTCGTCAAAAGGAATGGGGTTAAGGCCTTTGGAAGTTACCGGAATGGAAACCCAACCTAGTTGACTGGAGATCCCAAGATCTAGGTTCAATGGGACAACCTAATTGCGTGTAACGGTGGTATGTCACTGAGGAGGTTAAACCTCCAGCCATTCCTTCTATCAGTGATACCTGCAAGTGTAGAGGATAAGCTGAGCTTTTAATGACTCTTATGTGTTAAGCTGTTGAGCTAAGTATTGCAGGATACTTTAGTAGAGTCACCTATGTGAGTTTGAAGTGGGGCCGCTTCTAGAAGAATTGGGTAGGCCAAGATTCTTTGAAACCACTCACTGAACCAGGCTAGTGTTCAGGGCCACACAGGGCACACCAGTGAGAACATAATGGTGGTAGGAGTAATTCCCGTGTGAGATCTATTGTCTCAGTTTACACAAACGGCAGAGCAGTTCAAGATGTCTTATTCACTGATCAGCCAGTAAACTCGATAGGTTTTCACTGGGAGAGGTTCAAAGCCAAAAGCTACCTTCTCTGATGTCGGGGTTAGTCCGTTGTACTCTCTCTCAGAGTCTTTATTGTTGAACGATGTCCGTTTGTTGAGTCATTCGGTCAATTTTTATTCATGTGGGGGATTGTTGGAAAAAATGATTTTTGGGGACTTTAATTTATTATTAAAGTGTGGTGACTTTAATTAAATATTAAAGTGGGTCCTAACCACTTTTTGTGTTAGGTCCAAGTGAGCCAAAAACCATTGGGTTTTGAATAAGAAATTGCCAAGAAATTGCTTCATGATGTTAGATTCATGAATAAGATTTTAAAGAGTATTTAAATCTTTTTTTCTTGGCTAAAGAGTATGAATCCTTTGGGCATCCATACTTTTCATTTTGTGGAAAGGGGTTATGGATACTTGGTGTTTTAATGACTAGCCTTAAAGGCTGGAGGCTTTTCCTCTCTCCCCTATACATGTATAAATTGAGACCCTCCTGTCAAGTTTCTATATATAAATTTTTGCTTCCATTTTACAAGTCAGTTTGCCAGAAAGTTCCTATTGTGAGAGAGTGCTGCCATTGTTTTGTTCGCTAAGCTAGACAGATAGTGCTTCTGCCGTAGCTGGTTTTGACCGTCGTATCCTGGGAGACAGACGCCGGGTTTCCTCAAGCACTCGACCCGTGAGGCGGCGAAATCTGTTTTAAGGAAACTGCTTCAACAGCTTGGCAGACTCACTCTATAGTGTGTTTTGTTCCAAGAGCTCAGCAAAAGAATTATGGGAATCTCTGGACAAAAAGTACAGGACTGAGGATGCCGGGGCAAAGAAATTTGTGGTTGGCCGTTTCCTTGATTTTAAAATGGTAGATTCTAAAACTGTGATAAGCCAAGTCCAGGAGTTCCAAGTGATCTTGCATGATATTCATGCTGAGGGGATGCCTTTGAACGAGTCATTCCAAGTTGCTGTGATCATTGAGAAACTTCCCAATGGTTGGAAGAATTTCAAGAATTACTTGAAGCACAAGCGCAAGGAAATGTCTGTTGAAGAGCTGGTTGTCCGACTCCGGATTGAAGAGAATAATAGAAAGAAAGGAGGGAGTACCTCCTCAGTAAAGGCCAATGTCGTTGAGCATGGCAAATCCTCTGGGATAAGGAAAAAGCCCCATGTGAACAAGAGCTCTAAGCTGGGGCCAAGGGGTGGTGTTGCAAAGAAGTCGGCTTACAAGCCGCAGGAACCTAGTTATCGGTTCTTTGGGAAGTGTTATAACTGTGGTAACGAGGGGCATCGGGCTAGTGACTGCCGCAAGCAGAAGAAGCCATACAAGACCAAACCTCGTGCTCATATGGCAGACTTACAAGAGCACTTCCATGAGGAGGATGATATGCACTTGTCTGCCATTATCTCTGAGGTGAATCTGGTGGGTTCAAACCCAAGAGAATGGTGGATTGATACTGGGGCTACACGCCACATCTGCTTCCGAGCAGAACCTGTTTACAACTTTCGAACCAGTTACAACCGGTGAGAAGTTGTTTATGGGAAACTCTGCTACCTCGATTGTTGAGGGGAAAGGAAAGGTGGTCCTGAAGTTGACGTCAGGAAAGGAGTTGACCTTAAACGAAGTCTTGTATGTTCCGGACATTCGTAAAAAACCTTGTCTCAGTGTCTCTTCTTAGTAAACATGGTTTTTCGCATGGTTTTTGAGTCCGACAAGGTCGTTCTTACCAAAAGCGGAATGTATGTGGGTAAGGGTTATATGTTGGGGGGTATGTTTAAACTCAATGTTATGACTGTTATCCCAAAGATGAATAAAGGTGCATCTTCTTCTGTTTACACGCTTGAGTCTTCCAATTTGTGGCATGGTAGACTAGGACATGTGAACTTTGTATCTTTACGTAGATTAATCAAGTTAGATCACATACCATCTTTTAAGATTAATCCGAAACACAAGTGTGAAACTTGTGTTGAAGCAAAGTTGACAAGATCTTCGTTTCATTCTGTTGAAAGAAGTTCAGAACCGTTGGATTTAGTGCATAGTGATGTGTGTGACTTAAAATTTATACAATCACATGGTGGCAATAAGTACTTCATCACTTTTGTTGATGATTGCACTAAGTATTGTTATGTCTATTTGCTCAAAAACAAAGATGAGGCGATTGACAAGTTTGTTCTTTATAAGAATGAAGTTGAGAATCAAGTAGGCCGCAAGATTAAGGCTCTAAGAAGTGATCGTGGTGGTGAGTATGAATCTCCGTTTCTTGAGACTTGTGCTCAATCTGGGATTATCCACCAAACCACGGCGCCTTATTCTCCTTAGTCTAATGGGATTGCTGAGCGGAAGAATAGGACGCTAAAGGAAATGATGAATGCAATGTTGATAAGTTCTGGATTGCCACAAAACTTGTGGGGGGAAGCAATTCTCTCTGCAAATTACATTCTGAATAAAGTACCCCGGAAGAAGGTGGACAAGACGCCGTATGAGTTATGGAAAGGCGTTAAGCCTTCGTATAAATTCTTACGAATGTGGGGGTGTCTTGCAAAAGTGGCGATTCCTACACCCAAACGGGTTAGGATAGGCCCGAAATCTGTGGATTGTATATTCATTGGTTATGCACATAATAGTAGTGCATATCGGTTTCTTGTTCATAAGTCTGAAATTCCAGACATACACAGGAATACCATCATGGAGTCAAGGAATGCATGTTTCTTTGAAGACATTTTTCCTTGCCGAACCCATGCAGGGGTTCCAAGGTCTTTGGAGCAATTTGATGAGCTTGCTAGTGAGGATGATCATGTTGATGATCCACGTGATGATCAAATTGAGGTTTTTTGATGAGCCCAGAAGGAGTAAAAGGGCTAGGACATCCAAATCTTTTGGTCCAGACTTCTTGACTTATATGGTTGAGAACGAACCTCAAACTTTCCACGAAGCTGTGACTTCTCCTGAGAGTCCTTTATGGAAAGAAGCGATCAAAAGTGAGATTGACTCCATCTTACAGAACCACAGCTGGGAGTTGGTAGATTTACCTCCAGGTTGTAAGCCTTTAGGCTGCAAATGGATTTTTAAACGAAAGATGAAGGCCGATGGGTCTATTGACAAGTATAAGGCGAGGCTCGTTATCAAAGGGTATAGGCAACGAGAAGGCCTGGATTACTTTGATATGTACTCACCTGTAACTAGGATAACATCCATTCGCATAGTGATTGCGATAGCAGCTTTGCGCAATCTTGAGATACACCAGATGGATGTAAAGACAGCTTTCTTAAATGGGGATTTGAATGAAGAAATCTACATGGAGCAACCTGAAGGGTTTTCAGCTCCAGGACAAAGCAAGAAAGTCTGTAAACTTGTCAAATCTTTGTATGGTTTGAAGCAAGCGCCTAAACAATGGCATGAGAAGTTTGACAATGTAATGTTGTCAAATGGGTTTCGAATCAACGAATGTGACAAGTGTATTTATGTCAAAGACACTGACAAAGGTTATGTCATTTTGTGTCTATATGTTGATGATATGCTCATTATAGGTAGTAACGATGAAATGATCAAAACTACCAAGAAGTTGCTAAACTCTAAATTTGACATGAAGGATATGGGCATTGCAGATGTTATTCTGGGAATTAAGATTACGAGAATATCTGGCGGAATTGTACTTTCTCAGTCTCATTATGTTGATAAGATACTTGAGAAGTTTAGTGGATCAGATACGAGTGTGTCATCGACACCTGTAGACTTAAGTCTACACTTTACCAAGAATAATAAAGAGAGTGTCTCTCAGTTAGAATATTCTCGGGTAATTGGAAGTTTAATGTATCTGATGAGTTGTACTAGGCCAGATATAGCTTACTCGGTTAGCAGGCTTAGTAGATACACAAGTGAGAGGGTAATTTATACTTAAATTGGGCCGAGCTGGGTAAATGGGCTGTAGTATGAAAGGATGAGCAGATGGGCTTTGAAGTTAGTCCGGTTCGAGAAACCGCAGCGCGTAGTCCGGCCCTAGAAGCCATGGTTAGTCCAGTCCAAGGTCGATGTTGTTATCTCGGTTCAAAGGAAGCTACGGTTAGCCCGGTTGAGTCTTCTGACCGAAGTATGAGACATCTTTATGACTGTTCTGTGGTAGTTCGGCAACTGTCTTCTATGGATAGCTCGGCCTTTATATGTGGAGCCGAGATAGGAGCCAGTATGGAAGAGCCGAACTGGGATCAACGTCAGTTAAGCTTTTAGCTCGGTGTTGCAGTGTTACTTCGGTCGAAGCGTGTGGAAAACCGAGGTAAGCCATGGTGCTGAGTGTAGTTCGGCTTAACTCCCTTATAGATAGCTCGGTCTTAGTATGGGAAAGCCGAGGTAGGGGAGAGTATAGCGAGAGCCGAACTAGCAGTCACTCCGGTCATCTTGGAGCCCGACCATGGAAAACCATCTCACTTGGTTTAAGCAGTGAGGGGGGTGTTGAAGGATAAACATTATCCTTTAGGAATGTGAGTCCTAAGAGGACTCTACATGGAAGAGTTAGAGTCCTACTAGGACTGTGCCACACGAAACCTATATAAGCTCACCAATATCACCTAAGAAGGGGTAATGCAACTTTTGCTCCCTGACTACATTGAGCTTTTGCCTATTTCTTGCTTACTGACTTAGGCATCGGAGAGGTTTCCGGCATACACCCGCCGGCCAGCTCACTTTGTGTTTTCAGGTGTTAGAACGACGATGTGTAGAGGAGCATAGGCTTGATCAACAGGATTATACGTGAAGGTGAATCTCTTTCCCGTACAATTGGCGCCGTCTGTGGGAATAACAGTCAAGAACAACCTCTTGATCAAGTGTTTTTCTCTCAAAATTCGATGGCGAACAACGAAGAACTGCCTCAGTCCGCCATTGATGGACAAACTCCAGACGGAGCCGCAAGGCGCGAAGGCCTACCTTTGGTCCCTCCCATGGCGAACCTGGAACCACAAAGGCAAAATTCCAGGAGGGATGCAAGGGGACGAAGGAGGAATAACAGCCTCCATCCCTCTCGTTCGCAAAGCCCAGAAAGGCAAAGGCGCAGGGTTGATCCTCAGGCTTTGGAGGATCGCGTCAAAGCACAAGACGAATTGATACGACGGATGACGGCAGACATGGAATCTCTCAAACGCCAGGTGAAAGGAAAAGAAGTGGCAACAGGAGAGGGGCGCACAAACAAGACGCCCCCTTGCCACTCAGAGGGTCGTAGTAGGAATCCTTCACCCTCCCAAGCAGAAGACAGAAGCCTCAGGACAGGCGATACGCAATCAAGATCTTCCAGAACTCGTCACTCCAGGTCTGAGAGGGCGAGATCTGTGAGGTCTTACACAGAAGGGAGCACTTACTGGCCTTCACATATGCACCAAACGAGGTCCAGACAACGGAGTTACCCAGGTCGTCCGACCTACGAACCGTGCTAGAGGAAAAGGCACGATGCAGGAGGACGCGAGGGCGCGCGATCCACATAGAGTTTCGGCCTTACAGCGGTTGGCTCCTCGGACGCATGGAAGCGTCAAGGTTGGAATGCCACAACCGCGCCCGGCCTACAAACCGACGGGCAAAAGTATTGGCGAGGCTGCAGACCTCACCGTTTGTCCCAGCGATTGAGAACGCGCCTCTACCATCAGGCTTTCTACAGCCGAAGTTCACTACATACAAGGGAAAGACGGATCCCTACTTGCACTTAAGCCACTTCCGCCAGGTCATGGCTGTATACCGGCGGAACGAGGCCTTAATGTGCATCCTATTCCCCTCAAGCCTTGGTGACCTAGGCTTGACTTGGTTTGAGAAACTCCCAGAGGGCAGCATAGCCTCCTGGGCGCAATTGGCAGAAGCATTTGTCACAAGATTCAGAACAAACACTAAAACCCAGTGGAGATCGACCAATTTACTCTCCATTGACATGGGCGAGAAAGAGACCCTAAGATCATACAACAGTCGCTACTGGGAGACATTCAACCAGATTGGGGACTGCCTAACCAATCTCACCATTGCGCAGTATAAAGAGGACTCCCAGTTGGGAACAGACTGAGGGATTCTATAACTATGACGCCACCTTTTACCATGGAAGCCCTGATGGAAAGAGTGCATCAGCCATTAGGGTGGAAGAAGATGGCGCCCGTGCCAAAGCAAAGTCTGGCACGACCACAGCACCAGAAAAGAAGGCCTCAGCAAAGGTCAATGCGGTAAATCGGCCGAACAAAAACGGGCGTGGTAGACGGGACAACGGAGAAGACCGGGACGGAAGATGGTTGAGAGTCCGCACTGCCATCACCACGGTCTTCAAAAAAGCCGATCTACCGAATACTTAGCGAGATTCGAGACGAGCCTTTCGTCAAGTGGCCAGCCAAGCTAGGCGAGGCACAGAAGGACTATGACGACAGATCACGGTGCACCTTCCACAAAGAAAAGGGGCACCGAACTGAAAACTGCACCCCATTGAGGCAGCACTTGGAGGAGTTGGTGGCGGCAGGCCACTTAGACAAATACATTGAAGAAGGGGCACAGCCGGCCCCCCAGGACCGTAATAACCCCAATGGGATGCCGATCGATGCTCCACCTCAAGGTATCATCAATGTTATACATGGAGTTTTCGAACCCGAGCGTGTATGTGAGCTCAGAGGTTCGATCAAAAAGGCTGAGCACTTGAGGGAGGTACTAAGTGCCCAACCTGTCGTCAAGAAGGGGAGGACAGAGGCCACAAATGTTATGTCTTTTTCGGATAAAGACTTGGACAGAATATATTGCCCCCACAATGATGCCCTGGTCGTCACTCTCCGAGTTAAGGATTTTGACGTCAAGCGGATTCTGATTGACCAGGGTAGTTTGTGCGAAAATCATGTACTATGAGACGTTCAGACAATTGAAGCTGCAAGATAAAGACTTAGCACCTGCAGTGTCACCCTTGATTGGATTTAACTCGATGCCAGAATGGCCAGTTGGCAAGATCATCCTTCCAGTCAGAGCAGGGAGTGCGACGAAGCAAGTAGAGTTCTGGGTGTTAAAGGTCCCATCCACCTATAACATCATCTTGGGCAGAACATGGCTGCATGCCATGCGCTCGGTTGCGTCATCCTACCACCAAGTGATGCGGTTCCCAAACGACACCGGAGTAATAGAGGAGTCTATGGAGACCAAATCATGTCCAAGCAATGTTTCGTCACAGTGAACGGAAGCCGCGCTGCGAAGGGGTATGTTCATTCGGTGGAAGAACCGGAGAGTAATGAACTATTCGCAGACGTCGGCAAAGCAGCAAGCCAGAAAGCGGTGGAAGACTTGGTGGAAGTCAGAATAGATGAAAAGAACCCGGATAAGTTCTTTCTGCTCGGTTCGTCGTTGTCCAGCGCTGAGAGGTTAGAGGTCTTGGAATTTTTGACCTCTAACATCGAAGTGTTTGCCTGGACTCCATACGACATGCCAGGCATTGATCCAACTTCATCTGCCACCAACTCAATGTCCACCCATCTGCCAGGCCAATCATTCAGCGCACCGTAGATCGGCACTCCACCACGCCGAGATAGTGGCGGAAGAAGTGGGAAACTTGTTGGAAGCAGGGGCAATCAGAGAGGTGCACTACCCCAGATGGATCTCCAACACAGTCGTAGTGCCAAAGAAGAATGGCAAGTGGCGCGTCTGCGTCGACTATAAAACTGTCAACAAAGCATGCCCTAAAGATAGCTTTTCTCTACCACGGATTGACCAACTGGTAGACCTGACGGCGGGGCACAACCGACTAAGCTTCCTGATGCATACAGGGGCTACCACCAGATCGCAATGCATGAACCGGACCAGGAGGTCACATCTTTCACCACACCAAGAGGACTCTACTGCTACAAGGTCATGCCCTTTGGCCTAAAGAACGCTGGGGCGACATCCAGAGAATGGTCACCAAGATGTTTGAGCCGTTGTTAGGCAGAACAATGGAAGCTTACATCGACGACATGGTGGTCAAGAGCAAGGATGAAAATGACCACCTCAAGGACCTAAGTCCTAAGTGAGATGTTTGCGATTCTGAAGAAGCATAAGTTACGCCTCAACGCGTCGAAGTGTGCATTCGGAGTAGGATCAGGCAAATTCTTAGGCTTCTTGGTGACCAACCGAGGTATAGAAGCAGATCCTTCTCAGATCAAGGCAATTCAGGATCTGGAGAGACCAAACTCAATAAAAGAAGTACAGCATCTCACCGGCATGGCAGCCCGCGCTCAATCGGTTCATTAGCCGATCGTCAGACAGGCTACGACCATTTTTTCATGCCCTCAAGGCCAAGTTTGAGTGGGACGAAGAATGTGACCGGGCTCTGGAAAGCTTGAAGGAATACATGTCTTCTCCGCCACTACTTGTAACACCAATTCCTGGAGAAGAACTCTTCCTATACCTAGCAGTCTCACAGCACGCAATCAGCGCGGTGTTGGTCCGTGCAGAAGGAGTCCAGCATCTGCCCATCTACTATGTTAGCAAGACACTGCTGGGAGCCGAAACAAGGTATTTGCCACTGGAGAAACTGGCATTGGCCTTGATGATGGCCTCAAGGAAACTATCACACTACTTTCACGCTCACACCCATTGTTGTCCTCACAGCCTTCCCACTAAAGGCTTTGTTTGAAAGGGCGAACTTCTCTGGGCGAATTCTGAAGTGGGCAGTAGAGTTGGGACAACACGACATCAAGTTCCAACCTAGAACCGCAATAAAAGCTCAAGCATTGGCGGATTTTGTCGCAGAGTTCACTCCTGGGAGTCATCATATCTGCCCAGTCGACCTGACTGACTCAACCGAACTAGGGACGGAAGTTGACGTCGGAATAACGCAACCCCTGGTATTGGTTACTCAGACAAGTCCTAAGGCAGACCGGAGTAATACAAACAAGGAAG